>JBBPBO010001984.1:68258038-68641295 GCA_037974295.1 Cicer cuneatum | reverse complement strand
TAATTTGATCTTTTATGTTTTAAAATGTCAACAATATTATCCTTTATTTTTACAATAAATTAAAAAATTCATCAAAATTTTCAACCAAAACCCATAAAATTAATTATATTATTTAATATAATACAAATTTTATCAAATGCGTAACTCAAATCTTCAAATAAACTCATATTTTCATTTTTTATTTGATGTTGTTAGAGATGAAATTTTAAAAATCAAATAAAGAATAAAAATATGAGTCTATTTGAATATTTGGGTTACGAATTTGATGAAATTTGTATTATATTAAATAATATAATTAATTTTATGGGTTTTGGTTGATAATTTTGATGAATTTTTTGAATTTTTGTAAAAAATAATAATAATATTGTTAACATTTTAAAACATAAAAGATTATATTGTCACTTAAAATTAAAATAAATGATCAAATCAGAAAAAAAAATATAAATGACTAAAACGTTAACTGAAATTAAGTTAATGGACCATAAGTGCTATTTAGCCTAAAAAATATTGTATTAGAAATGATGCATGTAGTTTCAATTAGAAAATATAATTGAAAAAAAGTATTAAAAATTAAAATAATCAATGATGATAAAATAATTTTTTTACAAATAAGTCAATTATCTTTATACGGATACTCTATACTGTATTTGAAAGTTTTCTACTATCATTAAAGTTGATATTTTAAAAATAGTAGATATATTAATAGTTGAATAATACAATTAAAAATAAATAATTATATTGGAAATAAAAAACTAACACGTATTTTAAAATAATGTATTTTACTAAAGTGAAATTCATATTGAAATTGTAGTATTAAATATTTTAATTTTTAAAGAACTTAGTTTTGTTAAAGTATATGCACGAACATATTGAAATTGTAGTAATTAACTTTTTATTATTTTTTATCATGAATAAGTATATGCACGAACAAAAAGAGAGGAAAATCTTAAACAAACTTTTTATTTTACAAAACTTTGAACAACGTGTATATTAAGAGTGTAATTTACATGTATATTAACAACATAAAATATTTTATATTATTGTTTTATTATAATTACTCATGTATGTTATTTTAAAAATAATTATTATATAAGTTAAATTTTTTTAACATTAGACGATTGTGTTCAATGCCGTCTAAAATATTTTTTTATTTTCTGTTTTAATTTTAAAAATTGAATTTTAAATAAAAAAATTTAAAAATAATTTTTTATTTAAATTATAAATAATATTAATAAAATAAAATAAAATAAATTATAAATAACATTACTAACATTAAAAATTTGATTCTACTTTTTTTTTCTTCAAAAATTTAAACTATTTTTCTTCCTAAAAGCCAATTTTTTTTAATTTTAACTATTTTTCACTTTTAGATACTACTGTTTATAGTAAACTTTTATCTTTTAATAATATTTTTTGAAATTTATAATATTCTTAAAAAAAAATTAAAGCATATACAATTAGTCTCACTACACATGCCTATAACCAACTCTAATTATGATTTAAGGTATTTATTTACCTTATATAAATAAAATTTTGAAGTAGATAGTATGAAAATATCTGTACCGAGACACACTTATCTTGTACCCATTGTCCATTGATATTGGTAATGGTAAGGACTAAGGAGCTCTGCCTCATAGACACGTTTGACATTATTGAATGGGTTAGTGGGCCCACACCATACCGATGTTTCTGTGGTTTTGTTAATATTAGCTGCAAAATTGAACGGCCGATAATTGATTTTGAATGTGACATTCCACATCTCAAATATTTGCCAATAGAGACTAACCATTCGTCAACACCTCTTTGGCTTAACTCTTTGCATGCTTTGTTGCTATACGGCGTTGCCTTATTATAATTGGTCACTATGGTTATTAGTTGTTACTTATTACTCTCCTTGATATTTTTAGTCAAGATTAATATGGGTCAACTAGTCCAATGTTTATTTTTATGTACATGGACAAGTCCTTTTTTTTAAATATCATATTTTAAAATTATTATATTTTTAAAATAAAGAAGAAATCATAAAAATATTTTAAATGAAATATAAATTATATATTTTAATAATATCTTATTTTAAATTTTAATATATAGTAACAAGTACTTTGAGCACTTTTTAATAATCAAAATATAAATTTAAATAAAAAATTTAAAGATATTTAGACATACTGTTTTCAGTCTCATTTATAAAAAATAAATAACAAAAAAATATCAAAATTAATGTATTCATTAATTATTTTAACTTTTTACTTATATATATATAAACTGTGAGACATTAAATTATCATTAATTATACTAAAAAAACAAATATATTAAATAAAAATAAAAGTAATTTAAAAAATAAATGCACTAACTTTTTTTATGTATAAATCTATACATTTTTAAAAAAATTATCTTATATACACGATCGGAGGGAATATTATTTTCAACAAATTTTAATCAAGACATGCATAAATCTTTTCACTTTATAAGGTATGCATAAATCTTATTGATATCTTGTCACTGCTCACTAGCTAGGCGTGAATCAATCTATTCAATCACATAATAAATGAAGTTACTTGAACAAAATTTGGCTCAAAGCCCAAAACAAAACAAATTGAAACTTCAACCTTATATTCTTTTTTATAAAGTAGTTAGTTTGTTAGCATCATTGATCGAATTTTGAGTATATATTTCCCTTTTTAATGTTCCTTCAACAGTATAACATATATCATTTGGTTACAACTTCGAACACAGTCACTTATTTTTTTCATGATACATCATCCATAACATTTCTGAACTTATTTTTCTTTAACTTTTATTTATCTCTTTCCATCACCACCCACTATTAATCAGTTAATTACTAAGAAAACATAGAAATATGTGGCAGGAAATCATCAGTGGCTTGGCAGTTGGCATCGATCCCACTGCTAGGAGATGAAAAATCCAAATTATGTAGGTCAGTATCGAACTTAAAAGAAAAATTATGAACAATATATGCGATTATTTTATTCAAAAACTGTAGTGTAAATATTCACCAATACTGCATTGTAGTGGCCGGTCCATTGTCCAACCCAATGGGTCCTTTATTGGGCTGAGCTACGAGTATCATTATGCAAACAAGCTTTATTAGTTAAACCTTAAAAGGCCCAGGATCACCCACATAATCATATTGCCACTAAGATCTTTACTGTTACCTCGAGTTAGAATGTGTTTAATATAAAATGTCAAAAAGAAATACAAAAAAAAAAAAAAACAGAAGCTAAAATGAATTTGAATTGTTGAAAATTCATCGGTTAAAAAAACTTTAAATGCAAAATAATCATCGGAGAAAGAATGTAAATTTTATGTTTGAAGATCCATATTTTGAATAGAAATTAACTTAGCCAATTAGACTAAAAATAATGAATTTAATTTTCTTAACTATCTATGATTTCAATAAATAGGAGTTAAAATGTCAATACGACATTTTTTATAAAGAATTCTTTTTTATTTTACACAAGAAATATTTTGATACATTTTTTTTTAACCGATAGACAATACTTAGTACTAATAACTTATTTGATATTTTTTAATTGCCATATATCTATGGCTTGTTTACCATTCTTTTTACATCAACTCTTCACCTCAAATTCAATTGATGATTTGATTATCTCTCAGTTTCATCTTTCTTGTTCTCTTCTTCAATATCGCAAGAGTCGTGTTGGTTGCAATCTTCATATGTTTGTAAGATCTTATTGTCTTTAAGAATCTTAAATTTAAGCATTATATCTTATTTTTATTGTTGTTATCCTTGATCACTAATGTTATTATTTCATCAATGTTATTGATCCATGAAGTCAAAAAGTCTTCTTTGTGATGAATGAGGAAAAATATAAGAATTTGAATGAAGACAATAGAAACCAACACACGTGGAATAGAGAAGGATTAGTGAATAAAACAAAGTGCAAAATAATTAATTATTTCTCTCATACCATATTACGATTATTGATTTAAACTATTGATAAGAGATAAATAAAGAAAAGTTAATTGAATGATATTAACAATAGAGAAAATTGTTATACAGTCACTCAACTAAACAACCAATCAGTATCAAATAACTAATTAACTAATGTAATTAACTAACATATTTAACTAATTGACTACTAATATCTCTAATAATTATAGTTAAGAAAATTAGCATTATTTCTATAATATCTAAAATTGAGAATAAAAAATATATATATGCACATCTAAATTTGTTAGTTGTTTACACTCTTTCATTCAATTCCTATAAAAAAAAAGCCAAACATTATGTAATTAAATTTAGTCAATCTTTGAAACTGTGGTAAAAATGAAAATTTGCGCATTACGTGGTCACAAACAAATATGCTCTTAATGTTGTTAATTTTTTATTATCATCGCTAATTTGACATATTTTTAATCTCAAAGATAAATGTGTTAGAGATATTATTATGAAATTTTTAATGTATGATAAAAAAAATATATTTTTTAAAATATTTATTTAAAATATACAAGTGTCATTTTTAATCTCAAAGATAAATGTGTTAGAGATATTATTATGAAATTTCTAATGTATGATAAAAAAAATTATTTTTTAAATTATTTATTTAAAATATACAAGTGTCGGACATTGACACGTGTGAACAAGTGACTTTTATTATGGTGAAACACATTTGTTATGGAAAGTAGATCCGGATATGAAGAATCGTCCCAAGTTGTTGAGTTTTTAAATAAGAGAAATGTTATTTGAACACATTTTTTAACACAAATACACTATAACCCACATTTATAGAAGGAGAGAGAGATAAAAGGAGTATGACCCACATTTATGTCATCATAATATATATATATATAAAAAGTAAATATTATTTTTGTGTTAAAAAATATGTTCAAATATCTTTTAAATGATTAAAAATGAAGTATTTTTAATTAAAGTAATTGGGTATTTATTTAGTATAGAAATGTTGTACCTAGCTAGCTATGGTTAGGTTGTCAGAAGAGTGAAATAAAATTACTATTTACTAGTGTGCGCAGTTAGCAGTCAAATCAACAAGTAAAATCTTGTCTTCGATTACAAAAACGTTTTGGTCTCCTATATATCAACCCTCGGACCCCACTTTCTTGTTACGGATGCAACTGCTCACTGCGTTTTTTCCCCCAACTCTCTCTCTCCACAATCTTCTAATTTGGACCCATAAAAAGATTTGTCTAATGGACCACATTCATATCTTCTTCACTATCATTCATTGTATTTCGCTTTACACAATCTATCCCTCTTTTCTTTATTATTAGACACTAATTTTTAAATGCTCATCTAACCAATATAGACTAAAAATTAAACATTTGATTTTCTCTTTTCATAACATATCCTTTGTAGTTTTAACAAAATCAAAATAGCATTGTAATTTTGTCATCAAAATAACATTGATGTAGTCTCACATTCATTTGGTTAGTTCCTATGTTAATATAAAATGTTCAATTTATATTTTTTTACGAATAAATCTTACTCGTTAATTTGGAAAAACAAGGAGAAATTTGTCTTTGTGATGAGACGTACATTTAATTACGATTAAAAATAAAATAAAGGAAGAAAAAAGTGTCAAATCAAGATAATTCAATGAGAGTATCTCATTAACTTGAAGTACCTTAATTAATTTAAGATAATTAACAATAATAAGGCATATTAGTTAACACTGATTATCTACATCAGAAATGGATAGACATATTGACAAGTTTAATCACTCATCCACTACTCAGAAAGAGAAGAAAAAAATTGACAAACAGAAGCACAAACTCATTCTTTGTATAAGTCATGGTTGAAACAACTTATTCCCACATCTGCATTTCCATGAAAGAAGGTAATAACTATCACCTTCCTCATGAGAGTACACTAATTTTAAACCCTTCTTTGGTTGATTATTAATAACCACAGCAGCCATGCAAGGCCTACAATTCATGCACTTGTTTACACAAACAGGTGGCTTTGACCCTATCACCATTTTCCTTTCCTCCAAACTCTCATTTCTTTCATCACACATCACAATTCTACCTGCACAAACCACTCAAAAACATACACCGACGGTGTAAATTTTTTTAACACTGTCAATTAATTATAATTGTCAGATCATAAAACTGTTGTAACTACTTCTAAAATCATATAATTTAACGACGATGTAAAACATTAATTTTATATCAACAATGTATAAAAATAAAAAAATTCATATTACACTAAATATGTTTTCAAGAACAGAATAATAAGAGGGAGATACAGAGAGAAACTAGACAGTTATGTATATAATTAACTTTTACTTCTTAGCTTAAATAGGTAAGTGAAAAGGGTAAGGGAAAAGAGTATGGATGACTTTTTGTTTTTTTACCTGATTTGGGAAGTAGAACAATTAAGGAAAAAATGAAAGAAACAGTGATTGCAACTTTGAATCCAAATGGAGGCATCATGCATGTAGGATATATGTCTTTGTTGTTGGATAGTGATGTAAGTGAGAGGGAAGAAAATAAAGTTTTGAGAGAGGAATGGAAGTGGAAAAGTGCATGCAAATGCAAATGGTGGTTGAAAATTGATAGGAAGACTAATAAAAAAAAAGTGTTTGATGTAAATGAATATGTTGGGATGATAAAGTAGAAGGATGTTTCCTTTGGTAGAGACAACGGTCTGGTTTTATGGGTTGTTCAGCAATGAGAATAGGATTGACAAAGTGTTAATGTTAATGTGTGTTGTTTTGTTCATTTTTGGGAAATTGCATTGGTGAAGAACTATTTTCATCACTTTGAATTGTTTCTCAACAGTGTGACTGACTCAGATGCTCTGTGCAACGTGTGTTAATTTGTTGTGTTTTCTCTTATCTGAAAAATTACCTTTTTACCCTTTATTAATTGCTCCAACACACAAAATTAATATTAGGTTTGACCAAACCAAGCCAACATTTTGTTTTCTTCAGGTATTTCTTTTTTATGTATCTTAGAGTTTTGTGAAAATAGTTGACTTATTTAAACACATAAATTTTTTTTAAAAAATTATAAATATATGATGTTGATGTTAAATATTGTGTTAACAAAATATTTTTATTTGTTGAATATATAGGTAAAATAAATTTAAAATAATTAAATTTAAAAAAAAATTATATTTTTTATACTGACAATCAATCATAATTTATTAACTCATAAAACAAATTTATAATTTTATTTTTCAGTTTTTTATTTATTGTATTTTACTATGTGATTGGTTGTAAAATAATCTTACAGTGATGTTATTTAACAAACCTCTAGTGTATTGGATTAATTAATTCGTTTTAATCAACCGTGAGACTAATTCTGAAAAACTCATATTCATATTAAAGATGTTGACTTTTTTTAATATACTCTTTGATTTGCATTGGTTAAGAAAAATATCCCTAATTATTTCAACTAAATTAAGAAAATAATGATATCTCTAATCACATGCTTAAAAACTCTATATTTTCTGTCAAGTGTGCTACACTACCATGGTGATAGAGCCTAGACTTTTCATTCTAAAGTTATTTCTTATTTTGTAGTTATATATCAATGTGATTTTTTCCATTTAAATGTTTGTGGTAGAGAGAGAACCAGTTTATGTATAACTTGTACAAAACAAGGTACACTTTTTGAACATAAATAGAATCATTTTAGTATAATTTTAGTAAAAATAAGAGAATTTTGGAACAAAAGATATAGACCATATTGGCATATAAATTTCCAAAATAAGAGATCATTTTTAGAATAAAAAATAAAAGACGAACCAAATCTTTTTTTTATGGAAAATGTTAATTAATTTGTTAGTTGTTATTTAATTAATTAACAATAAACCATGATCTTTTAGTCTATTTTGTAAAAAAAGAAGTTGGTCTCTATCTTTTGTCAACTGGCTTGGAAGGCTGAATGACTAATGACCGATGTTGGCACCATGTGTGGCTTGAGACAGACATATTGACTGGTGACCCACATCAAGACTTATATTTTCTATACATCTCATAGACACTTTAAAAAATAAATTAAAAAATAGAGAGAATGTTTGATATATTACCGATGTAACAGGAATAGAGTTAAAGAAAAAATAAAGAATTAAATGAATGTTAAAAAATAATGTCGAAATATATATAGGACCACAAAAATGTTTTCCCTAAAAAATGGAGATAAAACAAGGGAAGTGTAAGCACTTAACTAAGCTAATAGTTTGATATGATCCTGACAAAGGTTGAGATTCACTGTTGAATCCAACATGATATAAGCTTTTCAGTTTTCAGGCTAATTAAAGTTTAGCTTTATATAGAAGAACTGGAGTATTGTCAAGAAGGAGTTAAATACGTACCTTCACTTTTTACCCCCCTCATGCTTCCTTTTTTCCAGCTTCTCTCTTGAACTTCGTTGTCAGAACAAACCAAAGAAAAATCAACAACATTTTGGAAACAACAACCTCTTTGTTCCCGAATAATTTAACAAACATGTCTTCACCTAATTTATTGTTAAAAAAAATCCAAAATTTAAACTAGCCTAAGACTTGTGTAGTGTAATTAAGCATCACCATGCCAAATTTCTCTATATTAGTGTAAAATTACATTAATAAATACTTCATCTCGAATTTATTATTATTTTGTTTGTCTTATTTTAATTATCCTATTTGACCATTTTATTTAAATTATGAAAATATAATCAATAATAAAATAAGAAAAATAATTTTATCAAATTATTCTTATAAATTATTGGTTGATTGCAATTATCATAAATGTAAGTTGAAAATATAATAAATCGAAAGTAATGCATATAATATTAATTAAGGAGTATAATTGGTAAAAAAAAATAATGTTGTATTGAAAATTAAAAACAATAATTATTTTGAAATAATTTTTTTTAAATGCGATAATTATTATGTGACCAATTAAATAGTAAAATTTGGTTAAATTATGCATATTAAAAATTGCTAAGGACACTTGTTAATAAATTAAAATTAGAAGTCTCATCTTTAAAAAACAAGTTTTAAGTTTTCAATAAGTTGAAACACAACTTTTAAGAAATAACTAATTGTATAATTCTGTTTAGTTGCTTAACTAGTGCCTTGTTAGCATTTGTCTTAGAGGATCAAAATTCATTGACCATATTTAATCTACATAATCCTAATAAAAATTTATCACTATTGCTTAAAATATCCTCTATAAAAAATAAATTGAGTAATTAAAAATAAAAAAAAGTTACTTTAATTTTGTTTTACAACTTCTATAGTACTATAAAGAAGAAGAAAAAAACTATACTAGTGTTATTAAAAATTCAACCAATATATAGTTGAGTTAGTTCATAATTAACTCATTCACATGGAGATTGTTATATATATCATACTAAAAATTTAGTACATCTACAGTACTGATACATTAGTTTAACAATTTAGTCTAAAATAATTAGATAAATTATTTTTACAATTAATTTTTTTAATTAAAAGTCATAACAAATCAAAAAGATGCCAAAAGTGAAAAACTTTAAAGGTTGGTATTGTTAAATTTTTAATTTGATCAGCTAATTTATTAAAATTAAGCAAAAAGTTAACTACCATATTTATAATAGTTCATTATAGACAAATGTTTAAAATTCAATTGAAATTCTAATAACAATTTATGACAATTGTTGGAAATGAAGAACATAAAGCTAGTATATGAATTGAAAAAAATAGAAATCCCACATATGAGGGATTACACATTCTAGTAGTGTTTATAAGGTGGAGGTATGATACTTGGGGTGTGCCCTAAGGGGTACTCCAATTTTGTGAAGGGGCGAAAACATCTCCTTATGAGATAATAAAGAAAAGACAAACAAACTTGTCTTATCTTCGAACATGGGGCTGTCTGACTTATCTCAGAATCCCCGATCCCAAGAAGCCTTATCATCATTGAAATGGATTTTCTAGAATCTAACAAGACATGACATATAGTATACTTACCTCCTGGTTGCAAGCCAATAGGTTGTAAATGGATTTTGAAAAAGAAACTAAAACCCGATGGAACTATTGATTAATACAAGACACGCCTTGTAGCCAAAGGTTTTAGGCAAACAGAAAATATAGATTTCTTCGAAATTTTTTCTCCAGTTACTAGAATAACATCCATTAGGCTACTTATTTCTCTAGTAGCAATTCATAACTTGGTAATACAACAAATGGATGTTAAAACAAATTTTTTAAATGGTGATCTGGAAGAAGAAATCTATATGGAACAACCTGAAGGTTTTGTAATTCATGGACAAGAAAACAAGGTCTGTAAGTTAGATAAATCTCTGTATGGTCTTAAACAAGCTCCTAAGCAATGACATGAAAAGTTTGACAATTTGATTAACTCGAATGAGTTTAAAGTGAATGAAAGTGACAAATGTATTTATTACAAATTTGAAAATGGCATTTACACTATCATATGTCTCTATGTAGATGACTTACTCATATTTGGTTCAAATATTCATGCTGTAAATACTGTGAAATCATTGTTGAGTAACAACTTTGATATGAAAGACATCGGAGAAGCGGATGTAATCTTAAGAATCAAGATTACTAGGTCAAAAAAGGGAATTTCTTTGGATCAAACTTATTATGTTGAAAAGATCCTAAAGAAATATAAATACTTTGAATGTAAACCTGCTTGCACACCATATGATTTAAGTATGAAATTCTTTAAGAACATTGGTGAAGGTGTTAGACAATTTGAATATGCGAGCATCATTTGCAGCCTCATGTATGCCACTGATTGTACTAGACCCGACATTGCCTACGTCGTGAGACTATTGTGCAGGTTTACCAGTAGACCAAGAATGGAGCATTGGCATGCTATCGAAAGAGTCATGAGATATCTAAAAAGGACCATGAATCTAGGATTACATTATCAAAGATTTCCTGCCGTACTTGAAGGATACAATGATGTTAATTGGAATACCTTATCAGATGACTCCAAAGCAACCAATGGCTATATTTTTAATATAGTCGGCGGTTTTGTATCTTGGAAATCGAAGAAACAGACGATACTAACTCAGTCCATTATGGATTCTAAAATGATAGCACTAGCTACTGCTAGTGAAGAAGCGAGCTGGTTGAGATACTTGCTACCTGAGATCGCTTTATGGAAAAAACCTATGCCAACTGTGTTGATCCACTGCAATAATACCGCGTCTATTGCAAAAATTGAGAATCGTTATTACAACGGTAAGAGACAACAAATACATTGAAAGCATAACACAGTTAGAGAATTACTTACTAAAGGAGCTGTAATAGTGGATCGTGTACGCATTGATGAAAATTTAGCAGATCCTTTGACAAAAGGATTGGCTAGAGAAAAATTCATAAATACATCCAAAAGGATTAGACTATTGCCTATAGATAAATGAGTCACTCATGATGGGAACCTAACCTAAAAGACTGGAGATCCTAAGAATTAGGTTTTATGGGTAATAATAAGTCATAGTGGTATGAGATGAACATGTTATTATATTTAAAACATGATTCCTGAAGCGATGGAAGGTTCAGATAATAGAAACTCTTAATGAGATCTATACTCTATGTGGAGGACGTACCTAGCTACAAGAGTACTCTTGATAGACTTACCTATGTGAATGTGGAAATGAAGCTGTTTCCTATGGAATTTTGAGGAAAAAATACCTAGAGCGTTCACTATACTGGGATAGACGTGCAGGGCCATACATGCACAAGCTTTTTAGAATACACCCAATGAAAAGGTTGTGTGTGGGTTTGATGTTCGAGATATAGTTCAAGACTACAAGTTATTCTTGTTAAATCAGAATCTTACTCGCTATGCAAAGGTTCAAGTCATAGACACATTTGTTTGTGCACAATCTTATGAAAGCGTTTGATGCTATTTCAGAACCTACTTTTTAAATTTAAGTGGGGGATTGTTGGAAATGAAGAAGATAAAGCTAGTATGTGACTTGAAAACAATATGAGTCCCACATATGAGAGATTACATATTCTAGTAGTGTTTATAAGGTGGATGTATGATACTTGGGGTGTGTCCCAAGAGGTACCCAATTTTGTGAAGGGGCGAGAACGCATGCAAAATAAATCACCACACACGCGCACGCGCTGCCGCTGTTCGGTCTGGCCCGGGCTTGGGTGGTGAATTATTTTTTAGTACAAAGAAAATTAAAAAATTAATATTTATTTTCTAAAATAAGAATGCTTGCATTTTTACTTAATTGGTCATCCACTAAGTCAACACATTATTTCTGATCCAATCAAGTCATTCCCTTTATTTTGCGCGGTTCGGTTTGATAAAAAACCTACCTATTTTTCCGTTTGTTTTGTGGACGCGTACTTGGTCAAAAACCTAGAAATTTAGGAGTCAATTTAACCTAGAATAATGGGGCACGTTTTTAGTGTGAGTCTGTTATGATGGATCCCGAAATCCCTCAGATCCAGTAGCAGATCTCCTCTATAAATAGAGGGTTCTGCTCAGTTGGAAATCACACCAAAAAGCTCTCCATTCTTCTGGAAATCACCATATTACGAGTGACAGCCATTAGACTGCCATATTGAAGGTGTAATTCTAGAACGGTTTTTCACGGTGCAGTGAAACTCCGATACAGAGTAACTGAACTGTTTTATCCTGGGGACAGCGTGATTGGTAGTCTATCCTACCCAATTTGGGCAGTGTCGCGAAACGTATTTAAGAGAGCATTCTAGTTCGCGACTCAACCCAGTAATATTTTCGGTGGCATAAATTATTTTTAAACTGTTTTTCCAAAACTCGAAACAACCAATATATAGTTAAGTTAGTTCATAATTAACTCATTCACATGGACATTGCTATATATATCATATTAAAAATTTAGTACATCTAAGGTACTGATACATTAGTTTAATAATTTAGTATAAAATAATTAGATAAATTATTTTTACAATTAAATTTTTTAATTAAAAATCATAACAAATCAAAAGATGTCGAAAGTGAAAAACTTTAAAGTTTAGTAATGTTAAATTTTTAATTTGATCAACTAATTTATTAAAATTAAGCAAAAAGTAATGATATTTAATTACAATTTCATACACAAATACGAACACAACCGTATAAATACAAACTATTTATACATATTAACTTAAGGGGCAATTTAGTATTTTGCTTGCTTTTTTTAAAAAAATACCCTTACTCTTCAAAAAAACCTTTTTTCTTCCTTCTCTCATCTTCTTCCGTCTCAGAAAAAAAATGTTCGCTCTCATCTCACTCTCATCTTCTTCATTCTCACAGAAAACCCTCTCATCTTCTTCCTTCTCAGAAAGTTTGTCGTCCCTCTCATCTTCGTCAAGCACGTCGTCTTTCTCATCTGTTTCTCTTCTTCGTCAAGCACATCATCCTTCTCATTTTCTTCGTCGCTCATTGCTCATCGTTGTCCCTCTCATCTTCTTCGTTCTCTTCTTTGTCGCTCTACTTCGTCGCTTAAACCCCTCATTGTAAGTTTACTTTTCTTTATCATTGTTGTTGCTTCTTTGTGTGATTATTGTTTCCTAGGGTTTATTGTTATTCAATTTAGGATTTTTTAGTTATTGATTTAGGGTTTCTTTTTTTGCTTCTTCGTTTAGGGTTTATGGTTATTCAATTTAGGATTTTTTTTCTTCTACAGTTTAGGATTTTTTTTTAATTTTGGTCATTGTTGCTTATAATTTTTTGTAATATGGACCAGCCCAGCTTCCGAAGTCAAATCTAAACCGCAATCATCATCATTGAGATAAAATCAGCAAATATTCAATTTCATGACAGACAGAATGCAAACAATCTAGTACTTTACTACTTCAATAGATATTATTAGGAGATAAGATGAAAAAAAAATAATATTTTATTCATTTATTTAAAGAAAATCCACAAAAGGTTTTTATAATTTATCTTCATGATGAAAGCAAACATAGACTTGTTGATTTGAGCAGCTGGGGGCCAAATAGACACTGCTTATAACACTTGTTTCAATATATTAACAAATCTGATATGATGACAATGAGATTATGGGATTCTGTATGTGTGTGTGTTTGAATGAGAGAGAGAGAGAGAGAGACAGTGAGGGAGAGTGCCTGTTTATTTGCTGGATTGCTTTAGATTGGGTTGATGTGCCATTTGACTGACCTCCTAAATAAGGAAATAGACAAAGAAAAATTTATCGTGTATATTATACGATTCATAATAAGATTCAATTCATGATTCGAGATGGAAATAGATGTTCTGATTCACAAATCGAATCTGAACTTGATAACCTTCGGTGAAATCAACACACAGCTGGAATAAATATTTCAAACTCTTTAAGTAACATGCAATGAAAAAACAAATACAAAAACGGAGAAATGTTTTGTCAAAAAACAAATTGAATGGATCTAAACCCAAAACAATTGGAGAAGCTACTCTGAAACAAATTGAACGGAGAAATGTTTAATAAGGTTCTATGTCTTAAACAATAGGAGAAGCTACTCTGAAACAATCTGATATCTTTAAAGAGAACTCAGAAATGTACACATAAACACATAATCCCCAATGTTGCCATCAATTTTCTTTTAACATACATCAAATGGTGTCAGTTATCACAACTCAAGATACAGAGCATAACATACTTATTATAGTATAACATTTTATATCGTTGATATATTTCTGTTGTCGTTTATTGTTTATTGTTTTTATTTTACTTTGTTTAGCGGCTTATTTTATTTTATAATCAACTTTCATGTGATATATTTTTTATACAGTTCTTATGCTTGAAGACATGGCACCAACAAATGAAAAAAATGTAAGGAATTTATAAACTAGTTGCATTTATATTGTTGCATATTATTTATCAATATTAACCATATATTCATACTTTTCAGATACGTGCAACACATACATGTTTAGCAAATATCTTCGGTTCAACATGGGCAATAAGTTTCCTTTTATATTTTTTTTATGAGTAATACTCCAACTTGGTACTCTCAAATTTACAACGCTCACATATACTGTGTATGTGCACCAACCAATTATTAGTCCACAGTTTCAGAACATGTTCTGAACTAATGTCAAGTAAAACAGAAAGATACAATTCAAATCACATTGTACTATTCTAGTAGGTAACTAATATAAGTTACTCTTTGTGGCTTTCTCAGATAATCCACTGCAAAAGTTAACCTTTAAATTTCAAAATACAGCAAACATTGTAGAATTAGGTGAGACTTTTTCAATAAGTGTGTATGTGTAGTTTTAGTGTGAAATACATTATATACTACTACAATATTCCTGCAGCCGCAATGTTTATCTAATTAAGCAGTAATTGCGATATATGATGAGAGATTTTCTACCAAGTGAGATCACTGATCTCAATATTTTTATTTGATTTTTAGTGGTGCTGACAATTTTATTTTTTTTTTGCATTAGTGTGCAAAAAACATACTTTAAACCTTGAAACAGAGAAAACTTACAATCAATTTCTAAAGCTCACTATCAATTTCTACAACATTGCAAGAATAAAATTAGAAATTTAAAAAATGGAGAAAAACTATAAATCTTAAGCAACGAAAAGGGTGTGAGGTGAGGAAAGTAAAAGCGTAAAAGAGAAGAGTGATTTTAAAGAGTTCGATCGAAAATGGATGAATAATATTAACCAACAAAAATGCCAAATAAACCCTAAAAGAAATAAGAAATGTGTGGATATGATACCTTTTTCTATTTCTTCTTCTTCTGCAATCCTCACATCAGAGAATAAGAATGAGAAAAGAAGAAAATCGATGAAGATGAAAAGGAAATGAGAGAAGAGAAAGTGTGGTGTTAATTTGATTTTATTATTAATTAATGAGGATGTTGGCGGCGATAAGGTCGGAGATAGATGAGGGTGTTGGCGGCGATGAGGGCAACGGTGACGGGAGGTTTTGAAGCCGATTTGTAATACTCGGTGAAGGTGTGAAGAGCTAGTAATGGGAGCATTCCCCTTGAAGTCGACATTCTTCTCCCAAAACTTGCTTTTATTTTATTATTAATTAATGAAAAAGTAATGCTAATGTATTAATGAAGGGAGATAATATGTATGTATAAAAAATCTGTATTTATACAGTTATGTCTGTATTTGTGTTTAAATATCATTACTCTTAAGCAAAATGTTAACTACCATATTTATAATAGTTCATTATAGACAAATGTTTAAAATTCAATTGAAATTCTAATAACAATTTATGACAATCCAATAAAGTAAGCTATTCTATCGGTTCTAAAAAATAATTGATCCATTTGCATAAAAAAAATTTGTTCTAAAATAAATGGCTTTTCTAATTTTTGATATATTTAATTTCAATTGTACTATTTAATTAATACAATTTACATTATTTTCAATTTACTATCTACCACTATATATTTATGATATTAATAAAATACACCAATATTTTATAATAATAATTTGATAAAAATTGTATGATCTCCTTTTGTTAATAGATGTAAAATAAATCAATGACTAAATTATTTTAAAAAGAACAAAATAACACTTTTTTTTTTCTACTATACAAATTATGTAATTAATAATACGAATAATTAAAATTATCGAAATAAATAAATAGCCTTACGATAATCTGCGTATGGAATTATATATTGAAAAACGATCGGTGTATATCTATGATTCTATATACCTATTCTATTTGATAAGGAAGATAAAAATAGAATTTGTAGTGAGTAAAAGAAGCGTAGAAAATAACAAAAAAGAAGAAGGAAGAGAATAGAGGGTGTGGGGACTGAAACACCTGAATGAAGGGCGTAGGAGACATTATTAGTTTACAGAATGCATCCAAAGGTTTCTATTTAAAATGAATTTTGAAATCCAACGGTAAGTGATGGATAGATAGTATAGGGTGGTTGATAAGACAGTTGTCTCAGGTTTTGTTTTGGCATTACCTAACATTACAAATGTAACTGTTCAGATCATTACAATTACGTCATCTAATCCGTACGCTTCTTCACTTGTCACTCCTACGTCTTCTCACTGTCTCGTCTTTGTCCCCTTCCCAAACGCTAATTCCTTTTTTTTTTGTCGATCTCTCTTTTTTTTTTTCTTCAACATATATTCTCCATCTCTATTCAGTATTTACGTTAAATCTGATTTTAAATATAATGAAAATATGATAAAAAAAAGCTTTAAATTCTAACTGATTAGACTTTTGTTTTAGGTTTAATCTCTGGATTTGTGTGTCTTCATTATTATAGAATTTATCATTTTTTTTTTACAAAATTAATACAAAAATTTATATATGATTTAAGACATTCAATTCGATTGACTTATTTTTATTTATATTAGTAATAAATAAGTTTGTATTCCCCTTAAATATTAAGGATGATTAGGCCTCACAAAGCACATTGGTATTAGAAAAATGATGATATTGTCACCTATGTTTTTGCTAATACACCTCTCCATATAGTCTTTTAATTATTTTCGTTAAATGTCTCTATTTGAATGTTTAGTTTTGGAAACTATAGTAAATGTTAAATAATTTGATATCTCAAGTTAGTAAAAAACTTTATTATATTAAAATGTAATTTCTTTATATTATATAAAGATTTGTCGACGTCATAAATAATTTGAAATCTTCAAAAATATGGTCGAAGGGATTGATTTCAAATGTATATTACTACTATCGAATATTTTAACACTATTGCTTCATTCATCAAACCATCTACTTTCTCGATTAACCTTGCATTCAACTCATTATCTTCCTTTCACATATCTTTAGTTTTATTAACTTTGTCGTTATTAAGTAAGCCTAGTTCTCCGGCCTCTTTCAAATAAATTGGAATTCTCTAACTTTACACCTATCTATCTCTCTCTTAATCAATCATTCTCTCTCATATAAATAATTTTTATCAATATATTTTAATCATCAAATTTATTCCAAAACACACTAAAATCACCAAAGTCAACATATATACCAAAGGTAGAGAATCTATTTTCCTTAAAAACCATGTGAAGAAACCATAACTACAATTATCATCTTGCACTAGAGTACTTACAATATGATATATGAACAAATTTGTAATAGAAGATTGGAAAATAAAGGCGAGTAAAGAAAAATTATTTAATAAAAATTGATCTAAGAAAAAGACAAGGGGATAAAGATCCTTCTTAGATTTGTACTAATGTTTGCAATTCTAATGACAACTCTTCTTCTACCATTGCATTTGAGCAAATAGTGGTTATTGCTTTCATCACCGTTAACACCAAAACTTCCAAAATAATTTGTTATTGTCATGTTTTGTTTATCTTTTATGTATATAGTGTCACTACCTCTTATTTTCTAGATTTACTAATGAGAAAAGACTAATTTTGTAGAAGAAGATATGTTATTTGTATATTGGCTACGCGGTTTGACATTTTTATATAAAAAAATAGTTTTTAACGTGTTAATTTTTCCTCATTAAATTGTGTTGAAAAATGATTTTTGGAGACAAAAAGTAATATCAACAACTGTGTAGATCGATGTCTACACAATTGATTTGTGTTTTTTCGTTTTTGACAAAATTTATGTTACCCGATACTTATTTAGTGGGTGCGAATAGTAGCGCCCAAGAAAGGTGCCAAAAAGTTTATTAAGATGCTGGAGGCGTATTATAAAGCAATGGGGATGCGAATAGCATCACGCTCAAGGAAGGGGCATCTCGTGAGGCTGAGGATTATACCATGCACCTCCACACCTAAACCTTCCACCCCTCATTTTTTTTAAATGTCTAAAATGTCTTTTTTACTAATTATAAATTTATTTTTAAAAAATTAAAATTCACTTTTTAACCTGGTATGTTCGAAACTTTTGAAATTTATGCTATAATTCGAATATTTCAAATTTTCGAAGTTAGTTTTTTTTAAATTTTCGAAGGTTTCGAAGATGTCGAAACTTTCGAAGTGAAAATTTTTGAGAATTCATCAACAATTTCGAACCTTTCGTTGGAAGTGGAAATTTTCAAAACACTTCGAAAGTTTGGTGTAACATGAAAGTTTCGAAATAACTCGAAAGTTTCATTTCAAGCTGAAAGTTTCATTTTGAAGTGAAAGTTTTGAAATAGAAAAATTTCATAATTTCGAAACTTTGGAAAGTTTCGAAAGTTTCCAAATATGGATAATTTCGAACATTTGAAAATTTTCGAAAGTTTATAAATTTGGAAAGTTTCGAAATAGAAAAATTTGAGAAAATTTGGGAAAAATTCCAATTTCGAAACTTTCCAATTTGGGAAAAATTCAAATATGGGAAAAATTTTGAAATTTTCGAGACTGCATTTCGAAACTTTCAAATAACCTTCGAAACTTTTCCAATTCCTTCGAAACTTTCGAAATTTTCATAACCTTTCGAAACTTTGCCTTTATTTCGAATCTTTTGAAATTTTCATTTGCCTTTCGAAACTTTGGCAAAACCTTCGAAACTTTCCTAAAAGTTCGAAGTGTAAAACTGGAAAGAAACTCAGAAACACTTTCGAACCTTTTATCCAACAATCTTCGAAAGTTTCAAAAGATTCGAAGCAAACTTACTTTTCTGGGTTTAGGGTTTAGGAAATCTTCGAAGGTTTGAAGTTTCTGCTATATGAAATCTTCTAATGTATTAGAAAAAATGTTAAAGTTTCGAACGGAGGAGTGAAAAAATTGATGTAATTGTTGTGGGAAGGAATTATAGTTAGTAAAAAGGGCAATTAAGACATTTCACAAAAAATAAGAGGATGGGAGGTCTAGATGTGGGGGTGCATGGTACATTACTCCGTGAGGCTGTGTTCTTAACAAGAAGAGTCCATTATTTATAATGTTTGTGAAAGGATAAAAAAAACGTATATATCTAATTGGACATTTGTCAATAAAAAAAAAAAAGAAGTAGTACTCACATGGAATTGGACGGTGATGAAAGAAAAAAGGATTTATTTATTAATAGTTAATAAGTTTATTAAGTATTGTAGTCAAAATTATATTTTATATTATATTTTAATTTTGCCATAAAATAAAAATTCAGATTTGATAATATTTAACTTTTATGAGCAACATATTTTAATAAAACCAATAATCTAAACTACTTTTTTTTTTTTAAATGCTAATTGTGAAACTGACCTACACTAACTGGAGAGAAAATAAGGGTATTGCAAATTTGAATCTACACCTTAAATGTATTAAATGTCATTTTAGCTATTATTTGAGATATTTATAAAACATCTAAACTATTTTTCATAATTGTTCTTATAAAATTGTTTGACATTTCCGTAATTATTTTTAAAGTTAAAGGATTCAATTTTATTTTTTCATTTCTCATCTTAAAAAATATATTTCACTTGAAATCAAACCAATTCAAAAATAACTACATATCAAAAATTAGGTTGAAAGTTATGGACCAAATTCTATTTTGGCTTTTTTATGAAATTTTTCAACCATCCACTTAATTTCACTATACACATTGCATCATAACGAAATCTCGCGATGATATATTTTTCATATTCCAGATAAGGCCATCTTTTCTTAGAATGAATAAGACATTACTAACATTTTTATTGTGTCATGTAATACATTATTATTTTGAATTTTATACAAACTAAAATTGATCTGTCCATAAAATTTATATACGTAGATTGTAAACTTTGCACTTTGATAGGTTGGGTAGAGGTGTGTAACAATTAACCTCACAAGTATCATTTTTTTTTTTGCCAAACTTTTCTAAGCTAGCACTTTTAGAGTATCATCTTTATTAATATCAATTAATACCACAACAACATAACACACTACTAAACATTTAACATCTTATTGAATTAAAGTTTTAGATACTAGTTGCTAAAAAGAATATGTAACAAAATTAAAAAGTCAATAATTAGTTCAAAATTTGATTTGTAAATATTTATTTTTGTTGTTTTAGATTCTTAAGTTTTTTTCTTATAGTTTTTTATTTAAAAATCATATGTAATTCGTTATTCATTAAATATATACCTACAAAAAATTTTATAAAGAATTATTTAAAATTTCAATAAATAGACAGAAACTAAAATTAGACTACGAAAAATATTAATAGAGATTATTATTTTTTTAAAAAATGTAGAGCTCATATTAATATATAATATACATTTCATTATTAAAATAGCGTCAAATTCTTCTTAAATAATTAGCGTTGAGTTATATATAAATTAACAAATATTAATATTATTAAATTAAATATTACTTTTGAATTTCAAAGCAAAATCTCGTAATTATGTAAAAGAGTTTCATGTAATAACTACTGTTTCTTTTAAAAAAAAACTAATACTGAGTTGAATCACAAAATCATATTGAGTTGTGGACATTGGTCAACATGCCTCTTCAACCACACGAAGAGTTGATATATTTTATTTTCCTTTTTGTGTGTTAAAACCCTCACCACAAAACTAAATTAGAACTATTAAAAAAAAACATAGGAAAAAACAGAGCAAGAGAAATATAGTGTTTCAAAAACAAATGTACAGAAGGAGTATAGTAACTAAGAACACTGCATCCTATGTATTTGGTCTCTCAAAATCCCGTTGTACAAAGCGATTCTGTTCGCCGGAATTCCACAAATTTTTTGCGTTTCATTTCTGCAGTTGTTCTGTACTCTGTTTCGCTTCCTCTGTTTCTCTTTCCTAATAACTTCACTCTTTTCTCTCACTTCCTTCACACTTTCTTCAAATCGAACGTTCTTCTTCTTTTTCTTCGTCATCTTTCTTTCCCTTTTCTTTTCCTCTGAGAAACAAATAAATAAAAAAAGAGAAACAACACATTAAGAAGTTTTTGTCGACAAAGTAAGGTGAATAAAAAGAAGGGATAGTGGTTTACCTGAATACAAACAAGAGCGCAAAATATTTGTGTTAGAATCATGAGAAACATGATTTCCATGAATATAAAATGTTGGGGTAATGTTTTGTTTTGAAAAAACGAGATAAAGCACGGTGCTTGATACAAGCATGGCTGTGGTAAAAACAATACCTTGTGAGAAAGAAGCCATGTATTGAAGGAAAAGAAGAATTTTTTTAGTTGACTTCACAATAAATAAGAAAAAGAAGAAGAAGTGGTTTAAATATAGAGGTGGATGAGATTATGATGCCAAGCTTCATGAGAATAAATAAATAAATAATATTATTTATTAGATTGACCATTTATCTTATTTTATGTAACAAATTAGTTTATTGATTTTTTTATTTTAAAAAATTAGACCTTTATCTTACATTTTTAAAAGAAATTAAAAAAATATTATTAATAACGATAAAATAAATAATCATTTTACACCTGATATATACGATATCTGAATTTATATTATTTTAAAGTCACATCAAACTTTTTCCATTAATATCTCAACCACGTTTAATAAATTATTTCTTTATCTTTGTTTTAACTAATTTGATTTATTGTATAGCATATTCATAAAATGTGTATGATATTTGTTATTTTATGTTGGTTTGACAAATTCATGTAAAAGATATAAATTATATTTTTTTATAACTTTTTTTTATATTAAAAATACAAACCTCCAAAATAGAAATACTAACCCGTTAAATTTGAGGATTTCTTGCCCCTCACAACTAGAAATAATAATTCAGTTGAAGAAATAAAACCCATCATTTTCTCCTTCCTAATACAATATAAAAGTCTTTCTTGATACATCCAGCCAACTAGTTTGAGAAGCTGGAATCTCATAAATTTAAAAGGATTGAAGAACTTTAATTAACTTAATTGGAGGTTTTGTATTTTCAATTTAAAAATTAAAAACAAAATTATTAATTGTAAATTTATAATCTTTGTAGATATCACGTCAGCATAAAAATAATACAGTTTTTAAGTTAGACAAAAATAAAACTAATAAACATAGTAGTATACATGTTTTATGATTTAGATGACTAATCTATGATAAAAATGACAAAAAAATTATTCATTACAATAAAATAAGATAATGGTCAATACTCAATATGTTAAAAAAATATAAAATAAAAAAACTAATTTATTATAATATAATAAGATAAATAAACAATCAATCTCTTATAAAAAATTAATAAACAACCAATTTATTAAAATATATATATAACGATCATAGATAATTGTGATGTCTTAAAGAAATTTATATTCACAATATATGAGTTAAACTTTTTTTTAGTACTCAATAAATTATATTGGAAGATATTATTGTATGTGACGGAGGAAGTAATAAAAAGTAGAAGGGAAAACAATAAATTAGAAAATTGTATTATCAATAAATTGTGGAGTGTGGTGAGTGGTGAAGAGGTAGAAGAAAATGAATGGCAGTAGTTAATTGGTGGTTGATGGAGCTTCTAGATATCTCTAGTAGTGATGTGGTTTTGGAAATGGAAGAAGAAAATGAATGGCAGTAGAGGTAGACTTTTTTTTTTTTTTTTGTAAAATGAAAAATTCAAAAGAAAACCTAAAGGACAGAGGAAAACTCTTCTTCAATCATCATCCAGAAGAAATAATAAAATCTCCACTAAAATTAAAATTAATCAGTTAATCAATACACTAATTAATCTCTAATTTTTTATAATCTAAAAATAATAATTTCTTAAAAAAACATAAAATAGAAATTATTTGTCTTTCTTAATCGAATTATGTTCACAATAGTAGATTCTTTTAAGCATTTTAGAATTTATTTTAAAATAATTAAATAAAAAAATATGCAATATTAAATAATTGGATGTTGGTTACAAATGATCCCCCAAAATTAATCCTCTCTTGATTCATATATTGTCAGATTATTTTTTGGTACACATTTTCCTACTAGGTCGGTCAACCCCATTGAATTTAAATACCATTACATTTCATTTATTATACTTTACCACATTTTCCATCCATCCATATGAAGCTTTTTCTTTCTCCATTTTTATATTATTTTTTAATAGATAAATCTTTGTAAATTATATCAGTAACTAGGGTTTGAGCTGTAGATGTTATTCTCAAACTCATTCAAATATCTCAGGACTACTACTTGAGATATGCCTTGAGACTCTTCATTCTTGTACTACTACTACTCCTACTTTGTATAAACTCAATTTTTTTAAAAACAGTTTCTTGAGTGAGTAAATCACTAACTTATTCTTTAAAATTGTAATAATTAATCATTTTAGTCTATGAAATTTATAAATAAGCAGAAACTTTTCTAAAATTGTAAGACGTCAATTAATTGGATCATTACATTAAATCATTTTATTTATGTGGATAAATTGGCACAAGAAATGCTTATGTGAATTTCTTTGTTTGGCTTTATCACCAGTCATAATTGTAGTTGTAGGCACTAATCTATCATAGACATTGTTGTTTTTTTCTGTCTTAGGACACACGATATATGGGTGGATTTAGAGAAATGTAGGAGTTTGAAACAAACCAAAATTTCAAAATGTTGGAATGAATCTTTTGTCTATGTAAAGGGATTTGTGAATTAATGTAACATTGGAGAGTACTCCTTTTAAAATAAAATATAAACAAAAATGAGAGTTAATTTTTTTATGTATTTAGATTAAATTTTTAGTTAAATACATCAATCTTTAATGTATAAATTTATATTTCATTCAAGAACAACTATTGGATAAAAAGGTGGAGTGAAGAGTGAAAACATGGTTTTGTATAAATAGTTGATGAGTATTAGATAAAAAGGTAGAGTGAATAGTGAAAACTATGAAATGTATACAAGACAAGAAGAAGGGTATGAATATTTTATCCTACATATATTTTCATTTACATTACCACATAGAAAATAAAGTCATAATGGAGTTGGAGCTTTTGTTACATATACCACTTTTTGGAGAGTTCGAGGAGCACTTAGAGTAGCAACGGACCAAATGTTCTTAGACCACAAGAGACTTTGACGCCATATCTCAACCCAAAATCTTAAGGCAATAGTTTTATGGGTCATCTATCTTATATATCTAACATTTACTTCATTCCTTATCAATGTGAGACTTTTAACCACTCACAATTGAATTTCCAACAAGAATATATTATAACCAAAATCATACTCATACAAGCCAACGACAGCCACATTACAAATTACTAAAATTTGGCATGTCATCTTAAAAAAAATTGTTCACATGACCCTTGTGCCATTTCAATCATTGCTCACTTTAACACAAAATTATTAATATATATATATATATATATATATATATGGTGTAAAAAACATACATAAACTAAGTAGTAAGGATGAGTGGCATGTAATATATTTTTCCACCCAGAAAACGAGCCTTGGTGTATGGGAAGAATTCAAATCTTGAAAGTTCAATGACATTTCCTTCGCTAGAAATCCCAATAGGATAGCGAAGGAGGTGGCCAGGGAGATCATGCTTAAGAAGTAAACTATTGAAAGAGCTGATTGTAATGATGAAGATCAATGGAGCAGTTTCGAAACAATAAAAAAAAAGGATAAAATAAACTAATATTTTCATTCTTTATTTGATGTTGTTAGAGATGGAAATATGAGTTTATTTAAAGATTTGAGTTTCGAATTTGATGAAATTTGTATTATATTGAAGAATATAATTAATTTTATGGGTTTTGGTTGAAAATTTTGATGAATTTTTGTAAAAAAAAGGATAACATTGTTGACATTTTAAAATATAAGAGATCAAATTGTCACTTAAAATTAAAATAAAAAACCAAATCGGGAAAAAAAAAAGATAAAAGACTAAAACGTTAACTAAAATTAAGTTAAGGGACCACACGTGCTATTTAGCTAAAAAAATAATTATGCAATTGCAGAGAAGATAATTATCTTTTTGGAACTGAGTTTTGTATCGTTTCTTTAAGCAAAAGACTATACAATTAACATACTTACATACAAGTCTTACATTCAACTAATGTTTACAAACCAAATTCTATTATTAGTTATAACATAATACTAACTACCCAAACTAACAACTGCACTAACATAAATAGAAAGTTCTAAGCACACCTAATTGCCAACTATTAGCCAACAATTCTCCACCTTGACTTAATATTCACCTACACACAACCTACAAAATCTCTACATAAAGTTTGAATTTTGGACCAGAGAGTATCTTTGTAAACATATCAGCTAGATTTTCACTAATGTTGATTTTCTCCAAGCCAACCTTCTCATTTGCATTAACTTCCCTTACAAAGTGTAGCTTGATATCTATATGTTTAGTTCTCTTATGGTATACTTGATTTCTTGCCAAACGAATACCACTTTGACTATCACAAAAAACCTTCGACACAAACTGTTTTGCCTCCAAACCTTTTATCACTCCTCTCATCCATATGGGCTCCTTTATTGCCTTTGTGACAACAATATATTAAACCTCTATTGTGGACAAGGAAACTACAAGCTGAATGTTGCATATCCTGGTCAATGTGTTGCCACAAAACTTGAATACATATCTTATTAAAGATCTTCCAATGTCCAAACATCCAACATAATTTGAGTAAACATAACCAATCACCTCAAATTTGCTATTTTCATGTTTGACATACTTCAATCCCACTGAAGAAGTTCCTCTTAAGTATCTAAATATCCACTTCAAAGCCTCCCAATGATATTTTCTAGGATTGCTTATGTATCTACTCACCAAACTTACTGCATAAGTCAGGCCTAGCAGAGTGCAGATCATCATGTATATCGAGCTGTCTACTGCATTTGCATAAGGCATGTTCCTTATACCTAAGATTTATTTTTCAATTTCAGGTGTTTGTTGCTTTGAGAGCTTGAAATGTTGCGCCATAGGGGTCACCATTGCTTTACAAAAATTCATGTTGAACTTCTTCAACACTTTTTCAATGTAGTCCTTCTAAGACAAAAACAACTTGACATCATTCCCGTTTCTTAGAATCTGCACACCCAATATTTTACTTGCTGGTCCCATATCTTTCATCTCAATTTCTCCCTTCAGCATGGTTTTCACCTTGTGAATCTCTATCTTGTTCTTGCAAGCAACTAGCATGTCATCTACATATAAGAAAAGATAAACAACTTCTCCACTTTACATGTTCTTCAAATACACACATGAATCATGTTGGCATCTATTAAAATCATTCTTGATCATAAATATATCAAACATCTTATTCCACTATCTAGGCAACTGCTTTAGTCCATAAAGGGAGCTTTACAACAAGCATACATTGTGTTCCTCTCCATTTTTGATAAAACCTTTTGGTTGTGACTTATATATCGATTCATTTAATTCACCATGTAGAAATGCAATTTTAACATCAAGTTTTTCAAGCTCTAAGTGAGTATCAACCGCAAGTGACAAAATCATTCTTATGATAGTATGTTTTACCATTGGAGATAACACTTTTTTGTAATCCACCCCCTCTCTTTTTTGTTCAACGCCAAGCCACCAATTTTTCGTTGGACTTCATGCATATGCGAGACATGTAAATACTTTTAGATTTTCCAAAATAGGAGGATGAGATTACCAGTTCACATCTCCTCAGAGGTCTTTTTCTCAATTGCATTTAATGAACTCCTATTGGTTACATATACTACAGTTAGCACTGCCTCAACCTAAAAATGTGGGGACACATTAGCACTAGAAAACATACATCTAACCCTCTCCATGATTGTCCTATTCATTCTCTCAGCAGGACCATTTTGCTAAGGGGTCTTTTTCACTGTTTTATGCCTTTCAATGCCTTTAATATTGCATAATTAATTAAACTCCTCAGAACATAATTCTAATCCATTATCAGTTCTTAACCTTTTCACTTTATTTCTAGCTTGATTTTCAATTAACACACACCATTCTTATGATATAAACCCACACCTTTCTTGAGAAGTCATCAATGATTGAGAGGAAGTATCGAGCTCCACTATGAGAATTTACTCTAGTATGTCCCCAAAGGTCTCTATGTAGGTAATCCAAAATTCCTTTTGTTTTATGTACAATAGTGTTGAACTTTAATCTTTTTGCCTTTCCAAAAATACAATGCTCACAGATATCCAAAGATTTAATGTGGTCCTTGACAAACAACTTTTGATTACTCATTTCTTTGAGTCCACAATCACTGATATAGGCCAACCTCATATGCTATATGGTGTCCTTTGATTTTCCATCTTCGGCAGTAACATTTGCTTCTCCCATAAGAACAAATCCTTGAAGCCTATACAGTCCAACTACAAGATTTCCCTTCATTATCACCATAAAACCTTTTGTAACGCATTAAGCATACTGTAACACCCCGAGTTTTAAACAGCGCGAGTGTATTTTTTTTTCCACCAATAAAAGAATTTCAACTTAATTCAAAAGAATTAAAAATAATTAAAATTTAATATGAATTAAACCATTCAAAAATAGTGTTGCATCGTAATTCAAAATACAAAAGTAATTAAACAATCATGTCATAATTATAGCCTAGTAATTTAATTTTGGGAAATTGATCACTAAAATATACCAACATAAAATACACTAAACAGTATCCTGGACCCACCAAAACATTATCAGAGTGCGGAAAAGATATACAATTATCCCAAAAACAAATAAATACACCCACCAAGTGCTAGGCCCTATACAACAAGACTAACTGATCATGATCATGCACTAAAACTACAGTAGCACAGTTTCCACCGCATCTTCTACAAGTCTCGTCTTCACTCCAACTGTCCGTCCCTCTGTGCTGTCCACAAATACTCCGTACGTGAAGATTAAGGAAAACTAACGACGTTTCTGTCGTTAGTGTAACAGTCGATGGTACGAGTTTGAGTATCATTATGAGGGCAAAGCCCAATTTTCCACAATAATTGTATAGGGTCACCAACCAAAATTAACAATTACCACATAGCAGTTATGTCAAAGATAACAAATACATTCATGACATGTTCCAATGTTAAGACAACAGTAATAAATAAGTATGCTCACTTATTAAAATGTATAATGTCTACATCTTTGCAAAACAACCAATTTAATATATAAATCATGTTGCAAGTACAGATACAATCAACAATCACAACACTCATTTGGCACTTAGAATTCATGAGATACTTGCACACATCGATTTCCACTCATCAGCTCATATCAAATCATGACTCACAGGTCAACCATCCAAATGCAATATGTATATGTCAATGTACTCAACTCTTGGAACTACCAAGGTGCAGTCTCTCAGGGACCAGCACACGTGCAGTCTCTCACGGACCAGCACACGTGCAGTCTTTCACGGACCAGCACACGTGCAGTCTCTCACAGACCAGCACGATTTACAGATCGAATGGACCGTCTAATACACGCAGAACCATTCCGTAGCCCGGATAGAAGCAACCGTCTAATACACGCGGAACTACTCTGAAACCCCGATAGAATAGACCGTCTAATACACGTGGAACTACTCTATAACCCATCACAGTCACTATATTTACGTGTATTAGCCTCTCACAGGTCAAATACACAGAAGTTAAATCCTCGCACGGATAGAATGGACCATCTAATACACGCGGAACTACTCTGAACCCGGATAGAATATATCGTCTAATACACGCGGAACTACTTTATAACCCATCACGGTTACTACTTAACTTCGTGGCCAATCACGGTCACCGTATCAATTCTTTGGCCTATCGCGGTCACCACCTGACTATGCAATGCATGGACATGCTATGTTTCCTCTTCACAGAAACAGTACGCAAATAAAATATGAAATCCAGACACTCCATCACCACCTCAAACCATCTCAAAAACTTCATATAGTTTGTCATATTCCTTCCAAATGTTTCCCAACTCATTAAGTGCATAAACCAATGTTTAAAAATAGAATTTTTGAAAAAAACAATCTGTCTTCGAATACAACTTCATTGTAGTCGGATACAAATGCTAAAACAGTGGCAAAATCAGCACTTCTGTATTCGAATACGAGGTTGTCGTAGTCGAATATAGATGCGAAGTCAGTGGCAAAAACAACAATTCTATATTCGAATACGACAGAGTCGTAGCCGAATACAGATGCTATGTCAGAAACAAGAATCACGTATTTGTATTCGAATACAGAGTGTCGTATTCGAATATGAGGTTCAAAGTTTGAATAAAAACTGAATTTTTACAGAAGTGTATTCGAATATGTCAGTGCCGTATCCGAATACATCTTCGAAAATAGTGGGATTTTCCAGAAAATTCACTTCAGTTTCAAAACTTTTTTCTTTGAAAACCAACACATCCACCATAACACAAACACCATTTCTTGAACCACAAAACCCAAAATGTCAACAACACAACATAAATGATTTCTTTCACCGCAACAAAACAACAAAAGCATCATCCACTCAACAACAAGTCACAACAACAGCAAGAACATTACCCTCAACAACAGCCACAAAACACTACAGCCATATCTCAGTACATGCATTTTGATCATCCACAAACCACATGCAAAGGCAGTTTTCAGTATCAACACAACGACACGTTCTTAACACATATAACACATAACAATCATCCATCAAACATGCATTTAAAGTCCCTACATGCAATCTAAAAAGTTGGAAGGTGCCCCTTACCTTAGCTACGTTTTCTTGTTCGTTTACGTTATTGCGACTAAAACCGACGAAACTCTCGCTCGCGTCGTTGCTACCAAAGTTGGTTCTCTAGTACCGTAAAGATGAGAGGAATAACTTTCCTTCTTGACACTTTCTTATTCGAGGCTTGGATTTACAAGAAGAAGGCAGCTCGGGTAGGTGAGGGAAACTGATTCTGTGTTTCTGATTTTTTTTTCCTTCCCTTGCCTCTCACATACATACGCATATATATGCATACCCCTCACTTACTATATATATATATATATATTATAATTAAACTTTCCCCTCAAGCAATTAAATACTCCCGTCGCGACTCTGTTGGCAGATAAAATCTTGATCAACTGCCCGATTTTTAACTACTCGTAATTAAATTAAATAATCATTCGTTCAATAATTTTACTCAATCTCAAAAATATTTATATACATATAGAAATATACATATATCAAATACCTTTACAAATATTCCAACATACATCTGATATTCAATCCATAATTTAATTTAAATTTAAAGGTCTTACACATACTAAGTGATGTAAGATTCCTCTTTAATTCTGGCACACGCCTCTGCCTCACACCTTGCAGAATTCGAGTAACAACATCTTCAAGTTTTAGTTTGATGGTTCCAATTCCAGTGAACTTGAAAGCTTTGTTGTTTCCATGTAGCATCTTTCCACCATTAACTTCTTTGAGAACTGAACCAATCCTTGGAAGGACACATATGAAAAGTGCAACCTGAGTCAAGAATCCATTAATTTTTTAACTTCTTTTTAGACACACACATCAACTATGCACTTTCATATCCTTTTGAAACCAAATTAGCATCTCCACTATGATTTTCTTTGTCCCCAAACTTCTTCTTTTTCTCAGGACACTCATTTTTCATAATTTTGACAAATGAAGCACCTCTTCTTCTTTCCCTCAAGTGACTGAGATCTTGAGCCTTTATTACCTTTGAATTCTCTCTTCTTAGCCTTACCCCTAACATTCAACAACTCTGCATTTTCCTCATTTGCATTAGACTTTCTTGACAGCTCGTTTGCAATCAGAACATTTTGCACCTTCTCCAGTGATATTGACTCTCTTCCATAAATGAGGGTATCTGTCAGATTGTCATACTCATTTTGCAAGGATTTGAGTAGTAACAATGTTTGGTCTTCATCATCAACCTTAATCTTAATGTTTTCATGACCAACAATGACTTTGTTAAAATCATCAAAGTGGTTTTCTAGTGATTTTCCTAGTTGCATCTTCATCGTGTATAATTTTTGCTTAAAATACAACCTATTGGCCAAAGATTTGGTCATGTATAGGTTCTCCAAGTTGAGCCACACAACGCTGCAGTTTTCTCCTTTGACAACATCACCTTCTTTTCCTTCTTCGTCATTGTTGCAGCAATTTTGCTTCTCCAGCACAAGCTTCCTCAATCCCTTGTTGCACCAAGAACGCTCTTATCTTCACCTCGAAAGACTAAAATATTTTTTCATGTGAACTTTTCAACTTCGAACTTTATAGATTCCATTCTTTCCTTCGATCGAAACTCCCAATATTTCCGAACTTTGCTATTGATACCACTTGTTGAAAGAACTAGTTCTAATGATGAATATCAAATACGTATAAGTATAAGTATCGTAGTTGATAATAGTTCTGTGGTTTTCATTGCCAAATGTGATGAGATGCTAAATCTATCATTATCAATCTTTCCATCCATTAAACAAAGTAGTGCAAATAAAAATGATTACAATTCTCTCCACTAAGATCAGTGCAGATTATTACTCTTCCAACTTTTTAAAGGTGTGCAAATGATTATCCAAAGCATATTAAAACTTTATAAAATCATACTCTATTTAAATTAGTTAAATATGACGTTCTAAGATTTTGCTTTTTAGCACGTTATAAGTTCATACTTAAAAGTTATTTGTTTATTTATTAATTAATTTTTGAAGTTTGTTAACTAATTAAATATATTATTGTTACTCTAATTAGAGAAGTAATTCGTTGAATTTCATTATTTAGGTAATGTGCAAAAGAAAATTGATCTAGGAGTGTGGAGATATTAAATTGAAATTAATAATGTTCAATAAAATTGGAATTTGATTTTATAAATGTGAAAAAGGAAGCACGGTTAATTTATTTGAAGATTGAAACCTGAATTGTGTGGGGTTGGAAAGATCCAATGAGTAGAGAGGACAACATGTTCGAAATTCATGGAAGAAGTAGGATGGGTGAATTTGAGATTGTAGGGTTCTAACTTCTAAGTAGAGGGCATTTCAGAAGTTTGAGTTTGATGAGTGAGGTTACAACAGTGTGTCCGAGGCATCTAGTTCCCGCCATTGTTCTTTTTCCTAATAATTTGAGCTCATAGAGTTATAATTAAACACCACCATTTCTAGAAGTATATATTTATACACCAAAATCTTTACATATAGAGCCCCATTTCTTTTGAGAAATGGAGAGGACTTGCTCTTAAAAAGTTGCACAATTGAAATAAAAAATTGCTAAAGACAGATTTTTTATTTTATTTTAAATGTGTTAATTTTATTACTAACACCTTAAACAAAGAGATAATAAACTCTTAAAAGTGAGCAATTGTATCTGAATTTTCCAAAAAAAGAAAAAAACCAAAAAAATTATTTTTATTATTTAATAAATACATCATTCTTATCAAACATTTTATCTTTTCTCTATCACAATAATTCACATTTTAAGAGTATAAGATCTTATTAAAATCTCTAAATTGGTTTTCAATGAAGATGCAATCCACTTACAGCACACAGACATCACAATGGACTCAGCAGTTTCATTACACAATAGTTAAATACTTACATTGAAGAAAAAACTACCAATAAAAATCAACAGCAATCTCCTTAATCATCTCAAGCTTATTAGCATTTTTTGAAAAGAAAAACAGTTTCACAGGACTAATTCCCCTCCATTGCTCACTCTCACACCACAAGTAATATATTTAGTGAACAAAACATAAAATGAAACTAGGTAGTAAGTATGGGTGGAAGGTAATCAACTTTTTCGCCAAGAACACGAGCCTTGGTGTCAGGAAAGAATTGAAATCCTGGAAGCTCTGTCACATTTCCTTCGCTGGAAACCCCAATAGGATAGCGAAGGAGGTGGCCAGGGAGATCATGTTCAAGTGTCTCACTAGAATAGAGATCCCAATACTTGTCACCAATTTGATTCACCTTCCTAATGCAATCTTCAGTTTCTGGATGGAGGAATGAGTCATGAAGCATGCCAAGGTGCTCATACCATAATGACATGCGGAAACCATGAATCTGACCCCTTGCAGGCTGCCTATTAGCCAAATGATAGGGCTGATAAGCACCCATTGCTATTTCAGAGTCTCTAGCACCATCCATTGATCTTTGGTTGATGTTGGCAGATCCAATGATTATGTATTCATCATCAACTGCAAAGAACATAGTTCTATCATTAAAGAATATTTTCTTGGTGACAGTAAAAGGAATACTGTAATACTTATCAGCTTTTTCATTAATCTCCCAAATTTGGTGCAAGAATGAAAAAATATCATATGAAAACAAAATTGTCTTGGCAATGTTTTTGTCATTGATTGGTCCAAATGTGGACCAACTTATCAGAATGAATAATTACAATAATGTAGTTAAATAAAATATTTCTAGAAAAAATTCAAAATATAAATTATGAGTGAGGTTTGTGCAGCTTCAAAGATTACTAGCTAGCAACACTCTAGTATTCTATCATGAATGAGTGAGGTTCGAGTGAAATTCATATAAGTCTCACCGTTTTGAGACTGATTTCACTAAATAGAATCCATGTGTTAGAGGGTTCGTTATACAAATGTTAGAAATACTTGATATGGATTTTACTCAATGATAATAGAAAGAAAGTATACGAGGATGCATAATATCAAAAACATGGCAGCTTAATATTCTTACTTACCTATCATCATCTTGGCATGAACATAAATCATGAAACGCCTGGCCTCTTGCGCTCTCATGTAATCTGAATCAGGTTCTGGTTTTTCAGTAGGCTCGTATTCTCCTTGTTTCACCACCTCTCTATTGCCAAGGCAGAAGAATGTCAAATAGTTCCGAGGATCTTCCTCAATTCCCTTAGCTGCTAGAGCTTGAATAACATCTTTGTACATCATATCCATTGTTCTCCTCTGCCAGTCCAATATTGCCTGAACTGATGCACTTTCTGGGACACCCTCAGGCCACATTGGAACCACAACATACACACTGAACCTTTCCCCAGCTTCAATCTTACTAACAATCTTAAGTGAAAGCTCCTTTGGGATTAGATGCAAAGCACCAATGTCTTCAGGCTTAATACCATCAGCACTCCACGCGTAACAGCTTCCAAGGAAATATTGATTTTCAATGTAGATGAAATTCTTTGCACGTCGAATAGCATTGATATAAGCATCTTGAATACTACGATCAATTATGTTATCCTTCCCACTAACAAGCCCAGCTCTAGCAGCATCTTCAGGAGTCTCTGGGAACCCGAAAGCAGCTCCACCGTCAATCGATCTAAATAACTGAACATTCCATGTCTCTTGATCATCAGGGAAAGTTACCGGAGATGGGGTAATAATGACATCTTCAAGTTCTCTCAATGGAACAAGCAAGTCCTTTCCACCTTGCTTCCTCCATCTCTGCTCAAAGTTAAACAAAACATCCCAAGCAATGGGACCTTCAAGTCTTGAATGGATATCATGCCAAGGTTCCCTAGGACCACCTTTTTGTATTGTAGCACCAGGGAAGTTAGGCTGATGAAAATCATCATGATGTGCTGTGTCCAAGGTTCTGAAAAGTGAATGAAACGGAGTATCATATCTTCCGTCGCAGAGATCAATGCCTCCTACAAAACTCACAATTCTTCGCTTATCTAACCCTGCTTCATTTGGCAACTCACTGTCCACCACAACAATTTTCTGATGATGAGTAAACATGGTGCCAATTTCTATGTCCTGAATAATGCTTCCACCATCATCCGGATTGCGAGGGCATAAAACACAGTGTACTTCAGAGCCTCGGAAGAATTCTGCAGTTTCTTGATCATGAGTAGCCATCAAACCATCTTTCTTTAACAAACCAACTGATGTTCTATCATCCCAAACAAGCATTAATACCCTAACACCTTCTTGTGCTTTTTTCTTGAGAAGCTCACCGAGTGTTGTGTCTCCTCCTGGCTTGGGCCTCCTTGAATCCCTTACCAAGGAAATCTCAGTATAAACAGACCACCCTGTTATGTATATTAAGTGCCTTGCTTTTGTGATTGCATCAAAAATATCCTCCCAGCATCTATGAGGCTTGTAATTTTGGCCTCCAGTAAGTTGTATACTAGGGACAAAGTTGTCTGGGATATGAGAATCTTGGTACAGAGAAACCTTACATCCTTGTCTTTGTGAGAAGAAAGTATAAGGAACTCCAGGAAATTTAGGACTTCTAATGCCTAGAGCCCAGTTTCGGTCTTCCGTAACATCAAAAAATTGCAGCTTCACATGGATCTTTGAATCTCCATGAATTGGATTTTTATGCTCATCCAATATTTCAACCCATTTATCTATTTCCTCACCACCCAATACTTCCTCAACTGGCACATAGGCTCTTCCAATTAAGGTTGCCCCAATAGGATTGTCATCTTTCACAGTGAATATGATATCTGATGCCAAGTGGGCACAATAAATGTGAAAAGACTCGTACCATTTTGGATTAGTATGCTCCTTTTCTATGATTCTGGTCCTTCCCACTCTTGCTTTCTCTAAATCAATGGTTGCATAAAGTTTGGTCACTCCGTCTCCAAAACCAATTGTCTCCTCGAAGTTTTGTTTTATCTAAAAAATAATCAGTGAATGTAATTAGCAACACAAGAATCAACAAATTAACAACAATGTACATGGGAAATAAAGGTAAAACAGTGAAACAATTATCTTTCCATCAGTGAATAATCTTCATTGAAAATATTCATGCACTGATGTGAAAATGAAGGGAGATGCAGGCCCTAAAATGAACATGGCCGATTACGAAAAGAATAAATTCTTAAGGTAATAAAGCATTTGAGCCCATTCTTAAAAATATCCCATTAGAGGCTTTGTCGATTTAATTACGATGAAGTCTAGCCACTAACATTAATCCAGCAAAGATTCAACCCAACATAGCTTTGATTTTCTTTTCCTTTTTTGGTTTATATGTTTTTAAGGATAATAAAATATAGCTTATGCAGGATAAGTATGATAAAATTTAAAGTCATTGATGTAAAAGAGCTGCTTAATGAACTAAAGGTCTATGTTAAAAAATTGAACAAAAAGTTCACGTATTAGGTTTTACTGTCACGAAAATTGCTTTTTGAATATATAGATTTTATAAAATTGTTTTTTTTTAAAGTGAATTAAAAGTAAAGTAAATTATGTTTGTTTACATTTATATAAGTGAATTGATCAATTAATTTGAGGCTTAAAATCAATTCTAAAGCTCCAAATTCTACTAGTAAAAAAATAACCTATAAATTCAAATTTGGAGTTAAAAATTCGAAGGCAAATCAATTCTAGTTAAAAACAACAAAACATTTTTTTTTTGACAAAAAAATAACGAAACATGTCAAAGAAAAATTCTGAGTATAAAGAACATTAAATGCGATTCATAAGATTCTTAAAAAAAAATTTGATTCATAAGAAGCATATTCTTAAAAATAGCCTTGATCCTGGTAAAAAAATTTATTGGCTTGATGAAATTTTGTCGTATCCATGATGGACCAAGCCCAACCACGCTCCCTTAAACTTTTTCCTTTTTGCATTTTGATAATCTATATTATTTTCTTATCATTTTCAAACAATAATTGATACTCTATGTTATTTTCTTTATTTTTTTTCAAATAATAATAATAATAATAATATGTGGAATAAATAAATATTTTATCCTTTATCCTTGAAGTTCCAACTAACTCTTCAATCACACTACCATTCAATCATTTATGATTTATCAGTTAAAATCTTTCTAATAACGCGTGAAAAGTCAATAGCTACAAATCATACTCATACCACACACACAACACTCTAAAATTCACGAATTTCATAGATCTGACCAGATATTTGTAAGCTTTGAAGGTTATGATGAAGCCAAAGCAATTACAATTAATTAACAATACGCTAACCAAATTTCAGACTCTGGAACAGAGGATGTAACTATCGATTCAAAAATCTAAATTACTATTACTTTGTTTTAGTGTTTATATGTATACACACACAATTCAAGAGAGCGATAATTAATTTTATGCTGAAATCATATACTGGTAATGTAAGCTGTAACAAAGTACAACAAAAAATGCACGTAACCTTACAACTATTAATTAAATAACAGAAATCTAACAGATAAGGTAAGTAAAGTTGAAAAACAAAAAAGAGCGAAAAAGAAAGAAATCTGACCTTGGAAAAAATGTTGCGTCCACCAATATTCTTGATCTTATCGACCTCATAGATTGTGACATGGAGAAACCCGTGCAGCAGAATTTGCGCCATAAATTACCTATAATTATAATTGATTGATAAAATCAGGCATACATGTGAAATTAAAATTGAAGAAGAAGAAGAAGATGAAGAGGAGAGAGACTAACTTGGGTAGAGTTCTGAGATGAAAATGAGTGTAGTTGGTGAAGGGAAAATGAATACAAAATAGATATATATTTATTATTTGTGAAACTTGGGCTGCTGATCCAACTTTTTAATACTTAATTAATTATTTATCATATTAATCATGTTTTTGCCATATTTTTTTTATAGATAAATATTAATAATGTTAGTTAAATTAATAATATTTTTTTTTATAATAGGATTTCGATTATTTTACTCCTTCTAAACCTTTTAACTTTTAATTCAAACCTTTAAACCACTGCAATTTTTTTTTTGTTATGAGTTTGTTATTGCATCGTTCTTATTAATTAATCGCATTAATGAACACGGCAAAGTGGGGACCCTAATTACTGATTTTAATAAACAATGCCGACAGATTAAAGTGGGGTGATTAACTTTAAATTATTTTGGATTTCTTTTTCAAAAGTGTAGATTCTTGACATCGTTGAAACTGCTGTTAAAGATAGAAGATGTGAATTAACAAAAAAAAAATAATTGAATTCGTATTTTTTTACGGTCGGGATTTTCCACAATCATTCAGTCACTACTATTGGAGCAGTAATTGAACTTCTTAAAAAATATATAGACTTTAATTTTATTTTATAATTAAAAATATTAAATTTAAATTGAAACTTTCTAATTTTGATTGAACAGTTAGCAAAGTCTAACTTTGTGAATGCAAAAGATCCAAACTGCGTATTGTCTGATCCGAAAAGATAATTAAGCATGCGCGGTCAAATAAATACTCTTTAAAGAGCAATGACAACGAGTGAATTAAATGGTGCACTAATTTTAATCTTTTAGATTTATTTATCTACATATTTATATAGTTTTCTCAAAATATTATATTTTCTTCACTCTTATTAATCTTTCACTCGGTTAAAGTTCTATCATCATCAAGACACCATCGCTCTCAACTAAAATAAATCTTTACAAGTTTGACATCTACTAAGAAAATTTAAATATAAAAATAGATAAAATTCGCGAAAAAATAATATATCACTTAGTCCAAACTCTTTTAACATTCGAGCGTATGATTTATTTGCATGCATTTTTACTCCTCTATAAAAGTGGGGCACACTTCAAGTTTCATATCTGAAATTCAATAACTCCACCTTATAAACACTAAGTGTAATCTTTGTAGAACTTCCTTATTTTTCAATTTATATCACTAACTATAACTATCATCATTTTCATAAGTTACAAACACCAAATTTGATAACCAATTTTATTTTGTATGTTTCTAATTTTCGTCGATATTTCAATAGTAGATAATTTTCGTCGATAAATGTGAGTACTTAACATCATTATTTTCATTTTCCAAACATAAATTAAATGTGTGTTTGGATTGTGGTTTAATTAAACAAATTCATAGAAAATTTTAAATATAATTTTTATTGAAATTGCGGTGATTTATCGTGATTATGATTTTCGCCAGTCCAAACATGCAGTAATCAATGAAATATAAATAGGGTAAAAGATGCTAATGATTATCAAAAACTGAATATTTTAAATTCAACTTTAATAAATTATGCTAGATATCATAGTTTGTTAGTCAGTTAAGTTGATTAATTAATTATAATAATTAGTTAATTATTTTGTACTATTTAATTGTTTATTTAGTTGATTATCTAAATCTATATAAATTTTAATGTAATAAAGTTTTTTTATTATTAATATTATTTAATTTATTTATTTTAATTTCTCTTTTGTCACTAACTTAAACGAAAGATAGTAAAAATCACACAAAAAAATTTAGACCGGCTTTATCACCACCGGTGTAAACTATACCTAATTCTTAAGAAATCACTTCACATTTTCACTATTGCTTCGGTGTTAGATTTTTAGAAGTGTAGACCAAACAATTCTAAATTTTGTGTCGTTGATAAAACATATTGATGTCTTACAAGAACAAATACTTGTTACTCCGAACAAAATCAAGGCTAAGAGAGAGTTAATTAAGATTGCATAATATGCAGGTATAAAGAAGAGTAGGATTGGACAATATAGTTTTATATCGGTTTCATGAATTAAAATTGCTGTCCACATTTGTAATTGCAATCACAGGATTGCAAATTTTAAAGTTTTTACATTATAACTGTAAGTGCAATATACATTATAACTGCAAGTGCAATTTAAAATCCAATGGCTACCTTAATCTCACGCTCCATTTATTTTACAAGTTATATATATGATCTTCATTCTTCTTCCTCCTCTTCTTTCTCTTCTTCCTACATTATATTAAGCTTTAAGGATGAAGAATTTTTTTTTTTATGACAAAAGGGTGTAGTACTTGTTAATTACTTGCTTGGGTAGTAAGTGACACTATTTGGAGTGCTTGAGTGATCATGGAAGTATGAGATAAATCTTATTTATAAGAGTAATGATATTTAAACATAATTTCATACACAAATACGGACACAACTGTACAAATATAGATTTTTTATACATACTAACTTTAAGGGCAATTTAGTCATTTTGCTAGATTTTTAAAAAAAAACTCTCACTCTTCAGAAAACCTTTTTTCTTCCTTCTTTCATCTTCTTCCTTCTCAGAAAACCTTATGTTTCACTCTCATCTTCTTCCTTCTCAGAAAAGCATGTCGTCCCTCTCACCTTCTTCCTTCTCTTCTTCGTCAAGCACGTCGTCCTTCTCATCTTCTTCGTCGCTCATCGTCGTCCGTCTCATATTCTTCGTCCTTCTCAAACCCCTCATATTTATTGAGTATTTTCATTGTAAGTTTACTTTTCTTTATCATTGTTGTTGCTTCTTCGTGTGATAATTGTTTCCTAGGGTTTATGGTTATTCAATTAAAGATTTTTTAGTTATTGATTTAGGGTTTCTTTTTTTGCATCTTCGTTTAGGGTTTATGGTTATTCAATTTATGATTTTTTTCTTCTACAGTTTAGGGTTTTTTTTTTTTTTTTTTAATTTTGGTCATTGTTGCTTATAATTTTTAGTGATTGTTGGTATATTTATGTTGGCGTTTATTGTTTATTGTTTTTATTTTACTTTGTTTAGCGGCTTATTTTCTTTTATAATCAACTTTCATGTGATATATTTTTTATACAGTTCTTATGCTTCAAGACATGCCATCAACAAATGAAAAAAATGTAAGGAATTTATAAACTAGTCGTATTTATATTGTTGCAATTTATTTATCAATATTAACCATATATTCATACTTTTCAGATACGTGCAAGACATGCATGTTTACCAAAAATGTTGCATGAAATCAACCTTCATTTGTCAAATGCACACCGAACTCAAATGATGGCAACCTCATTCAAGTGGGTTTTAGATATGCCCAAATATTTACAAATTTTTGGTGCTCTGTTGTGGGAGTTGGCTAGTAGATGGGATAGACGTAGTGGGGGGTTTAGGATTAGGGGTAGGATAGTTCATTTTACTCCAAGTGATGTATGTTTAGCTTTAGGACTTCCAATAGTAGGTGAGCCTTTGAAAGAATATGAAAATGAGGAATGTGATACATTGTTGTTGTTTAGGGGAAAAGAAGTAATTTGTGATATGAATTACTCAAACGTCAGCCAATGCATGAATCCGATCATGAATTTGTGGGAGGTTCTCCAACAAGAGCTTATAATACATTCCCCTCAACTTCATATGCTGATTTTGACGGTATGGATGTTGATTTTTTTTTATGGATCAAATATTTATGTAATTGGACTTGTTGATAACATACTCTTAAACTTTTATCTGCATGTGATGTGGGAGTTAGTACCCTTTTTGAGAATATTGGGGATGAAGCCGCATGTTGGTAAGTAATAAATTGTATGTGTTGTGGTGTTATTATAGTTTTGCTATGATATAATTTTAATACATTTGTCAACAGGTGAGCCTAACGTGAACACTACAGCAAAACCAGTATCAAACATAATTACGAGAATGAAAGATAAACCAAGGAAGCGAGTTAAAAGTGTAGTCAATCAAAGTCCGTTTGTGAACCCAAATGAAAAGAAGAAAAAATAAATGTGTAATTGACATATTTTGAGTGTGTGGGAGGTTCTTTATAAGGATGTAATTAGTGGCGTTTGAACCACACTTTTTGTCTCTTTTTTGTTTTTCTTTTTATAAACAAATATGTATGGTTAAAAATTAGTGTGCATTAGCTGTTGATTTTTATGAACAAACATGTTGATTTTAGTGAGTTCAAGTTCATTAACCAAGTTGTGCACATATAGCCATTAACCAGATTTATATATAGTCTATAAGAATGACCAAGTTTTCAATTCGAGTTCATTAACCAAGTTGTGCACAAAATTAACCATGTTTTTTTTAAGTCATTAATCAGATTTATATCTTGTCTATAAGAATGACCAAGTTTTCAGTTCGAGTTCATTAACCAAGTTGTGCACATAATTAACCATGTTTTTTTAGCCATTAACCAGATTTATATATAATCTATAAGAATGACCAAGTTTTCAGTTCGAGTTCATTAACCAAGTTGTGCACATAATTAACCAAGTTGTTTTCTTCACATGCAAATTCATCTTCTTGTTAACTTTGAACAACCTTGCATTTGTAGGACTCGTCTCGTGAGTATGATAAGGTTCAAATTTTGTAATGCACCACAATTCATCTTCATCCAACTTTATAACAATCTTGGCGGGACAATTATTTACCTTGGTTGAAATTGTTTTTAAGGTACACGAAATTTTTAACACTTTAGACCCCTCTCTTGAGCATGATAAAATAAAGTAGCAGAGCTCTCCATCGTGCCCTTTTCTTGAAGATCTAATCTTCAATCCAAAACCCTTTCTCGAACATACTCTTTATAAAATAATTTGACTTCATCTAAGCAAGAAAAACACATCCCCGTTGCAGGCTCCCAACAACATGCGTTTTTCATCATCATGAAGGTTGTCAACTTCGATACATTCATCCTCAATAGTACCACAATCCATGAAGTTCCAATTGATGGTGCAAATGTTACACAAAAACTACAAAAAATAACTCAATTCAGTCATTAACCACCATATGCACTTTAGTAACTAACAATTAGCACAACATTAACCACATAATATGAAATGTGTTAGACCTACCACATTTAGACAGAAATAATTCATTAACCACCTATTGTACTTCATTAACCAATAATATTTACACTATTAACAAGAAGAAGAAAAACAAAAAAAAATTATATTCAAACAATTATGCAGTAACTATTATAATATTATGCAACAACTGTTATAATATTGGTTTTAATGCCCATCTAATGAGTAACTATCAAAACAAATAAAAATTCTATCCAAACAATTATCCTTGCAACAAATCCTCACAATTGCCTCAAAAATCGCCAAGTCACCATAAGCATACAAAACTATTGACTCAAAAATTAGCTCCACTAGAACTTGCTAACATGATTGTAAGAAGTCATTGTTCATCACCAATACACCTATTACAAGTCTTCAATTGCTGGAAAAAACATTAAAGGGGGTGTATTCTTAATCAATTTTCAGGTCAAAATCAACACAAGTTTTCTTTTTTAAATTCTCATAAAAACATTACGTGTAGTGAATACTCCCAACGATTTGTACATTATTAACCACTTTGATAAAGATTTGTAAAACCCTAAGATCAGTATAATTTTTTTGTTGAAGTTGAACTAATCTAACAATATATTCAATATAAGCAAATATCTTCGGTTCAACATGGGCAATAAGTTTCCTTTTCTGTTTTTTCTACGAGTAACACTCCAACTTGGTACTCTCAAATTTACAACACTCACATATACTGTGTATGTGCACCAACCAATTATTAGTCCAGAGCTTCAGAACATGTTCTGAACTAATGTCAAGTAAAACAGAAAGATACAATTCAAATCATATTGTACTATTCTAGTAGGTAACTAATATAAGTTACTCTTTGTGGCTTTCTCAGATAATCCACAACAAAAGTTAACCTTCAAATTTTAAAATACAGCAAACATTGTAGAATTACGTGAGACTTTTTCAATAAGTGTGTATGTGTAGTTTTAGTGTGAAATACATTATATACTACCAAAATATTCCTGCAGCCGCAATGTTTATCTAATTAAGCAGTAACTGCCATCTATGATGGGAGATTTTCTACCAAGTGAGATCACTTATCTCAATATTTTTATTTGATTTTCAGTGGTGCTGACAATTTTTTTTTTTGCATTAGTGTGCAAAAAACATACTTTAAATCTTGAAACAAAGAAAACTCACAATCAATTTCTAAAGCTCACTATCAATTTCTACAACATTGCAAGAATAAAATTAGAAATATAAAAACTGGGGAAAAACTATAAATCTTAAGCAATGAAAAGGGTGTGAGGTGTGGAAAGCGAGAGCGTAGACGAGAAGAGTGATTTTAAAGAGTTCGATCGAAAATGGATGAATAATCTTAACCAACAAAAATGTCAAATAAACCCTAAAAGAAACAAGAAATGTGTGGATCTGATACTTTTTTCTACGTCTTCTGAAATCCTGACATCTGAGAATGGGAAAAGAAGAAGATCGATAAAGATGACAAGGAAAAGAGGGAAGAGAGAGTGTGGTGTTAATTTGATTTTATTATTAATTAATGAAAAAATAATGCAGCTGTATTAATGAAGAGAGAGAGTATGTATGTATAAAAAGTTTGTATTTGTACGGTTGTGTCCGTATTTGTGTATAAAATTGTGTTTAAATATCATTACTCTATTTATAATTATGACATAGATGCGAATCATCCACCGTCTTTGAAAGTAACTAATGTTTGTTGGAGAATTTATCGAGCAAGGGTTCTCTTTTCAATTAGGTTTTTCTGCATACACAAAAATTAGATATATCAACTGTTATTTAAATGTGACTAATCTTTATCGAAAAATGTATTGAAATTTTTTTTCTCCCTTCTAACCAAGATTTTCTCGATATGTAAGAGCTAGCGATCAAATCCTTGCCACTCGAGTAAGTTGATGTAGCCAAATATAGTGATATGGTAATCTATGTGAGTGTGTGATTATAGTAAAAATTGATTTTGGTTTTAAGTGACTATAATGTAATAGTAAAATGATAAATTTTTTATATACATAACATTTACGTAAAATTTAATATTAAAAATTATATATATTATATTTGAAGAAAAAATTATAAATCTCAAATTTTAAGTTAGAATTCATTTTAAAAATAAATATAATTTTACTCCAAAAAACTTAAACATATCAATGATAAAGTTGAGACAGTGAATTCATTCCTCTAGACAAATAAGATAGCAGCACGTTTTGTTTTAACTATGCATTATACCCCCTAGCTAGCCCTACTATATATGTTAAGGCCATTGTCTTGAGATGTCAATATCTAAAAGTACATACAAAGTAATATAATTTGGTCATTTTTTGTTTATACTTACTATATTATGGACACCTTATTATATCTTACTATTACAAGTTCAGCAAATAGCCTTAAATTGCTCTATCATTTCCACATTTCCACATTTCAAGCCACAAATTTCTCACAATTCTCTCTCTTTTTCTCATACACACAGACACCAAGCTAGAAAGAGAAGATAATTCTGAACCGACATGGTACAATCAAAGAAGTTCAGAGGTGTTAGGCAACGCCATTGGGGCTCTTGGGTCTCTGAGATTCGTCATCCATTATTGTATTTACCTCACACTTTCATTGATTTACTTATTTGTTTTCCTTTCCTATGTAACAAAATATATAAAAAAAATATAAATTATATTTAGTTCAACTACAAGTACTTTTTGTTTATATTTTATAAAAAATATATATTATATTAGTGAATGTTTACATTCCAATAATTTTGTTGAAATTACAATGACATCGTAATTTTGTTGGAATTTTAAAGTATAATTTTAAAAAGAAATCACAGTGACACACAATAATTATGTCAAATTCACCGTATATTTGATTATCTAAGTAAATTCCATATATTTGTATGCGTTACTTGAGATATTAGTTATATTTTAATGAAAAACTATGCATTGAATGTTAAAATCATAGTTGTGGTTAATTTAATTTATTTGATGGTGGGTGGGTATGAATAGGAAAAGGAGGGTGTGGCTAGGAACATTTGAAACAGCTGAAGAAGCAGCTAAAGCATATGATGAAGCAGCGATTTTGATGAGTGGAAGAAACGCCAAAACCAACTTTCCAATTTTGGACAGTAAAATCAATTCTATTTCATCTTCAACTTCAACTTCTTCTTCCACATCATTTTCTGCAGTTCTAAGTGCAAAGTTAAGGAAGTGTTGCAAGTTTCCTTCACCTTCCCTCACATGTCTAAGGCTGGATGCAGAGGATTCAAACTTTGGAGTGTGGCAGAAAGGTGCTGGTCCTCGTTCTGAATCAAATTGGATTATGATGGTTGAGTTGGAAAGAAAAAAAAGTGATTCTGATGATTCAGTTGCAGAGAAGGTTAAGCCAGAGGAAAGTAAAAATGTGTTGGATGAAGAACAGAAAATTGCTTTGCAGATGATAGAAGAACTTCTCAATAGGAACTAAACTAAACTCTATGCTTTCAATTTCACGTGTGGGGTTCATTTAAGGAATTTAGTATCAAGTCCCATGTTGTCCTTTTCTTTGTTTGTTTGTCCTAAATAGGAGTGTGTTATACATAATTTTAAATTATAATTGCAGTAACGGTTACGCTGTGAATTTTATATGCAGTAACTATAATTTAAATACTATATATTTTTTTTTTAAGAGGAGGAGTGCCTATGATGATTGTATTTACCACATGTGTAACTGCTTATACCCTATACGTTCCATTCCATGCATAATTTATGCTGATGATTTCAATGAATATGAAAAAATATTATAAGTAAATTGGATTTTGGTTTTTTATGTTTCTTCGTGATGTTTACTATTGGTTCAGATTTTGCTCACATTGACAAGGTATACCAGAATATGGACTCTTAATTTCCTATAGAAATCAACAAAAGATGAAGAAAAAAAATTCTACTTCGCATTAAACTAGAAAATAGATGAGTTTGTGTCATTTACTACAAAACTAATTGGAGGTAGAAAATTAGGAATCATCAGAGGGAGAAAAAAAGGCCATTTCAAATTAAGTTGGTGCTAAACTTACCAATTGTTTATCATAGTAATTAGCATTTACTAAAAGAGATCTGAGTTTCAAAATTTGGAAAACTTGTCAAAAGAAAAAGCAAGTGGCATCGTAATTCACATTGATTAGAAATGAGCTAAATAAAATATATATACAAGTAGTAACTCACATATTCAATGTTTTAAAATTTTATCTTAAATGGTATTGTTTTTATATAAATGATATGCATTTTTTCTTCTTTACTCTATTATGCTGCAGAGGTGAATCGTTTGTGAGAAAACTACTTATTTGATATGTATGGAAATTTACAATTATTTTTTTCATTGTTTGGATTAATTCTATTCATGAAAATGAAAAATATTGTTATAAAGTTTATGAATTTAATTCATATATATTGACAATGTAATATTTTTTATTATTATGAAAAGTAAATCATAATCGTTCAATTTTTAAAACTATTTTCGAAGATTATATAGCATGAACTAAGAAACATTGGCTTTCCTTGTTGATTTATTATTATTATGAAAAGTAAAACAAATGATATAATTTAGTTGAGTATGACAGGGGTAGAGTAGACCACGTTGTTGGTGTAGCATTGATCTTCTTAATATAAACAAGGCAATATGGTTCCCACATTTTTCAACTTTTATTGAACTTGGTCACACATTGAATTTATGGGATGATGCATGACGTTAGATGTTAGAAAAGGGAAATGGAAAATGAAATCATCTGTATTCTATAAAGAATGTAATAATGAAAATATTCCATTCATGAATGGAAATTAATAAGTTTTGGGGTAACAAACTCTCCATTGGTAGAGATAAATAGGTTCTTTAGGGCAGGGCATTTGTGTCTCTAACAAGAACGTGAAAGCTTAAAATTGATTTCATGTGGGGACTGTATATCACGTTGAAGCACTTAATTATTCCTAGCTAGTGGGTTGGTTTGTCACATTAATTCATTGCATTTTATGATCTGCTTTCCATATGGTCAGGTGCAAGAGATAAATAGATAGATATATAGCAATTTCTTTTAAGTTAATGAGAGGGAGGGAGTGAAAGCAAGGTTACTTTCTCATAACATATAAGTATATAAACTAGTGAAATGAGTGTTGTGTTCTTAAAACACAAGTTTAGATCACCTTCTTCCTTAAGAGTCATTGGTATTTTTTTTATAAAATAATTTAATATTTTAAAAATGTATATAAAGATTGGATTTTTTTTCCTCGCCTTTACATACGAACGATTTTTTATTTTATTTTATATTTTTGATTTCAGCTTTCACGAAATATTTATTAATGATAAACAATTATTTGGCAATGTATGACGAGTGGAAGTGCATTTCCCTTTTGCCACTCATTGACATACACTTGTCTCATACCATATGGAAGGAATCATTAGTCTTTAATGTTGCATCTACTATAACCATGTCATATTATCGTGAAAACATATGCGAAAATAAGGGTGAGTGTTTCTGTCCAAATTATTAGCTCTCTTCATAATTTAAAGTCGTGAGTTGATTCAGATATTTACAATCAATCCGTCTTTTTTGATATTCTTGTGAATTATATGTTTGACCATACAATTACATACCACACTCTCAAACTTCAAATCTAAAATGTGAAATGTTCTAATAAACTAAGAAGCCAAATAATTAGTTTGGTATAAAACCACAACATTTAAACGTCAAACTTAGAAAGAGAACATGTGTTGATTGACCAAATAGTCAAATAATTTGATACATAATAGAGAAAACACGATCATTTAATTTCTCTTTTATAATTACCCTTTCAATGTATGAGTTGTATCTTAAATGATGCCTATATAATGCTAAATTGGAATACTTGTTTCAATTTAAGAGTTGGATTTTAAATTAAATGATGCCTATAAGGCTAAATCCTTGAGTACTTTAACCTTCAACTTGGCTTGTGCTTCCACTTAGAATACATTGATTTCTAATTTGTCATTTAACTCATAGCATCACACGAGCTTAATTGCTCGGTTAGCTACATAATTGTTAAATTCTAAGGAATTTATTTCAATTCTCGAGCTTAATTCCTAAATTTCTTCTTCCCAAACCAATTTTTTATTTCCTAAATTTCTTCTTCTTAACCTAATTTCCTCTTCAATTTTTTGCACAAAAATTAAGACAGTGATCCATTTCCCCACAGTACGAAAAAAAGGTCCATGGTATTAAGTTCCCCCTTCCTCTCACCACAACCCACCCATCCATTCTAGTATCTTGTCTTTATTTTATTTTAAATTCTAATTTTTCTATACCAAGTTTCTGAGAAGCACTTTCTTTAAATCAAGAACAAAATAAAATGATAAAGAACAGAAAATTTAAGAAACTGTTAAAAGGACTACAATTAACAAAAAAAATATGTGAGAGAAAAAGAAGGTATAAACAAGAAATTTCAGAAAAGTAAGACAAAAATTTATCGTCCAATTATGCAAATCTTATTTCTGCAACACCAATTCCTCAATTGCATAAATATAATAAAGTGAAAGGTTAGGAAAGAAGAAATTTATGTAAAAGTAAATTAAGTTGAGGAAGAAGAGATTTATGTAAAAATAAATTAAATTGAGGAAGAAGAAAATTAGGAAAAAATAATTTTGAAGAGTTTTTAAACCCATTAATTTACTAAAATGACCGACCATTTAAAAACATGATATATATATATATGTGTGTGTGTGTAGATAGAGAGAGAGAGAGAGAGAGAGAGAGAGAGAGAGTTTTGATTGAATCAGAAATCAATATGACAATGTAAACCAAAATAATGGTCTGAAACTAGCATGAGAATGGAAAGACCAAACGAATTGACGTGAAGGACTCAACAAGTTTAGAAGGAGTGAGAGTCAACGGAATGAAAAGACCAAATGAACTGACATGAACAACTCAACAAGTTTAGAAGCCGAAAACAATTATTAAAATTGATACTTTAAATTGTAAAAACTATAAAAATAGTGGTATAATCTAGATTTAAACTGTGAACAAAAGATATAAAATCATATACTTTATTGACTCCTAGTTTGGAGGCATTTATTTATTTATTTTAAGTAAACATTTCTTTATTTAAACCCTAACTTTAATGACTTGACCTTTGAACTGGAATTTTTAAATTTTTGAATGACTTTTTGCAAGTATGTTTAAAACATTATTAAAAGTTCATCTGCATAAATATATATATAAAACTTTTTAATTTGGGATGAATTGAATATGAATTTTTTGAATGTCATATGTTCAAAATAAAAGTCCTTAAAATATGGATCAAGAAATCAAGTTTTGAGTTTAATTTTTGCGGAGGAACTTTTTAAGATGTTATAAACAAGTATGTTAAACAATCATTCAAAAACACATCTGGACCAAGAGAGACTAAAACTAATTGCATAATAATTTTGTAGGAATAAAATTGTCTGTATAATAATTTTTATAAGGATTAAATATATCATTTTTATTACAAGATTAAAAATAAAATTTTATAAGAATGTAAAATTTATTTAAATAAAAAAATATCTGCATTAATACACCTTATTAAAGATAGTGAAGACACCTGAATTGAAATTGAGATGAGAATTGCCTTGTGTTTTATAAAAACTAAAATATGATCAGCACGTTTTGCGAGATATTAAGACTTTAATATATTAGTATTATTATGAATAAGATTTTAAAATTTTAAAAATAAATAATTTATTGACTTTGTTTGTAAAGTATTTTTTTAAGTGAGTTTATTTGAGTAATTACTATACATGATTTTATAAACACATATAAGTAAATACCAACACCACTTGTTGTCTCTCTCTCTTGAATAAATGATTCTAAATTTATGTTGACTAAGAGATTAAATCTATTGTAAACTTTAATTTTATTTTACCACAATTCTTCGCACTCTAACGACCTTCATTTTTATGGAGAAAGAAAGGAAAAGAAATGCTGCGTTTTTTTAGTGTTTAGTGTGAGAGTTGTTGGTAGTTTTTTAGAAATGATGCAAAATCAGGTCACACCTGGAATATTGAATAATTTGATGTATTAATGATTAGAATAAATAAATAAAATTTGATTAATTTAAAAATATAGAGAGTACCAATTTATTTACAAAACTTAGTTTAAGCTAAATGGGCCAAGGCCGAATAGAAAAGCCCACGAGGATGTATAGTATATAACAGCAACTCTTCTTAATCCGATCCGTGTTCTGTTACTATTCTTATTGCGTACTTTTTCATTCTTGTTCTTCAAGAAAGAAATATTTATTAGTTTCTCAATTATCATTAAATGTCGTCTTCTTAAACGGTATCGGCTTCTTCGATTAAATTGCCGGTGGCGGAGGTTTCAATTCTTTTTCTTTCTTTCTTTCTTCTTCTTCTTCTTGTTTCGTAATCTGTAGTGTGTTCTTTCTTCTTCAATTCTTTTAAAACGACGTTGTTGAATTGGACTGTGAGATGATTTCTCATTCTTGATTTTTTGACAGATAATCGACGGAAATGCTTAGACAAGGTTCTGGTTGGTTTTAACAACTTCATGTTTCTCAAATTCATCCCATTAAAGGTATTGTTATTGCTTTTTCCACGGAACCAATTTTTATTATGTCTTTCGCCCCTTCAAATCATTTGGTTTATAAATTTTAATTATTCTAGAACCTTCAATCTTAATTACAAGAAAATGTGGTATATATGAGCCGAATACCCTCAAGATAAATTTGTGCGATAGTTGATGTTTTTTTCCTTCCTAAACTTAAAAATGGACATACTTTGTAATGTGATTTATGTTAGAGTTTGGATGTCTCAATTACCCTAAAAGATATTGCATAATGAACTCTTTATTCACAATGTAACACTTTGATGATTAGATTGCATATTGAACTTTTTATTTACAATGTGAAAATTGGATGACACTTTAAATGCAATTTTTATTTATAAAGTTTTTATTAAGCTTTGATGATTCTAGTCTCTTTTGAGATAATTCTTTTTTAATAACAACAGAAAACTGTAATTTTGGTGTGAGTTGAGTTGGCCCGATGACCCTAAATGAAATTACATTATGAACTCTTTGTTCATAATGTGAAAGTTGGATGATGCCTTAAATATAATTTCCATTATGAATTTTTATTCATAATATATCTATTGAGATTCAATACATATGATTTTTGTGAGAGTTGGAATGTCCCGACGACCCTAAATTAAATTGCATTATGAAATTTATTCATAAACTGAAAGTTGGGCGACACCTTTAATGTAACTTACATTATGATTTTTTATTCATAAGATATCTATGGAGCTTAGATGACCCTCGTCCCTAAATGAGATGAAATCTTTATTCATGAATTATGAGAGCGTAATAATCTAAATCAAATTGCAAGATGAATATATTTTATTATATGATTTGTTTTATGGGTGAGATGCCTTAATGACCCAAAATGAAATTACAGCTAAGGTGCTTTGATGATCCTAAATAAAATTGCATTATTAACTCTTTATTCATAAACTGAAAGTTGGATGACGCCTTTAATGTAACTTACATTATGATTTTTTATTCATAAGATATCTATGGAGCTTAGATGACCCTATTCTCTAAATGAGATACAATCTTTATTCATGAATTATGAAAGCTTAATAATCTCAAGTGAGATTGCAAGATAAATATATTTTATAATATGATTTTTGTGAGGGGTGAGATGCTTTAATGACCTAAAATGAAATTACAGCTAGGATTCTTTGATGACCTTAAATAAAATTGCATTATGAACTCTATTTTTTTTACTCAATTATTAACTCTTTATTCATAATGTAAAAGTTGGATGATGCCTTAAATGCTACTTCAATTATGAATTTTTATTCATAAGGTATTTATTGAGCTTCGATGACCCTAGTTCTTATATGAAATTATGTTTTTTGAAAAAACGTAGTATATACGAGCTTAATAACCCCATGTTGGATTGCACATTGGAGGACATTCTTTGTTATATGACTTTTGTGAGGGATGAGATACCTCAATGTTCGTAAATGAATTTTGCATTATTTTTAGACTTAAATGTACTTTTAACCCATAAATTTCTCAATTGTATGATTTTCGCCCCTATTTTTTTTATAGTAAGATACACCTTATTGTTTCCCCCCTTTTCATCTTTTTCGTACCTATCTCCCGCCTCAAACCAACTCCTCCAACAAACGCTTCTTGAACAACTGCTTTCATTCGGTATTCACTTGCAATTCAATCATTTTCTTTCTTCCCTTTGTTGCAGCATCTCAGAGTCATCATTCAACCTATCTCCTATAGTCCTTTTTCTTCCCCTCTCTCTTTGCCCCTTACTCTTTATCATTCTTCGTTTCTCTTGTTTAGGTTTTGTAAGGTTTTGAAGACGTCTCACTACTTCTACAAAACCTAAACAAAGGAAACTGAAGAGAAATAAAGAGAAAAAGCACTAAGAGAGAGATAGGGCGGAAATGAAATATGCGAAAGATGCTGAAAGATAATTATGAGATGCAGCCACAAACGATTGGATTTCAAGTTTGAACTGAATGAAAGCAGTTGTTTGAGAAACATTTGTTGGAGGAGTTGGGTTGAGCCGGAAGATGGGAAGAGAATAGACGAAAAGAGGAAAACTGATTAGGTTTGAAGGGTGTATCTTAATATCATACTTCAAATAAATCCAACCACATATGTGTGAGGGGCTAAGAAATTAGAAAGGAGTAAATGTGGGAACCAAAATCGCATAACTTGAGAAATTTAGAAGACTAAAAATGCATTTAAACATTATTTTTAAGGTGAAATCCAAATGATGTCTTAAAGGCAATTAATTATGATTTTCGTTTATTCATAAAGCTTGAGATGATATATATTGAAGTTGTGGGATTTTAGAGAAAAGATGAAGAGAAAATAATAAGAACTTGAATGTTATTGATAATAGTTTTATACTAACTTATACAAAAGATTCAATAGTATTCTCTATTTATAGAGATACATTGACTCAATCTTAAATTAGGAACAAATCATACTAATAATGAAAGATATTCTACGATATCTATATGATTATAAATTGATCATAAGAAATAACTTGAGATACTCTAGTATAATATAAAAGATATTATAAGATGTATTTTATAATATTCTAACAATATCTATTGAGCTTGGATGACTCTAATTCCTAATTGAGATGTAATCATTTTTAATAATATAAAAATGGTTTATATGTAAGCATAATTACCCCAAGTCAGATTGCAATGAATATATTTTGTTATATGATTTTTGGGAGGATGAGATGCCTTGATGGTCTTAAATGAAATTTTATTATGAACTCATTATTGAACTTTGATGATTTTAGTTCCTAAATGTGATGATTTTTTTCCTCTTCATAATATGAACACATGAAGGAGGTGGTATATATGAGGCTAATAACCTCAAGTTAGACCGCAAGATGGATATACTTCGTCATATGATTTTTGTAAGGAATGAGGTGGTATTTATGACGCCTTAAAAATAGTATAGTATGATTTTTTTTTATTCATAATGTACCATACGGTTTCTATTGAGCTTCAATGATTTTAGCTCCTATCTTGCAACTGCAATATGAATTGACTTTGCAAATGCGAATTATGTGAATTGTCTCGGATTAGCCTACTACTTGTGTTGATATACTTAGGTCATAAAAGGACGGGGTATAGACCATGCCATCAACAGGATCTCATGTTCTAAATTATGCAACTTTGTAACAAATTTTGGAGAGAATGTTTGGATAGTTGGAATCTATATAAAGAAGTGGAAGAGGCAATGCATTTATTGCTGGTAGAGACTAAACCTTACACTTTCAGAAAAGATTTTACTGCAGAGGAGGATGTTGCTGTTAAGTAGTGGAAGTGATTGGACTAATGGCCACAAGTATTAAAAATCGAGGATCATTATTTAGCAATTGATGTTAGTTGTAATGGAAACATTACATATTGGGGGATATAGTGATTCAAATGAGGTATAGTTATATTTCTATTGCCTATGCTTTGAAGTTGGAGTTGGACTGCATGTGTATTTGTTTTGGCTGAGTTGTAAGTTACAACTTACAAGTTGGTGGTCATGGCTGAATTGATGTACTTACTGGTTCTTTGCTCTTTTTGCACTAATACACTGCTTTTTCTATGTTGATATTACCAAAACAGTCTAGCACTTATTTTGTATACGATATAGCTTACATTTCATAATTTTTTTTCTTCAATATAAAACAAGACCAATGACAATGAGCTAATTACTTTGCTCAAGTGCTTGACAGATGTGTATTGATAGATATGCACATTATTGGAGGAATTTATTTATGGCACATGAGCAGCAAATAAATAAGGTAAGCTTGTTTCTGCATTATTTATGTGTATTGACAATGAAGTCAGTGAGGAGTCCATAAAGCTTGGTTTTGCATAATGTAGACACTATATTTGGTGAAATTGGAACAGAGTATAATAGAATCATTTGTTATAACAGAGTCCATTAAGCTGCACTGGTATAAAAAATCGAGGGAGCAACAATCCATCTTTTTTCCATGCTTAATATGTTACTTGTAGGAAAAGAAACAAGGACCATATTCCATTTGGAATATGATCTTATCATGATATTATTCTCTAGGTGGAGGCTAAAAAAAAACTTTCACTATCTTTTTTTCTCATTATCCCAACTGCATTTGAGCCTTTTTAATGTCATGACAATCCCAACCTTGACAACACCAATTATGTGTAGATGTTCCTAATATATACCTGTTGTTTTTTGAGTTTGAAAAAATTGTTTAAAAATCACAATTTGTGCAACCGAAGATATTACTGGGTTGAGTCGCAGACTAGGTTGCTCTCTTTAAGACGTTTTGCGGCACTGCCCAAATTGTGCAAGACAGACTATCAACCACAACGTCCCTAGGATAAAACAACTCAGATTCACTGTATCGGAGTTCCACTGCACCGTAGAAAACCGTTCTAGAATTACACCATCAATATGGCTATTAAAGCCTCGCAATATGGTAACATGACCACTCATAAATCAAAATGACTACACTCTACATGATTGCGGCATAAAAACCACTCTAAAAGTATAGTGGTATTAGGACCACTCGAAAACTCGACGGAACTACGGCATAACAACCGCTCTAAGATATCGAATGGACTACGGTACAATACCACTCTAAAATATCGAAGAGACTACGGTACAATACTGCTCTAAAATACTGAAGGGATAGAAAGAAAGAGGAGAAGTGGCTCGGTAACAATCGAGCATAATATAAGAGGGAGAAAAGAAAAAGTTGGAAAATGTATCCAACTTTGGTGTGCTTTTCACAATAAATTGACAATCTTTATATAGTGATGGAAGCAAATCCACATATGTTTTCTAACCAATGTGGGATGATGTAGGAAGGTTCGCGGCCAGGATCGAGGAAGAAACGACTTTGCGGACAAGCGCAGCGGGAAATGCGGATAACGATCGTCCGGTGTCAGATTCCCTATTATTATACCTTTCCGGAAAGGGAATCGCACCACAAACACAACTTACCGCTTCGCCGTGACATATGGGCTCCAGATCCGTTTTGGGCTCGTCTTTGGCCTCAAAACAGCATTTTAAGTTTTTCCTATAATTTCAGACTTTTCCTGTTTTACTTAATTTTCGCACTTGAGTTTCCATTAACTATTTAAAGACTTTCTATGTTGTAACGGAAGGTACCTTTTAATAAAATAATTGATTTCGAGAGTTTTCTCTTTTCTGGTGGATTCCAAAGCTTGTTTGTTCTTTCAAATTTAGCGCTTGCTAATCCTTTGCGACTCCGACTGCGTCAGGTGGTATCAAAGCAAGCTTTCTCCTGTTTCTTTTCGTAGCTTGAACAGCCATAGGAGATCAACCAATCACAAGAGCAGACATCGAGGGTATCACTGCGGCTTTTACCGCGGCCCTTACTGCTTTGACTACGCAGATGGCGACTTTGACGAATCAAGTGAACGCCATCAATGATAGGAGGGACAGAGGCAGGAGAGATGAACCGCCCAAGCGTCCACATGGAGGCTTGCAGGCTTGTGTTGAATCGGACTCTAGTTTCGAAGAAGAGATCTCAGAGGAGAATCAGGGTTGCGATAATCAACATAATCGCAACAACTACAGAGTCAAGGCTGATATCCCGTTGTTCTATGGAACTATGGGGGTTGAAGAGTTTCTGGATTGGCAGATTGATGTTGATCAGTTCTTCGACGTGATGGGTGTGCCAGAAAACAATCAGGTGAAGATGGTGGAAATTCGATTGAAGAGCATCGCTGTTGTGTGGTGGGATAAGCTTGTTGTCGAAAGGCAGCGCTAGAGGAAAGCGCCAATCATAACGTGGAGGCGAATGAAATAGTTGATGCTGGAGCATTTTTTGCCTGAAGATTATGAGCAGATTTTGTACAAGATGTATATCGATTGCGTTCAGGGTAGAAGGAGCGTGACCAAGTATACAACAGAGTTCCTGCATTTCTCAGAACGCAACGAACAAGGGGAAATTGAGAGTCAAAAGGTGACTCGTTATATTAATGGCTTGAAGGGGTCGATCTAAGAGAAATGGGTCTGTAGACTGTCTGGACCGTGACAGAGGCCTCTACGCTAGCCTTGAAAGCTGAACTGATAGAGAAATCCCCCAAAAATTTCTCATCATTTCGCAGATTCACTCCGCATGGTAATTCTGAAGTGCGGGTGATAAGGATAAGAGCGTTGCTGTTAAGGATTCTAATCCCTCGGCAAAGGAAACTGGTGGAACCAGTAGTGCTACGCCCAACAAGAGGGCGAACCAGAAGGCAGCCAACCCATACGCGAAATCGACGGGAGATAAGTGTTTCCGTTGCGGTGGGCAGGGTCACAAGTCGAATGTTTGCCCTTCCAGGAGAACGACTGCAGTCTTGAATGAGGAGTTTGAGGAAGAGGAAGAAAGCAACGAGTATGACGGTGTTGAGTTCGCTGAAGAAGAGGCTAAAGAAACGGTGAACTTTGTGCTACAGAGAGTCCTGTTGTCTTCATTATGAGGAGGGGTAGAGAAAAAATCTTTTTAGAACACATTGTTATATTAAGAATAAGGTGTGTAATCTGATCGTGGATAACGGGAGTACAAAGAACTTAGTCTCTCATAAGCTGGTGGAATACCTAGAGTTGCCGACAGAACTGCATGTCAAGCCTTATGCTTTGGGCTGGGTGAGTAAGAGTTCGCAGGTCAAGGTGACACAGACTTGCAAGGTGCCTATTTCCATCGGGAGGCATTACAAGGTAGAAGTAGTGTGTGATGTTCTGAATATGGATGTGTCATATCCTACTAGGGCGACCTTGGCAGTATGACAATGATATCACGTATAGAGGCAGAGATAATGTGACGATGTTCACATGGGGAACGCACAAGATAGCTATGGCCCCGGTTTCTGGTTTTAATAGACGAACAAGGAATGAGAAGTCTAGTTTTCTTGTTATGATGCAGGATGAGCATGATTTGACTGATGCCTTCAAGGAAACTGAGTGGTTTTGCCTAGTGGTGGCCAAGGGTTTGCTAAGTGCTATGAAAGAGGAGCCTGAACCGTCGAAAGAGGTGCAGGAAATCTTGACGGATTTTGAGGAGTTGATCTCGGATGAGCTACCCAATGACTTGCCTCATATGCGACATATTCAACATCAGATTGATTTAATTTTGGGTTCCAGTCTGCCGAACCTGCCTCATTACCGCATGAGTCCCAAGGAGAACGAGATATTGGGGGAGCAGATTGAGGATTTTCTCAAGAAAGGGTTCATTAGAAAGAGTATGAGCCCATGTGCAGTTCTAGTGCTTTCGGTGCCTAAGAAGGGCAATCAGTGGCGGATGTGCGTTGACAGCAGAGCCATCAACAAGATAACGATCATGTACAGATTCCCCATTCCTCGTTTGGAGGACATGCTTGATGAGCTATCGGGGTCTAAGGTGTTTTTGAAGATAGATCTACGGAGTGGTTATCATCAGATCCGAATTACAATCGGGGATGAATGGAAGACAACTTTCAAGAGCAAGGATAGCCTTTATGAGTGGTTGGTCATGCCTTTCGGGTTATCCAACGCCCCCAGTACTTTCATGAGACTGATGAATCAGGTTCTTCGCCCTTTTACTGGTTCTTTTGTGGTGCTTTACTTTGATGATATTCTGATTTATAGCAAGACCAAGGAGGATCATTTAGGGCAGTTGAAGCAAGTGCTACAGGTCTTGCAAGAGAACCAGTTATACATCAACCTGAAGAAGCGCACCTTATGTACCAACAAGCTGTTGTTTCTAGGTTTTGTTGTTGGTGAAGATGGGATTCAAGTGGACGAAGAGAAGGTGAGTGCTATCAGATACTGGCCTGCACCAAAGACTGTGACAGAAGTATGCAGTTTCCATGGTATGGCTACCTTCTATAGGAGGTTTGTGCGCGACTTCAGCACCATTACTGCGCCTATCACCGAGTGCCTGAAGAAAGGAAAGTTTTAGTGGGGACTGAACAAGAGCAGAGCTTTGCGATGATCAAGGAGAAGCTTTGCACAACACCGGTTCTCGCTTTACCTGACTTCAACAAGATATTTCAGGTGGAGTGTGACGCCAATGGAGTAGGGGTAGGTGTTGTACTTTCACAAGAGAATCGGCCAGTGGTCTTCTTTAGTGAAAAATTGAGTGACGCCAGGCAGAAGTGGAGCAATTATGACCAGGAGTTTTATGCAGTCTTTCGAGCTTTGAGGCAATGGGAGCATTATCTGATTTAGAGGGAGTTTATCTTGTTCACTGACCACCTTGCCCTAAAGTTCCTCCATAGTCAGAAGGTGATAAACAAGATGCATGCTCGCTGGGTGAGTTTTCTGCAGAAATTCCCATTTATCATTCAGCACAAATCAGGCGCCCAGAACAAGGTAGCAGATGCGTTGAGTAGGAGGGCTTCCTTGTTGATTACCTTAGCTCAGAAGATTGTGGGTTTTGAGTTGCTGAAGGAGCTATATGAGTCTGATACTGAGTTCAAGGAGTTGTGGCTCAAGTGTACAAATCATCATCCCAGCGCATATTTTCATATTCGAGAGGGCTACCTGTTTAAGGGAATCAGCTCTGCATTCCTAATTCTTCTTTGAAGGAGAAGCTAATTCGAGATCTGCATGGTGGCGGTCTTGGAGGTCATTTGGGGAGAGATAAAACCATTGTCAGTCTGGAGGAGCGGTATTACTGGCCTCATGTGCGATGTGACGTGGGTATTATCGTCAAGCGCTGCTACACTCGTCAGGTTTCTAAAGGTCAGTCTTAGAACACTAGTCTTTACATGCCATTACCTGTTCCTAATGATATCTGGTTAGATATTTCGATGGACTTTGTATTAGGGGTACCTCGTACACAGTGAGAAGTAGATTCTGTATTTGTGGTGGTCAACAGGTTTTCGAAGATGTCACACTTTATTGCTTGTAAGAAGACCGTTGATGTATCCAACATAGCCAAGTTGTTTTTCAAGGAGGTTGTGCGTTTGCATGGAGTCCCCCGATCCATCACTTCAGATCGAGACACCAAGTTCCTCAGTCATTTCTAGATTACTCTATGGCAGATGTTTGGTACTGCACTGAATAGGAGTTCTACAACTCATCCTCAAACTAATGGTCAGACAGAGGTCACCAACCGAACGCTGGGGAATATGATTTGGAGTGTTTGTAGGGATAAGCCGAAGCAGTGGGATCTGGCTTTACCCCAGGTCAAATTTGCTTACAATAGCGCAGTGCACTCAGCTACAGGAAAATCACTTTTCTCTCTAAGTTTCTACTTCTCCACCGTGGCATGTGGTTGATCTGGTGGTCAGTACCGCAGCTAAAAGTATGGCCAAGGATGTGCAAGCCGTTAAGGAAGCTGTCAAGACGAAGTTAGAGGCTACTGGACAGAAGAACAAAGTCGTTGCTGACAAGCGCGGGAGAGCCAAGGTCTTTGCTGTGGGAGATGATGTGATGGTGTTCCTACGTAAGGAGAGGTTCCCAGTTGGCACTTACAAGAAGCTTCAGCCTTGCAAGTACATGCATTTCAAGGTGCTGAAGAAGATCAATGACAACGCTTATGTGATCAACTTGCTAGAATCCATGAATATTTGCAATACCTATAATGTGGCTGATATTTATGAGTTCCATGAGGATGCTGGCTTTTATCCTGGTATGAACTCGGGGTCGAGTTCTTTAGAGGTGGAGGAGACTGATGTAGGAAGGTTCGCAGCCAGGATCGAGGAAGAAACGGCTTTGCGGACAAGCGCAGCGGGAAATGCAGAAAACGAACGTCCGATGTCAAATTGCCTATTATTATACCTTTCCGAAAAGGGAATCGCACCACAAACACAACTTACCGCTTCGCCGTGACATATGGGCTCCAGATCCGTTTTGGGCTCGTCTTGGGCCTCAAAACAGCATTTTTAGTTTTTCCCGTAATTTCGGACTTTTCCTGTTTTACCTAATTTTCGCACTAGGGTTTTCATTAACTATTTAAAGATTTTCTATGCTGTAACGGAAGGTACCTTTTAATAAAATAATTGATTTCGAGAGTTGTCTCTTTTCTGGTGGATTTCAAAGCTTGTTTGTTCTTTCGGATTTAGCGCTTGCTAATCCTTTGTGATTTCGACTGCGTCATGGGACTTCAACAAAATTTTGAGAATATTTATATAGTGATTAAAACTATTCAAAATTTGAGTTTTCCAATGTGGGATTTCAACAATTTTTAAATTCACACATTATGTTCCAACAATCCCCCACTTGGAATTAAAAAAAATATTTCTAAAATAGCGTTAAACGCTTCTATAAGATTGTGCATATACAAAGGTGTCTATGACTTGAACCTTTGCATAGCGAGTAAGATTCTGATTTAACAAGAGTGACTCGTAGTCTTGAATTCTATCTTGGACATCAAACCCACACACAACCTTTTCTTTGGGTGTATTCTAAAAAGCCCGTGCATTTATGGCCTTGCACATCTATCCCAGTATAGTGAATGCTCTAGGAATTTTTGCCTCGAAATTTCATAGGAAACGACCTCATTTCCACATTCACATAGGTGAGTCTATCAAGAGTACTCTTGTAGCTAGGTACTCTCTCCACATAGAGTATAGATCTCATTAAGAGTTTCTATTATCTCAGTCTTCCATCCTTTAGGAATAATGCTTCTGTTAAATATAATAACATGTTCATCTCATATCACTATGACTTGTTATTACTCATTGAACGTAATTCTTGGGATCTCCAGTCTTTTAGGTCGGGTTCCCATTATGAGTGACTTATTTATCTATAGCCAATAGTCTCATCCTTTTGGATGTATTTATCACTTTCTCTCTAGCCAATCCTTTCATCAAAAGATCTGCTAAATTATCATCAGTGCATACATGATCCACTATTACAACTCCTTTAGTAAGTAATTCTCTAATTGTGATGTGCTTACGACATATTTGTCTTCTCTTACCATTGTAATAACGATTCTCAATTTTTGTAATAGTCCCGGTACTATCGCAGTGGATCAACATAACTAACATAGGTTTTTCCCATAAAGGATCTTAGCTAGCAAGCATCTCAACCAGCTCACTTTTTCACTAGCAGTAGCTAGTGCTATCATTTCAGACTCCATAGTGGGCTGAGCCAGTATCGTCTGTTTCTTCTATTTCCAAGATACAGCACCGTCGGCTATATTAAAAATATAGCCATTGATTGCTTTGGAGTCATCTGATAAGGTGTTCCAATCAGCATCACTGTATCCTTCAAGTACGACAGGAAATCTTTGATAATGTAATCTTAGATTCATGGTCCTTTTTAGGTATCTCATGACTCTTTTGATAGTGTGCCAATGCTCCATACTAGGTCTACTGGTAAACTTGCACAATAGTTCCACGACGTAGGCAATGTCGGGTCTAGTACAATCAGTGGTATACCTGAGGCTGCAATGATGCTCGCATATTCAGTTTGTCTAACACATTCACCAGTGTTCTTAAAATGTTTCATACTTGGATCATATAGTGTGCAAGCAGGTTTACAGTCAAAGTATTTATATTTTTTTTGGATCTTTTCAACATAATGAGACTGATCCAAAGAAATTCCATTTTCTGACCTAGTAATCTTGATTCCTAATATTACATCCGCTTCTTCGAGGTCTTTCATATCAAAGTTGTTACTCAACAATTATTTCACAGTATTTATAGCATGAATGTTTGAACTAAATATGAGTAAGTCGTCTACATAGAGACATATGATAGTGCAAATGTCATTTTCAAATTTATCATAAATACATTTGTCACTTGCATTCACTTTAAACTCATTTGATATAATCACATTGTCAAACTTTTCATGCAATTGCTTAGGAGCTTGTTTAAGACCATACAGAGATTTATCTAACTTACAAACATTGTTTTCTTGTCCATGAATTACAAAACCTTCAGGTTGTTCCATATAGATTTCTTCTTACAGATCACCATTTAAAAAGACTATTTTAACATCCATTTGGTGTATCACCAAGTTATGAATTACTGCTAGAGAAATGAGTACTCTAATGAATGTTATTCTAGTGACTGGAGAAAAAGTGTCGAAGAAATCTATATTTTCTCTTTGCCTAAAACCTTTGGCTACAAGGCGTGCCTTGTATTTATCAATAGTTCCATCAGGTTTTAGTTTCTTTTTCAAAATCCATTTACAACCTATTGGCTTGCAACCAGGAGGCAAGTCTACTATATGTTAGGTCTTGTTAGATTCTAGATAATCCATTTCATCATTTATAGCTTCTTGTCAAAGATCTGCATCCAAAGATGACAAGGCTTATTTGAGATTTGCAGGATCCTCTTATAAATTATAGGCCATATATTCTGGTCCATAATCTTTAGCAACTCTGACTGTCTTACTCTTTCGAGTTTCCAATTCGCCTTGTTTGTTGCTTTTAGTGCTTCTTGTCATGGGAGTATGACTTGATTCGCTGCCCCCGCTATTTCTCGATTTGAAAAGGAATTTATTTTCATAGAAGTCAACATTATTTGACTCTATGATCACTTTCGCATTTAGGTCATAAAACTTATACGCTTTACTGTTTACTGCATACCCAATGAATACACATTCATAGGCTCTACTGGCGAGTTTAATTCGCTTGTGATGAGGGATTCTGACGTAAGCCAAACAACCCCATGTTTGAAGATAAGACAAGTTTGGTTGTCTTTTCTTTATTATCTCACAAGGAGATGTTTTGCTTTTAGATTTTAGAATTCTATTCAAAATATAGCAAATAATCAAAATAATTTCCCCCCACCAATGAGATGCAGCACCAGATTAAGTATAATAGCAACAACTAATTCAGTCAGAGCTTATTCTTTCAGCTTTACCATTCATTTCAGGTGAATAAGGTGTTGTGGTTTCATGTATAATTTCTTGAGTTTTATAAGACTCATTAAATAAATTAGAATCATACTTTATTCCTCTATACTACGAAATCTCTTAATCTTTCTACTAAATTGATTTTCAATTTCAATTACAAAGATTCTAAACATGTAAAGCGTTTCACTATTATTTTTTATTAGATATACAAAAGTATAGTCAGAACGATAGTCAATAAAAGTGATAAAATAACAATTTTTCATTTCTTATTAACGTTTCATCAAGTTCACATATATCATAGTGTAATAAATCTAAAGACTCAGATTCTCTAACTACAGATTTATGTGAATTCTTTGTTATTTTAGCTTGACTATAGAAATCACATTTTTTTTTTCAAAATCATTTAAAGATAACATTGGTATTAAACCTGAGTTACTTAAGTTTGAAATAACATGTGTTCACATGACAAAGTCTAGCATGTTAAATATTAAAATCACACAACATGTAAACAGAAGAAGACATTCTTAATTTCAACATTTAAATTTAAACATGTCTCGGATATAAGTAAACTCTGCTTAATTCAGAAAAATAATAAACAATATTTTTTTTCCTAGAGACAGGTTATCATACTTTTTAGAGAAAATTATTTTGTTTTAAGAATTTTTGAAATCTTTCCAAACAGAGGCAATTTGTCGATAATAACAATCAATTTGAAATTAATTTAAAGTCATATCTTAAGATGATCTCCTGAGCTATCTTTTGAATTTCTCTATGTATTTGTCATCGGTAGTCTGATACTTGAGGTAGTGGCTACAACACACTTGTTAGCTCGAACTTCCCATTCTTTATAGCATCTCATACCTGTCTAACACTATTGCTGGAACTGTAGTATTCATACAGATCATCAACAAGTCCATTAAGAATATAATTCTTATAAAGGTAATCATTACCCTCCCATGGGTTAATTCTCTAGCTTTCTTATCCTTTTCCATTAAGAAACATATCCAATAATGCATTCGGTTGACATGAAAGAAAAAACGTCTTAAAATTGTTGTTTTTTGAGTTTGAAAAAACTGTTTAAAAATCACAATTTGTGCCACCGAAGATATTACTGGGTTGAGTCGTGGACTAGGTCACTCTCTTTAAGATGTTTCGCGGCACTGCCCAAATTGTGCAAGGCAGACTATCAACTACGACATCTCCAGGATAAAACAGCATAGATTCACTGTATCGGAGTTCCACTGCACCGTAGAAAATCGTTCTAGAATTACACCATCAATATGGCTATTAAAGTCACTCTCAATAGGACGGTTAAAGTCACTCTCAATAAGGCAGTTAAAGCCTCGCAATATGGTACTATGACCACTCATAAATCAAAATGACTACACTCTACAAGATTGCGGCATAAAAACCACTCTAAAAGGATAATGGTATTAGGACCACTCAAAAACTCGATGGAACTACGGTATAACAACCGTTCTAAAATATCGAAGTACTACGGTAAAATACCGCTTCTTTTTTTTATGTGTTTGTATCTTAAATTCTATTTTCTTGAATTCCGTTTTTCGGTTGAAAAAACAAACGTATACCTTTCAAAACAAGACAAATTGTAACTTTTAACTAAAAATTCCTAAATAATTCTTGAATCTGAATCTATTCTTTCTTAATAAGAAAAAAATAGAAATTAATACATGACCAATCAATTATATTTTTTTTTTGAATCCTTCTCTATTTCAATTATAAGAGCAACTTTTAATATATGTCAACCCTATAACATAAATTTTAATTGTTACACAATTATTATATAATTGGATATCTTATTTGTATATAGTACCCAGATTTGTCATTTCTTTTTGAGTTGATAAAGTGGATTGTGAAAACTCATACGTATTCGGAAGATTTTCTCGTAGTAGTGGCGAACCAGCAATCCAAAAGTTAATTGCATAAGGTGTGTGAAAATAGTTACAATAAATTTTTTTTTTGACAATTTACAAATTTAGAATTGGAGGAGACACAATTTTGCAATGCAATAATAAGAGTTATTTGAAAATAATTGGACTGCAAACTGACACATATGCGGTAGAAGATTTTCTCGTGGTAGTGGCGGGTCTGCAATCTAAAAGTTAATTGCATAATGTGTGTGAAAATGGTTACAAGAAAAAAAAATTATTGACCATTTGCAAATTTAGAATTGGAGGAGGCACAACAGTGAAATGCAATAATAAGAGTTATTAAACAAAATATAATCACAAAGTAAATGTTTGTTTCAATTTTGTTTGAATGGGAGGAAGCACAATAGTAAAATGCAACAGTAAGAGTTATTAAACAAAATATAAAGGTAAAATAAACATTGGAGTTTCAATTTTGTTTTTAATAAAGTACTAATGGTAGAGAACACCATTAAGAGAGATTGTTTGAAAGAATAGAATAACATAGATATGTCAAAAAAATTTATATAGCAAAATTAATATCAGCATCCTATCTTCTAGGGCTGTTTTAATAAAATAGTTATGCATCCTAACCGCACATGACACATGAATAGTTATACATAATATTGAGTGTACTGTAATTTATAACTCATGACACATTAATATTTATACATAATATTATATGCTAAATAGTATTAATAATAGCAAAATGTGTAAGAGGGAAGAGGGAAAACTTTTAGATATGTCACATGAGATTTTTTGTTGAATTGAGAATATTTAAATGAAATGATACAATATTAAATAATGTGTTATAGTATAATATATGAAAGTCTATTTTAATATATTATAATAGATGTTTTTCTATTGCTTTTTTGAAAAACCTTATTAAAATCACACAAATAACAAATTTAGGTTGGGGAAGAACTTTTATACTAATTTACAATCAAAATCGTAGCTGGGTTAAATTCCTTTACCACTTAAGGATTTTCACACATTTATATCAACATAACTATAATCTTTATAATTATTTAGTACATTCAAGTCTCTCAGCAATTACACAACCACTATTAAGACAAAATACAAGTTCTCAACACACAAAAAAGTAAAAAAAAAAAATTTAGAAGAAAATAACAACTTGATAAAACTAACATAGAGTATAAATAAGTAAGCTCGTACCGAGAAGCTCTACTTATTATAGCGTGGAAGACATGATTATTTCATTACACATGGATATTCTATTAGATTTGTTGATTATTCTTTTATACTTGCATTATAAAAACATAGAAAGGTTTAATATTCAATATGTTCTCTCCGGTAAAAAAAGTAATAATCATATGACGTCGTTTATTCAATATAGAATTACACACATATATAAAAACTAATTTGTATTTCACACAAATCAGTTACATTACTTTAAAAATATGTTTAATAATATTTTTTATCGTTTATCTTTTACTTAATATTTATTTATTTTTTAAATACAATTCATTTCAATTTTTAATAAAAAAATAAATTTATATAATTTTATAAAAGATAAATAATTAAAATAATATTAAGCAAAAGATGAATGAACAAAACCAAAAATAAATAATAAAAAAATAAAAAGTTAAAAAACTAAAACGAACAAAAATATATTTATCCTTAAAAATAAAAGGAGTATTTAACACTTTATATCCGACTTAAGAAAACGTTTGTTTTTTGAGGCAATTAAGAAAACCTACTTGTCTAATTTAAAATGAAAGCATGCCTTTTCTCCTCTGGCATCCAAGAAAAGCAGGTTAATTATAAAATGACCATTCCTTTATAAAATGACTATTGTCGGATTTTGATTAAATTGAAATAATATATTATAAAAGCTCCCTTGTCTACACTTGAATAATTGAAAAACCAAATGGTTGGATTGGATGCAAATGGAATCCATCTTTGGTCTATAATAATAAATAACAATAATAATGAAGTTGGATACTAGTTAAGTTTAGCTAGAAAATTGGAGTTGGAGTAGTTAAAATGAATTTTGGCGAAAGAAAAAATATTATCATACTAATTTAATATCTCTATTTTTTGTAAAAGTATATTATTATTTTCACATATATATATTAAGAAAAATATGTAATATAATTTAATGTATCTATTTTATGGATTGATAATTCTAAAATAACATATGTATTTGCATGTATCTAACTTGACATTTTATATTTTATCATAAATTTGTAGTATTATTAAAGAAAATATTTCAAAAATAATAAATATACTCAACTATTTGAAAGAGTGTTTATATTTAAAACAACATTTAAAAAAAAATATTTATAACTTGCGATAGACGTAGTATATAGTAACAAAATATACATAATAAAAATAGTAATAATATATTTCGTAAATACAATTCATATACAATAATTGTAAAAATATTTGATATATCAAAGCGTAACTTAAATGTTCAGAATGTTTCTTCTCCACAATTATTGTGAATAAATTTTGCAGCTGGACTTTCTTTAATAAAAATAGTAATAAAATATCAGCAACAATATATGTTCATCCAAATTGATTGTGCATAATATATACAGAATCATCCGTCTGGATACTAACCAATTCGAAATTCAAGATTATTTCATTAATTAAAAGTAATAGATAATGTATTCGGTAGATCTAAAAGAACATTAAAGAGGAAAATTTTTATACCAGATTCAAATCTAGTCAATTAAATAGAATAAATAAAGGGCCATAGTATACTTTTTGGCTTTAATTTATATGTAGAATCTTCTTAAATACTTTTTACATTCTCAATTATTATTAATAATAATAATTACATCGTTAAAAATATTTAATTTAATTATAATAACTATTTTTAAATTCATATATATATATATATATATATTATTAATTATGATTTGTAAATAGGTTAAATGTGTATAAAAATTAACAGTATTAATAGTCAGATGCAAATTTTTCAATACAATATACCCGACACCATATAAAATACACTTAATTTTCATGTGTTTGAATTCTAAAAAAAAATATAATATAAAATTCTTGAAAAATGAATCTCATACCTTTTCTTCATATATTAATTTCTATAAAAAGCAAGTCTTCACATGCATTATCAACTCATCCATTAGCCATAGCATTAAGCTCACAATGTCTTCTTTCAATACCCTTTTTTCCTTCCTTCTCACAACATTCCTTCTCTCATTTTCCTTCTCATCATCACAATCACAATCACTACACAATAAACCAAACCTTAGTCCCTTCATCTTACCAATTGAAAAAGACCCATTAACCAATCTCTTCTACTCTTCACTTGGCATAGGAACACCAGAACACAATTTCAATCTAGTGATTGATCTTGGTGGACCAAACTTATGGTATGATTGCAACAATAACTACAATTCTTCAACCTACCATCCTCTCCCTTGTGAATCAAAATTTTGTTCTGGTATTGGTGGATGCACTAGTTGCAATGGCCATTTCAAACCAGGTTGCACAAACAACACATATGGTGCTAACATAATCAATCCATTAGCTGATTCTATTTTTTCAGGTGACACTGGTGAAGATGTTCTGTTCATATCATCACATTCAAAACAAAAAGTCTCTGGTTTACTTTCTGATTGCACTAATTCAGATGGATTTTCTGATGATAGCCCTCTTAAAGGGTTACCAAAAGGTAGTAAAGGTATATTAGGCCTTGCAAGGACACAACTTTCATTACCAACACAAATTTCTTCATCTTTTCATGACATTCCTAAAAAATTTGCTTTTTGTTTACCATCTTCAAATAAGAAAGGATTTGGAAGCTTATTCATTGGTGGGGCACCCCATCAAAATTCTTCTTCAAATTCTTTGAAGTTTACACCTCTTATTGTTAACCCTTTTAGCACTGCTCCAATATTTAGTGAAGGTGATGCTTCTTATGAATATTTTATAGATGTGAAATCAATTGAAGTTGGTGGCAAAGTTGTAAACTTTAAGCCTACCCTTTTGTCAATTGACAATAAGGGAAATGGTGGAACAAAAATTAGCACAATGAATTCATTCACTGTGTTGCATAGTTCAATATATAAACCCTTTGTTAGAGATTTTGTTAAGATTGCTTCTGATAAGAAAATAAAGAAATTGGAATCAGTGGCACCATTTGGAACATGTTTTGATGCAAGCACTATTAGTGGATTAGATGTGCCTAGTATTGATTTGGTACTACAAGGGGGTGTGGTGTGGACAATTTATGGTGGAAATTCATTGGTATTGGTTAAGGAAAATGTAGCATGTCTTGGATTTTTAGATGGTGGTAAAGAGGCAAGAACATCAATTGTTATTGGTGGACACCAATTGGAAGACAATCTACTTGAGTTTGATTTGGTTTCTTCTAAATTAGGATTTAGCTCTTCCTTGCTTATTCATGATGCAACATGTTCCAACTTTACAAGTTACTTTGTTTCTCATTCAGTTGAGTGAGATGATATCAGTTTACCTTTTATCCTTTTTCCATTTCTGTTTGTGTGATTAATAAAAGCTTATATGTTGTTGTTCACTGAGAACTAATTAATCAAGTGCACTTTCTTTTGTGAAGTCCTTCTTCATTATTATTTATGTTTCATTTGATTATTATGTTAGTGATGGTAGAGATCACCAAAACGACTAACCAACCAAACAAATTAGAAAAATAAAGCAATAAATCCAGCAACAATAAAGAAGAGAGAATGAAGAAAATAACACCATGAACAATTCAATGTATAATAAGAAACAATAATATTAGATCAAGCTTATTAGTATATAATTTTCTCTTTGCCCCTTGCAACACAGATGTTAATCAACAGTTAACAATATTCCCCAAATTGTCTTTTAATGGTTTTCTTTAAATTTTTGTCATTACTTTGGGATTTTGTTGAAAAGACCGTAATTTAATTTAAAGACATACAATTTTGGATGTTGATTGGGACACTAATTATACCACTTTGAACAGTCATTGTTTAATCAATATTTTTTTCATTTCATATTTAATGTATTGTAACGTTTACTCCTTCAAAAATATAAAAAGGTTAAAATGAATCTTAAAAAAAGATAAATAAATATAATGAATATAAGATAAAAGACAAATAACAGAAAAATATACTACCCAAATAATATATATTATATATATATTTATTGACAAATCTTAAGAACTTCTCTCTTATTAGTCATACAAGGTAACTTAGACAATTAAACTTAATTTTTTTTTATTAAAATTGCATAGTTTAAACATGATCAATTATTTTTTTAATTTATGTAATTTAATCAAATTTTTACTTGTAATTCATTCAGAAAGAAATATTTCTTAAATTTATTAGTGTAATAACCTGTGACTTGCACTTAAGATTGTTTCACCCTAAAATTTAGAATAAATAGATATTTTAATCTTTAAAATTGTAAGATAGGACAATCATTTTAATATTTTAAATTTGCAAATTAGCAATTTAGTTCCTTAAAATGGAAAGTATCAATATCAATTTAGTTATTTTAAAAAAATTATACTACAAATTTAACTGTTTTAGATTTATTTTGATGCATCAAAAATACTATTTTTAAGAATTAATGAGTGGATTTGATTTGTTAAAAAATAAGAGACTTGACAAAATAATTCTTGATGTTACAATATGTAAATATTGGAATCGGATAAATTGGGAGACAAGTGACTAGACAATAGCTATATTTTATCTAAAATACAAAAATATTATTTTATTTTCTACTAAAAAATCATTTTCTCTCTTTCATCTCTTTAAGTGTCTCCTCTCTTTTCCCTCTCCCTCCATCTCTCTCATCTCTTCCTTTCTCTCTCCCATGTTTTTTTTTATTGTCTTTCTCTCTCTCTATCTTTCTTATATCTATTTATCTATCTTTATCATGTCTCTTGCTTTTTAGTTCTCTCTTTTATTAATATTTATTATTATAAATGTTTATATATTTCATTAATGATAGTATAATAAATTTCACAATATTTTATTTTAGATGTATATTCTCCATCAAATATCATATAGTAAATAAAATATGTCTTATGTTGCTCTATCATGTATTATTATGCTATATTTAGTATTTATATTTTTTTTTTTAGATCAAACAAAACCGTATGTTTTTATTCGCTTTGACTTTTGTTTACTAAGTAAAAGGAGGGATAACAAAATTGATTAAAAACGATATAATTTATTAAAAAAAGAAAATGTATAAGGGTATATGAGTAATTCATTCAAAAAAGAAGGGTATGTGAGTAATTTTGAAAACGGCAATTTAACGACGCCGGTAAAGAAGGTTGAGTTTGATTTGAGAGTTGGAAGAAGAAGAAGAAGAAGATGATACTTGCGGTGCTTTTTGCGAACGCTGAAGGCAATATCCTCATCGAACGGTCCACATCGATCTCCCTCTCTCTCTTTCTGATCTATATATATTCTATATATTAATTTCCTCATTTTATTTATCATTTTCTCGATGCTCTCGGGAATTTTGATTTTTTTTTAGCTTATTTTTCATCACTGTACATGGTTAACTTCTTTAATGATTTAGCAATTGACGAATTATTACTAGATTATTTATTTATTTATTTATTTATTTATTTATTTATGCATTTTGATAATCTCTTTTCATGTTATTTTGCTAAAATGAAAAGTGGTTAGTTTAATTTAGCTTCATACCCTAGATAGAGTAATATGATAACTACTTTGGAATTTAGAAAACCACATAACACATGTAGATTTCTCTTCTCTAATATAACAAACATTCACGCATTTGATTAAATATGTAGATTTCTCTTCAATCAGATTGAGGATGAAATTTGTTCCAATTCTTTTATTATCAAAAACTCAGTAGATTTATGATTGCAGTTTTCATGGAGTTCCTGCCGAGGAGCGCTTACATTGGCGTTCTTTTTTGGTCAAACTAGGAGCTGATAATCTTAAAGGTGTCAAAAATGAAGAACTCCTAGTTGCTTGCCACAAGTGAGTATATTGCTTTCTCATGTGAGCACTTTGTAACTTTATCTGATTCTGAACTCGTGGGGGAGGACTAAATTTTGGTTATTAGGAATGTAGTGGCTAGGTAAATGGGCTGTTGAACCTGTTTATCTGAATCATGATTCAATAAATACTATGATAGTGATAAACTTTGCACTGTTTGTATTTTGTATTTTTTCAATGCAAGAAGATGAGAACAAAGTGAATAAATAATTTTAGTTGCTTATTAAGATATTTCAGATAGTGTAATCATTAATGGAAATTTTGGAAATGAGTCATGGAAGTGGGAAGCTAAACAGCTGATATGTGAACTTGTCCCATCAAAATCAGGAATGGAATACAAGATTCTCAAAAATAATTCTTTTTTGCTTCACTGCTACTACTTATTGTTCACTCATATTCCATCACTTTTGAAAATGATGTACCGTTCGTATATGATGACACAGTTTTCTTTTTGGTACTTCGTGATTTAGTATTTTACTTATACTTCTTATCTTTCTCAGGTCAGTTTATATCGTATACACAATACTTGGAGATGTCAGTATATACGTTGTGGGGAAGGATGAGTACGATGAACTTGCTTGTATGTATTCTATGAACCAGTCTTTTATATTTGATGAAATATGCTAACAATCCATCAGATATAAATATATATATACACACACACTAAGATAAATAAGGAGAATATAGTTAGTACTCCTATACTACTAAATCCCTATAATTGAGGGATATTTGTTAATAATAAAATAGATTTTGACAGACGATGATAAAATAAAAGTGAAGAAATTAATTGTCTCAGTTGTTGATGCTTTAATATGCAATTGTAGCAATATTTCGTACTTGCCGATGGTAAAATAAAGCATAGAAATGAATCATCTAAGTTTTTTATGCTTGAAAGTGGATATGCTCTCTTTTCTTAGATTGAAGTGTGATAACAACCCTGTATCTTATTAGAAATAAATAGGGACAAACCCTAATTACAAAGATAGAACATTGCAGGACTTCAGGCCTTCATCTGCCTATACCCAAAGTCCCGAATTGTCTCTTAAATAAAGATACCACTCTTTCTCAACCCGTCGTCTTATTTACAGCAACATGCTTTATTTCTTCTAATTATCTCAACCCAACTAACTAGCCCTCTCACCAACAGTCCTTACGTACGTCTAACAATACTCCAACCTTGTCCTCAAGGTGATCAGCTTGCAGTTGCTAAAACATAATTCCACCAGGATCCACTAACATACATATTAAAGATAATAATGGCCTCCGATATCTAGCGACTAGCTTTGTCTTTTTATCTCCGTAGCTGCATCAACAGTGGAATAATGTTTTTATTCCTTCCACCTCAGTTGTAGGGTTCTTCATTGTTGGTATCCTTGTCTGCAGTTTTGGTTCTTGGATCTCATCTTTGAGACAATAATTATTCTACCTCGTAATGTGTTGATTATTTTCTTGGCTTATCAACCAAGTTCGATTCTTCTTCATCACTGTTGCGCCCAGGACGCATGGCTTTGCTTCTCCTCATGGTGTCAATTGGGTTCCTAAGAATCTTGTCCATCCTGCACAATATTTCCTGTACCATAGCCTCTATATTGTCAACACTAGCGTCCATCCAGAACCATTGCTCCATTTCCTTTTCTCTCTCTATTGCCTCAATTATTGCAAGCTTCTCTCTGCAGCATCACCTCAATCCACCATTCTCATTTAGCCATGAAATGCTCCCTAGAAAAAGGAGCTATTAATAGAATATGGATACCTTCACCCATACTCTCTAGTCTCTATATTAATAGAAGATATACTAGCTATTAAAGGATACTCTTGTTGTGTCGGACGTATAGAATTACATTTTTAATAATGAAGTTATGAGAAAATCTAGCAATCAAGTGAATTAGTGGGGATATATCTTAGAATCTACTGTCTAGACTCAGTGGACACTTCTGTCTCACTTTCCTTGAAAAGAAAATAAGAAAGATTTTTAATTGAAAAACAAGGTTATTTGTTCATAGTGGCATTTGACGGCATTGGCGTTCATAACAATGCCAAGTGACTCAAGTATATTGTTATTTTACCAAGGGTTGTAAATTGGAATTTGGAAAAATGTATATGTTTGAAAGCTGTCAAGAACTTTAGTAACTTTACATTGATCACATTTGTCAATGTTTTGTTTTTCTTCCAGTGTCGGAGGTGATCTTTACAATAACCTCAGCTGTAAAGGATGTATGTGGAAAGCCTCCAACTGAGCGCCGTTTCCTTGATAAGTATGGAAGAATTTGCTTGTGCTTGGATGAAATTGTATGGAAGGTGAGAAGACATGCATGCCAGACGATGATTAGTAAAAGATCACAGCTAACTTTTGAAAATTTACTTGGTTTACTCATTCATTCTACTACTTACCTTAAAGACACATTATTTTGCGACATTCACATGGTGTATATAATCATATGCATCTATCTAGTTACTACAAATATTGTTATTTAATGTTAACTGTTTTGCACGAGACTCATCACGGTCGTGATTACCTTCTGCTATGCACATGGCATGATACTCCATCTTAAAAGAATAAATGTGAATTGAAGGGAAAAAAAATCACAATACTACTAATAATCACAACACTTGCAATTTTTTTGCCTCACACACACCTCTGATCCAACGTTTATGCTTTTGCATCTTATGTACTCCCATGTTCCATTGTTGCGAAGAGGAGTTTCTTCTTGATATTGTGCTTACATTTTCCCTGTATATCTTTTGAAGGGATATTTGGAAAATACAGAAAAAGAAAGAATCAAGAGACTGATAAGGTTGAAGCCGCCTACTGAGTTCTGAATGAGAAGTCCTGACACAGTCATTAGAATCAGCGGTTTGAGGTGTTTTGAGACTCTTGTGAGTTGTAATGGCAAGACACCGAGGTCAGGCAAACCTCTGAATATGATAAATTTTTCTCTAGTATGGTGCATGTGAGGATTTTGCTCGGCCAATAAATATTTGTATAACATTCTCAAATGATACATCTTTTATGTTGTAACATCTATTTTGTTGATTTTATTCTACCTTTACCTTGTACAATGTGTGTTTTTCATTCTTTCTTTGTTTTCTCTTCTAAGTAGTATATTTTTGTTGGATGATACTTGCATTTTATTCCTATAAATCTATGATGATACTTGTACCAGATGTTATGTGTTTGCTGCTAATATATGTTTTTGTTTTTGAAAATTGAGACACAAGACTGGTGACCTCGATGAAGGGATCTTGGGGGGTTCAATTCCACCTGAAGGTAGCCCCAAAAAAGAGGTTAAACATTTTTTTTTCATTAAAAAAAAGGGACTAACATAAACATATTAAACATCCTATTTCAGCATGTTAATATCAAATGGTTCCGCACTGGAGCTTTTTGAACACTCACTTCCCAGTTTATAAATCTCCAATGTTACATCCGCATAATAACACTACTATATGGAAATCCAGTTTGTGTATACACACGTTTAGGTCTAGAGGATATTTTAAGATGAAATGTTTTAAACTAATTAAAGTCAGAAGAGGAGGTTAATATACATAAAGTAGCACGAGAACAAAATACAGTATTAGCTTTTTATATTTAGTGTGCTTTAAAAGTCGAATAGAATAGGATACATATAAAAAATGATGCCATTAGTTCCATTCCATGGCATCAAAGAGAACCAATTAGTTTTGTCAATGTTTAATGCTACCAATGTACTATTATTTTAAAATTATTGATTTTGGAAACATCTCCATATGGATGGTAAAAACAAAAAAGTGATAACATCTACGAATAGTGAATTTTTTAACTATTTGAGACGGACTAACCAAACATGTGAATTGCGCGGAGGCTTTTTTGGTGTTATATTAACACACACGAGTTTGGCAAGGCAAAGTAAAATAATAATACCTTTGTCAATAGGAAAAAAGGGAACTTTCTCGAGACGTATCATTTTTTGTCAAACATTCATTGATAATAAGTAGTGTCAATATCATTTATTTAAGCAATTCAAGTCAAGCTATTGAGTTAACCAACAATTAAAAAAAAATATAAGTGATATTGTTAAAGTAAATATCATATATTATATTTAAATTCGAGACTTTATAATTATTCATTATTATTAGTATTTACTATTTTGATATTAGCAGAAATGGCAATTGTCATATTAACAGAAACTAAGGTAAACTAAGATTGACCTACCTACCCACCCACTTTTCTTGTCGTAGTTCAATACAATAAAAGCAAAGCAGTGGTAGTAGTGAGACGATCTTTTCTCTCGACGACAGACAAACAAAAATCATGAAAGTTGTTACCTCAATCTTCCTCCTCTGTTTTTGCATCATCGTTGTCTTCTCACAATCAACGCCCATAAACACTGATCATCAGCAACCTCAACCCAATCTATCTTTTAAGCCCAACCAAACCCAAATTCAGGTACCATTCTTTTATTTCATACATTCTTTTTTGTCTTTACTTATTCAAATGTTAATTAACCAAATACTGGAATACCAAGAAGAAATACCCTTCAATTATATAATATCAAAAATCATCTTAGAATAATAAATCAGTAAAATATTACTATTATATGCTTAATTTCCATCAGTGCACCAATTAGGGTACTGGGATTAATTTCTACATAGAAGCATTTCCAGATCTTGTTTTTGTATCTGAAATTAAATTAAATTAAATATGAATTTTGCAGAATGCAGGTAGTAGTAGCTCTTGTTCTTACACAGTGACCATAAAGACAAGCTGCAGTTCTCCCTCATATACCAGAGATCTTATCAGTCTTTCATTTGGCGATGCTTATGGCTATCAGGTTCCATTTACTTACCATCAAAATATAAATAAAATTAATACTTTATTATTTATCAATATAAATGAAATTAACCAAGTCAAAAATTAATAGTAAGTAGCAAGACTCTCTTTCCAACCCTCTCTCTTTTATTGGATGAAATACTTCTGGACTTATTTTCAAAATGTGAAATCCATTTCAGTTAATAAGAAAGTGACTATTGAAAAGGGTGTTCTTAGCACTACTCTAATGCAGATAAACTGGACAACTAACCAACTAACCCTAATTTTGATGACTTATTTTGCACCAATAGTCAATCATAAATTGTTACTAGTACATTATTAAATATATTTTGATTTTAATTTTGACAAATTTGGGCTTAAAAGTGACTCGAAATTTTAATGATAATTGTTGGACTTTTCAAATGTTAATGGTTAATGGCTCCCCTCATCTTTATGGCTAAGACAGTAGTGACCTAATTGTTGTAGGTCCGAGGATTTGAGTTTTGAAGGACACATTTATTTTTTCTTACTTTTATCGAACTGACGTTAATTTAGTCATTGTTTCAGCATAAAGACCAAGAGAAACATTAACTTATACTTCCGAGCGCAGTGTTATTGATTATCATTAGAATTTCGAGTAATTTTTAAGCACCGGTATTCAATAGACCAAATGTGAACATAGTGTGCTTTAACATCTGCATTCAATTTTAATTGCTTTAAAAATGATTAGAAAATATTTTGCAATTAATTGAAGGTGTATAAAATATTTAGTAGTATACTAGAAATGAATTCGTATTAATTGAATTTTAACTAATATGTTTGTTATTGAATAATGAATCAGGTAAATGTTCCAAGATTGGATGATCCTAGTTCAAGGACATTTGAGCGATGCTCTACGGATACATTTGAGATATACGGACCATGTACGTATCCAATATGTTATCTGTATTTATACAGGAGCGGATACGATGGTTGGAAACCAGAGAGTGTGACCGTATATACGTATAACTACCCTCCTGTTAGTTTTTACTACAATACTTTTATCCCTAATGGTATTTGGTATGGTTTTGATTATTGTCATGGTTATTTACCATCCACTGCCACTGATGTTGCAGCACTCTAGTCTAGTCAACCTTCTTTCTTAGAACATGGATTAAATAATTCAACCCTCTTTCATATGTGGGCTTAATGTATCTTCTTTAAGCTCTTCACCTGGGGTTATATATATATATATTTGTGTGAGTTTCTTTTCTCACTCCTTAATGCTCTACAGATTGGTCAGTATGAAGGTATATTTTAGAGGTTAATTTTGAGAATACATAGGAGTGAGAAAATAAGCTAAGATGTTTGTAGGTTCTACTATGTGTATTCCACAATATATATACTATGTCATATTTTGAGATACTAGTTGATTTTGTCCATGTATAAAATCTAGCTAATATTTATCATGTCTTTTATATTATTAATTATTATGGTTCTTATTCTGTGAAGTTCTCTTTGTATGAAAATAGCTGAGTTATTACATTAGAAAAATCAAGATGGAGAAAAGTTAAAAACAATGGTAGCTCAATTTAGCTTTATCATAATTTGATTTTTCTCTGAGTTTTATCCTGATTTAATTTAACTACTACTATAAATTGATTTGAGCAATCGATCAAATTAATTTCATCATTATAGTATGCGGTTCAATATTGACCTAATTGATTCAAGTGATTCTAGGTTACCCATATAAGTGATTAAGAAAAAGATTAGCCGTATAAAGGATTCGTGATTTATTATTTCATAAAATGAGGGATTAACAGGAAAAGCTAAGGAACAACCCCATTGGAAGGAAATCCATCTACAATCAACATCCATAAGAAGCTTTAAAATGTGAGGAGGAGGAATCAACTTTTTAACATGTTAAAAACTCTACATTATGGCAAAGATTAGTCAACTTGTCTGTGCAACGATTAGCCTCAAGATAAAATATGTTTGACTTCACACTTCCATTCGTCCTGGTCCAACAGCAAGAAGGTTTCATGGAGAAGAAGGTGAATATGCAAGGGTGCTTATAACATACATCCACATTGATTATTTCTTTCTTTTTTTTATTAAAAAAAGTATTCATTCATTCAATTTAAATTGATACAGATTGTCGAGAACATTACAATTCAAAGTTGTTAAAACTGTAAATGGTGAATTTGCCAACAAACAAACAACACTCAAATTAATAATATAAAACGGTAAAATGTCTATAAATGTGATAAAACCTACAAATATGACAAAATTAAGGTGTCTGAAATATTCATATTTCTGGAGTTTGACAACGCCGAAATCATTGGTTGAATTTACACTTGATCAAAATTGATATATCAATCTAAATCAAAGAACACTACAACAAGATGGAAAATCAAAATATGCATCAAAACAACGAACAAACATAATGTCACATAAAGACGATGAAACTACAAAACAAAAAAAAACACAAAAAAAAATTAAATATATGAAGAAATTATTTAAGTAAAAGAGAACAAAAAAAAACAAGTTAAAAAGGTGATTTCCAACAAAGAAAAGAATCCATAAGGTATTTGATTCATTAAAAACTTGTTGGTCATACATGGAAAAACTGAGTGGTAAGTGTTGTGCTTCCATGTATCATTATTTGTCTTTCTTGCAAAGATCGTAAAAATTAACATTTTTCTATATTTTACGATGTAATTGTTTCTTTTCTTTATATGCATATATCTATGGGAGTTTCTATAGTACATTTTTTTAAATTGAAGTGTTATGAATCAAAAATTTATCTGTGGACTTTTATACTTTTAAGAAAGAGCATTTCATAAGAAAAAAAAATATTATTTCATTGTTTATAAGGATTATACTAATTTTATCGCAATTTTTTTTTAATATTCACTATTATGAATAATAAAAGTTAAAAAAAAAATATTTCGTTAACATTTTTGGTAAATAATATTCAATGATAAAAAATAGTTTTTTTAAAAATAAAAAATTAACTAATAATTTAAAAATCTAATGTACTAATACATGTCAAATTGACGCATGTACAATAGAATTTATTTATATCTATATTATATGTTTGTGTGTGTGTTTTTTCTCGTTACATGTATATATATATTTTTTTTAAAATTAAATAAAGAAGAAACTTACATGTGCTATAATTCTCGCTTAAAAGTAGATTAAGAAATAGAGTCAATATATATATATATATATATATATATATATATATATATATATATAAGTAGATAAAGAAATTAAGCTTGTAGGTTTAATATTGATTTAAATTGGACTTTAATATTCAAATGTTGTGTTTTATTCAAGTAAGTGGTTATTTGAGGAGAGTGAGAGGTAGATAGAATGAGAAAAATGTATCTTTATCAGTATCACACTTTTATATAGGTAAAAGTCATAGTTTGCATAAGAACAAGAGTGTTAAATAGTTTTGAACGCAATTGATAATTTGGCATAATCGCCTCTTTTTGGCCATTAGATTTGGTCTTACCTACAAGTCAAAAAATCCTAAAACTTTATTAGCGAGTTGTCGAACTAGATCAAGATGAGCGATTAAATTCATATTGAACTTTGGGCCAATCCGAAACAAATATATTAAGACATTAACCTTATTTCATAAGAAAGTAAGGACAATTAGTCCGTACGTAGCTTGGAAATCTTGTACAAGCAAAAATATTTACTTTAACTAAACTATTTCTTACTACATTGAAGTCATGCGTCTTTCTTTCCCTTATATAAGGGCCGACCAAATTGATTTGTTTCATTTTCAATGGCTCTATTAGAGAAATATTAACGTGCTTTCAAATCAAAGTAGATGAAGTTTTCAACCAAACCAAGTTAACAATATTTTAATCTATTTACCAAAGTTTACCATTGAGTGTAAATTAAAAAGCAAATTAAGATACGTACAGAAGATAGCGTAGGTATGTACATTTGCCTCATATGCTTACTACGAAAACAAGGACTTTAAATTCCATAAGCCATGTGTTTTCCAACTATGTTGTGTGGAGTTTAATTTTCCACAACCCCTTAATATGTCTCAACTGATCCATTCTACTTAGCATCTTATTGAAAATAAACTTTAAACGTAAAGTTGTTTTATTTTATCAATAAAGAGAAGAAGCCAATATTTTATTTAACTTTTAAAATCTGCTTCCTCTGCTCTCACCCTTATATATAGAAGCAAAAAGTAGGGTACATTACAAATACTTTTTATGTGGTTCAAAGCACTACGTACAATGTTTGATACAATGGTTAGGATCTCACATGAGTCTCATTATATCATTTTTTTTACACTTTTAATCCAATATATTATTGTGAATAATAATTTAAAATAGCAGTTATGATTATGCTGTTAATTTTTATATCAGATTCAAATGTAGATAAATGTTGTTGGTACAACTACAATTGCAATTGAATACAGTTTAAAACTTATATTATGTATTTCAATTGTTACTATTTTTGTTCTTCTAATAACCAATACTAATTAGTACTATTTAAAATGTTAATGTCATGCAGGAGTTTTTTTTCATAGTATTAATGATTATGAGTATGGTTAAGCCCGGATTAAGCAGCACAACAACTTTCAATGTGTTGCAATATGGAGCAATTGGAGATGGAAAAAACAATGACTCCCCTGTAAATTACTAACTATGATATCTCACTAATTTGAATAACTTAATTATTTCATTTACTTAGTTCCATATATGATAATTATACATATCCAGCATTCAGAAAACACAACTTATTTAAATGTACATTAAATAGGCCTTTTTGAAGGCATGGAAAGACGTGTGCCAGAGCAAGTCAGACACATCTCATCTCATCATACCAGCAACCAAGACATTCTTACTCCGACCAATAACTTTCAATGGTCCATGCAATTCTAAATATATCTACATTCAGGTACATCTTTTGAGTATTTTGCAACATAATAATATATTTTGGCTATAATGTTGTAATCTAGACTATGGTATTAAAATTCAAGTGTACCACGATAAATTCTGTAGTAGTCAGAGACTATATGTTGAGAAATATGATAAAAGTTAATTAAACTAATAAAGTTTAACTAATTTGAAACTAAAAACTAATCTTAAATCCTTCATGACTCTACAACAGCGTTTTTTCTAAAGCGTTTGTCATTAAAGCGTTGTTGTATCCTCCGTTATTTTTAAAATATTATACAACAGCGCTTTTAGTTATTAAACACTTTAAAATATGCGCCGTAAAAGACCATTTTTAGCGTAGTGTAACTAACTCCTAACAAAATCTAATGAGACACGTATGTATAATTGGTCGAACTTCATTATTAAACATTTTTTAAGTTTTCATATTTTCATTCTTTTAAATTAGAAATTTTCTATAACATATTAAAAATCAAAGTTTGCTTTGAACAAATTGAAATATGAATATTTGACTAATTTTGAATGGAATAAAAAAAACAATAATCCACAAAAGTAGAACAGCTCTAGTTGATATTTAATTTGAGTAAAATTGAGATATTTAAAGTAACTAACATATTTAGTACTATACTATATGTTTGAACTCAAGGTTTCAGGGAACATTGTAGCACCTAAAACAAAATCAGAATATTCAGGATCCCACATAAACACATGGATTGGCTTCTCATTTGTCAATGGTTTAATTATAAGTGGAAAAGGGACAATTGATGGTAGAGGCTCTGTCTGGTGGAAACAACCTTGCATAGGAAATCCACCACCCGTAAGTAAATATGTATTGTAGTTATGTACTATAATTTATAATATACTCCTAGAAGAATAAATATATGTATAATTTTTTTGGCTTAACATTAATTTATTTATAATACTAGCTAGATTTTTATGATTTTTTCTTTTCTTTTCTTTTCAGGGAACAAATTGCCGTCCACCAACTGTAAGTATCTTGATCCTTGTAAAATACTCTCTCCCCAAATATAAGTAAAAATGACACAAATTTTTTTAATATATTTAGACTGAATATATTAATTTTCTGTTTGTATTTTTGGATAGAAATTAAAATACACACTATTGACAATTTGTTACAAAATCAAATTTCAGCCGTCATGATTTCTTGATGCATATATTTATAATTATAACAAACACATAAATTAATTATATTGAATTATTTGTGTAGGCAATAACACTGAATAGATGCTATAGGTTTCAAATAAAAGGATATACAAGTATGAATCCAGCAAGAAGCCATATAACTCTAACAAGTTGCAAGAAAGGCATTATCTCTAACATCCGTCTAATTGCTCCTGGAGATAGCCCAAATACTGATGGCATTGATATTTCTTCCTCAAGAGACATTCAAGTACTTAACTCTTTCATTGCAACAGGTAAATTAATTAATAACTAATTTTAATCTATATATTTTCTACTCTAAGACTAATTTAGTATAACCTAATCTTTCAATTTCTCTTATAATTAATTATATTTATTTAATAACAAAAAATTATATTGTAGGTGATGATTGCGTTGCTATTAGTGCTGGATCATCCATAGTTAAAATAACTGGTATAACATGTGGTCCAGGACATGGTATCAGGTTGGTATACTTTACTACTTTGGAATGAAATAGAGTAACTGAAAAGTTGATGTATCTGATTTTAATTTTTAATCAAATACATCAACTTTTCAACTATATTTTTATTTTATTTTATTTTAAATGGAGTATTAATTATGAAATTGAACTCAATTATCATCCATTAATCACACACTTTTTTTACTTTCCCTAGCTAGATCATTATATATTACAAAAATGAGGAAAATGAAAGTTTTTGAATAATCTCAACAAAATATAACAATATAGGGTGAATAACTCATATACTATTTCTTATCAAACTCAACTAATTATAACAAATATAAAACTGACTAATGTGATAAAGAGAAAATCTTATCATGTTAATGAGTTTGAATTTTTAATTAAAATGTTCTAGCTATACTTTACCTGTAATTGAAGTAAATGTTAAATATTTTTGTAGTATTGGATCATTGGGGGCACGTGGAGAGACCGATTATGTAGAGGATGTGCATGTGAAGAATTGTACTTTGACTCAAACATTGACTGGAGTAAGGATCAAGACAAAGCAGGTATATAATTGACCAAATAACAACATTAATTAATATGGTTACAAACTCTATTTTATACTCCTTTTATTATAAGGTTTTTCGCTTGTAATTTTGGTCACATGACTTATGTAAATGTAATCTTTCAATTTCAAAACAGGGTGGAGGTGGATTTGCTAGAAGGATCACATTTGAAAATATTAAATTTGTTCGAGCTAATAACCCCATTATGATTGACCAGTTTTATTGCGTTAATGGAATGGTATGCCAAAACAAGGTAACACAAGATAATGCCCCAATTAGATTTTTCAATATAATTTAATATTTAATATGTTACTCCAATTGTAACAATTTTTTTATTTATTGTAACAATATTATGTGTAGACTCAAGCAATCAAGGTGAGTGATGTAACATACAGAGGAATTAGTGGAACATCATTGACAGACAAGGCAATAAATTTGAACTGTGACCAAAATGTTGGGTGCTCCAACATTGTATTTGATCGTGTTTATGTAAAATCTGGTGTTCCTGGAATGAAGGTTTTCTCATTCTGCCATAATGCCCATGGAAGAGCCACACACACCAAACCAGCTTTAAATTGCTTGCTCAAGTAGCTATTTCCTTTCAATTGAGGGGAAAAAATAGAATAAATTACTTCAAATTGTTTTCATTTGTTGTCCTCATTATGAGCTAATGGATATCTTTTTTTTTTCTTTTTCTTGTGGAATCATAGTTAATTAGTTTCTGATTATTTAGATAGTTGTTTTGTGATTATTGAATTATAATCCTATGATGATACGAACTCGAAACATTTGGTCAAGCAAAAAGTAATTTGCATCATTTCATACATGTGTAGTGTGAATTTACTTTTGTAAAAGTTGTGTATTGATCTAAGAAGTATTAATAATGAAATAATGAGTGAGACATGTATGGTTAAACAAATAAAAATTGTGCAAAATGAAATATTAGAAAAAATAATTTTAAAAAGTATGTATAATTAATATAAATTTAGATTAGATATACAAACCTTTTTAATTTTTTTTATATATATATTTTATTCTAAATGAAGTAAACACTAATGGATTTGTTGATTTTTAAAATAAATAAAAACTGAAAAGAAAATAATTTAGTTAACGTTGTAATATATTTCGTTCGGTTTTAAGTCTTAAATATAAATAAAATAAATAAATTAAAATTAAATACATTAATTTTTTGAATGATAGTTTTTGTTTACATTTGAGACGGAATAGTATATATATATAAAAGGGGGAAAATGAATTACAAAGACAACATCCTATTTTTTTTGTCTCTGTGTATGTTTGTTACAATATCCATCACAACCATACAGCCAACACCGCCGTATGGGGAAAAAGCCGCCGTTCTCCAGCGACATTGAGGCGGCTCGCTATCCCCCGCCACCACCTCCTAATTTCCATGGGTCACAAACAAAGTTGTGGTTTTCATGGTTGGTGCCACTCATTTTTGTAGCCAATATTGCAATGTTTGTGTATAGCATGTATCTCAATGATTGTCCTGGTTATTTGAATGATGATGTTTGTCTTTTCTCTCAATATTTGGGAAGATTCTCTTTTCAACCTTTCAATGAAAACCCTCTCCTTGGCCCTTCTGTCCGCACGTGAGATTCTTCTCCTTTCTCTCTCACATATATATATCATCATATTAAACAATGTAGCTAGCTTTTGTTATAATAATAATAATAATAATAATAATGTTCATTAATATTCTCTTAACTTTGTTGAACATTTGAAAACAATTGGTAATATTGTTGCTCATTCTTTAGCCAAGTTTGCGCTATTTTTATTTTTCTCATATTGTTGCTTTCATTGCAGCTTAATGAATACATTTTTCTGTAAAAAAAATGAAAATGTCTACAATACATGCATGCATGGAATAAAAAAAAATAAAAAAAGAAGCAACAATGGCAGGTTTCACATTAATTATTTGTTAATTGGTCTTTTTGGGGTTATTATTGTGTTTAATTTATGCAGGTTGAGGGTATTAGGAGCACTTGAAAAGGACCTAGTGGTGGGTGAAAATGAAGTATGGCGATTCTTTTCTTGCATGTTTCTTCATGCAGGAGTTGTACATTTACTTGCCAATATGTTTAGTCTAGTATTCATAGGAGTTCGGCTTGAGAAGGAATTTGGATTTTGTAAGCATATATACATTAATTAACTTCTACTTAGTTTTTTGGTAAGCTGAAACTCTTTGTTATCTATATTTATGGTTGATTTATTTATGATATCTTAATTGGACTTGGCAGTGAGAATTGGATTATTATATTTGCTTTCTGGTTTTGGTGGAAGTTTGTTATCAATTTTGCATTTGAGAGACTCTATAGCACCAAATACCATATCAGTTGGTGCATCTGGTGCACTTTTTGGACTTCTTGGAGCCATGCTTTCTGAGCTTCTAACCAATTGGACTATCTATGTAAATAAGGTACTATATCTTTTAATGGATAAACAAATGTTAGTATATTAATTGTTTATGCAAACGATATATTTTGTTGTATTGAAAGAAAAAATAAACATGAAGACAGATTTTAAACCATGTTAACTTCTGCAGTGTGCAGCTCTTACAAGTCTATTGCTCATTATTGGTCTAAATTTGGCTGTTGGATTTCTACCTCATGTGGACAATTCAGCTCATATAGGAGGATTCCTTGCAGGATTTTTCCTTGGTTTTGTTATTTTAATGCGCCCTCAATTTGGATATGTGAATCGCAAATATTTGCCTCCCGGATATGATGCAAAACGCAAATCAAAGTACAAATTCTATCAGTATTTGTTCCTGATATTGTCGGTCATCATCTTACTTCTCGGGTTAGTAGTGATTTACGATTTTCTTTCTTGTTGTCAAGTGTCATAACGGAATTGGAAATTGTTTTGTCTTGGTTTAACTTTGATGCAATGACTCATTTGACAGATATGCATATTGCTTAGCTTCACTGTACTTAGGAAAGTCAGATGACATGTTTTCCTTTTAGAGAGTAATCCAAGTTGAGTGATTTTGATTCCACAGCTTATTCTTCAAGTTTTCGTGTACAATCTCCCTTTTCTGTAAGTGTAAATAGCAGTACAATATGTTATAAAGAAAGGACCCTCTAGCTTCTTTTGATTCAAAACTTGCGCACGATCACGAATGCTTCTCTGAATTCTGGTTTGAAACTCTATCTTATTTCCAAGTACATGATCATTTGTACATCATTCAGAAGAAACAGATCCGAATTCGACTGCATGAAATGAACTATACATGTATCTATTTGGTTGTCTATATGGATAGAGGAAACTGTTGAATGCTGGTCTTCTTGTCTTTTGGTCCATGTGGAATAGTGTTTGTGTATTGATTATCATTTATTCAAAAAAAATGTTCTGTTCTCTATTCCAAAATTAGATATATGTAGATGTCATCACAAAGTAGATCCATCTGCAATGAATATTTATTCATTATTTAGTGGATTGAATAGTTCATCTAATAGGAACAGGAGTTGAGACTTTGATTAAATTTATTTTTATTTGTTAAAGCAGAAACTTCTATATTCTGTATACATGCTTAGAAGTTGGAGACTTATTTTAACGATTTGGTCCTTTTCTTTTTCTTATATAATCTTTAGTAACAGATCAACTCAAATAAAATTCTTGCTTGAGTGTAAATTATCTTGAAAAATAATCAATCTCAACTTACGGTCTTTGTTTGAATCTTGACAAAACAATATGACAGAAAGCTAATGGAAGAACCACTCGTCACGATACCGCAATCAACATTCTTTGTGAAAACTTGAGATCTTTGCATGAGCGAAAAATGAGTAAGGTTAAGAGAGTTCAGTTTGCTTAGAAAATGTTAAATAAAATGAAAAAAACAAAGACAGTTTAATGACTTAATTTAATTGATTCTTTGATGAAACTAATGAAGAAATAGGAAGTGTTTTCTGATATATAGAATTGAAAATGCAAACCATTTGTGACAGAAGATACTATTACAAATTGATGTTATTCCTTGTATAGAGTATAACAAGTAAATCAAGTTAAAGCTTACTTGTTATGCTATACAGTACATGGAAGAAAGAACTGTGGTTTTCAAATATAACACATTACTTTTATCACTAGTATTCATTCCAGGATGATGCTAGATTTCACATGATTCAGATCGACCAAAAACCGTGTAACGATTATTTGCAACATTGTCATAAACAAAATCCCTGACAAACCTGCAATGATTCATGACACTTATCATCAAGTCTATTCCCCTTTAGCCAAAAAATAACACGATAAAACTAGCGAAGAACCTGTAAAAAATGCTACTACTTACAGAGGCACGAATTGAAGAAGAAACGCTAGCTGCGGAAAGGGTAAGTCTATGTATTCCATTATCTTCAACACAGCTTCTGACTTTATGTATGATCTATAGAATAAAATAAACTCCCAAGTCATACATTTCACTTCTAACTCTTCATTTTGATAATATGCAATCACAAATTTCCTCTTTCATCACAACAAGTATTATTATATATTATAAGAGAGAAATCCATTCAATTGAAAAGACAATGGAAAATTTAACAGAAAGAGAATCTTATTAGGATAGAAATTTTTTAACACAGAAAACATTTATCTCCTAGGCCCTAGAAAAATATGCTAAAAAAAGCTAGTCTCAAATGAATACTTATAATTTGATTACTTGAACAATAAAATTGAATAGACAAACATACCTATGATTTTCAACAAGTACAACACTTGAAATATCATCAGGAGCTCTTCCTGATCTTCTAAGTAACATCTTACCTGCTTCACTTTGAAGAGCTTCATATCTAATTGTCCTGTCAAACCCAACCCAACAAAATATAAATAAAACAAACCAAGTAAAGACATGTTTGGATTAACACATTTGAGTTTATCTATTAGTATACTCACTTGTGAAACTGTTTAGAAAAACTAATGGAAACAACTTATTATAACATGTTTGTAAGTCATCTTAGTCATAACTTACGTCAAATAATTAATTTGACTTAATTTTATCTTTTGTGATGCGTAACAATTTATATGATAAGTGTTTATTCTATAAGCGGTAAATTCAACAGGTTAACCAAATATGTCTTAAGTAACTAATGAAGTTCTTCATGTATGTCACTAAACTAAAACTACTACAATAACACAAGATATCTAATATTTAGAATGAAAAGGAGATAGATATTATACTTATTCCGATCATTGTGACGGACAAACTTAACTCCGCCATTACACAAGTTGCATACCCCTGTGTGTCAAAAGCAAGAAATTTTAATGAAACAGTTGAAAAGTAATTATTTTGCATGAAAATTTGAAGGATTTAATTTTATTTACCGTCAAACAACATGATGGGTCGTTTGTCTTGGTCGAAGAAAGAGGAAGTTGCTTCCACCCACTTCACACCGTCGCTTCCGGGTTGTGACAGAGTATTATTGACTTTTCGAGCACGTGGCGAGCACGTGATTGAATTGAAGCGCCCAACATAACCAGGAAGGTGAAGCTGAAGCTGAAAAGCCATTTTCACAAACAACTTGCCTGCAAGCTCCTCTGATCAAGAATATTAATTAATGATAATTTGATTATATCTTGAGTGACACGTATGCAAAATAATCCTTATTGCTAAATTTAGTGTGTGGTTTGGATAAGTTTTTACCGGCAAAAATAAAAATAAGGCTTGGTAGTTCAAGACCACCAGTTTATTTAATTGGTAGTTTAATATGGCAATTCCTTGTTTAATATAGTATAGGTGTTATCTGAATTGTGAGCCGAAAGATTCGATGAATACTTACAATTTACGATTATTTATATTCATCTTCTTTTAACGATGGTATTATTTGTGTGAGATGTGAGATAAAAATATCTTTGAGAGATAAAATATTGTTGTAAAAGTATCACACTAATTAAAAATAAATAAATATTGAACAATATATAAATGATCAGACTTATATATTCATCATATATTTAAGATTTTGGATTGACTCACTTTATATGATTGTTTTTGACTCCACGTGGATGATCCATCAAGGCTCTCTTCATCACCCAACAATATGACACTAAGAGGGCTCTTGGAGATCAAAAGAAGATACTCAAGAATAGTCTCCAGTATTATATCATCTAGTGTCATATTGCACTATCAAAGTTGTTATGTTGGCTCTATTGTCATACTAAGTGAGAAAGTAGTATTTGAGTTCAATGATCTGTAATTGATTTATGTATAATGATTTTTGAGCGATAGTAAAACTTATAAGTTTTTTGAGTGAATAAACAAATTAATCCTTAAAATTGTAGATGTTCTTGTCTAGTTTATTGCCTATTAAAAACAATCTGAAAGTCATTATTTCCAACAATAATAGCTTTACAATCATCAATGAGAGAGCGATATTCTAATCTATCAAATATGACATTTGTAAGATCAGAAGCTAAAATCAATTGGAGCGCTTGAAACAAACCTTAAGTCTCACACTTAACAGCTTGAAGGTTCGTAAAATACCACATCGCTCTTGCCATGGCAAACGACCTTGATCATTTCTCACATACATTTCAATGTCCGAACAAAACTATTGTCGAAAGGAACGTCGTCTATATTACACTTTAAGAACAAAAAGTAAAGAGGTTTCCAAAGAATGGTAGATGAATGAGGTAATTTGTAGGTTTGAGTCTTATGGACTTTGTGAGCTTTGTTGCCACGAAGTGAGCAAGTGCTTGGCTCATTTGATCATACCATGAATTGATTATACTTTTCAATCCCAATGTTTTGCCTTTCTAATTTTGCAACAAAAGACACATCTTTTGCTAACAAATGATGTTATTACATAAAATAAGGAACAAACATGAAGAATTTTTAGTTGCTCAATCACAATAAACACATGTTGGTAGACATTTCGCTCCTTTAGACTGTAAGTTTGCATTTTAAGGAAGACAATTTATTCCAAGTCTCTCTATAAAAATTTGAATTTCAAGAGGTATATGAAGTTGCCACAACCATAATCAACTATTAAGGATTTTGAGTGAATCTCTATCCCCAAATGTTCAACACACACCATATAGTCACTTTTAACGGTATTTTTGTCTCGACTACCAAACCTCCAAATAATATTATTTGGTTTGTGTAACCCCACAAGAAAATTTTTCAAGATCGCTTCCAAATCCAAACAATTAAAGCGAAATCTTGTAAGTCATTCATTCTAAGCACCAACACTAGTATCAATTGTGTGATATTGAGAAGGAAAATGTAGGGAGGGGATTTGCACCCAATAATTGACTCTATTACTCAACCAAGAATCATACCAAATATTGATAGATGAGCTATCACCAATCCTTCAACGGCTTCTAACACTATATGAGAAGACCATATACTACACAACATACAGTCAGGATTATTCAATGAATAATATGTTGTATGAAGACTCGAAAAACTCTAGTACCTGAGTTGATAACAACTTCCAACATTGTTTGCTCCGATATTGATAACCCAATGTGATCACGAAAGCCATGGCACATCATTTTTTGCGCATGATTAAATTAATAGTCAAATTTAGTTGTCCATTATAAATTCGAGGATCAAAATGTAAAATCATACAATAAAAAATAATATAAAATAGTTACAACTTAGAAACAAAACTATAAAAATTAAGTATTCCTTGACCATGATTAAAATCAATCTAGTCGGTAATAATTTTAGAAAAAGAAATTTAATATTTAAAAATAAATAAAAATAGAAATATTTAATTAAAGAGTAACTGTTACAAGATATTCCTTGACCGTAGTTATTTTTGTTTTATAAGGTTGAGCAAAGTTATTGAAACAGTGTCATAGTGACACCCTTAACCCAATTCTGTCCAATGAGGATAAAAGGATATTGAAAAAGTAATGAATTGTAAGCAATTTCTATTTATAATAAAAAAAATATAATATTAAAAAATATACTCTTGTTTGTGTTGTTGGTCTTTGGGTGTCTCTTCTCTCTATTTGTTAACCGGCGAAAACAAAAAGAGAAGAGTCACTCACTCAACAAAGCGGTGAAGTTGGTAGCAACACACAGAAAAGAAGAAAGAAGCAAAGCAATGGGTTTTATCGGTGACACTATGGATTCTATCAAATCTCTTCAGATCCGTCAGGTCCTCACTCAGGCTGTTAGTCTCGGTTCGTTTTCTCTCTCTCTCTATCTGTAATGCATCAAATCAATTAAAACAAACAAAAAACTGTATTTACGTTATCTAAGGTCTATATGGGAGCTACAATGAAGTGGGTCGACTCTGAAATCATAGAATTTTCAAGTTTTAGATAGAAAACCTTCACTCTTATTATTTATTTTAATTTTAGGGTTTATATCAAGAATTCGTATTACAATGAATCGTTTGTGGCGTAATTATTATTTTTTCAATTTTCGGATGTGGGGTTTATCTTTGACACTACCAATTTAGGGGTTATTTGTAACGCTCACAGGTTATAGATTCAAGGTTTTTCATATGTTGGTTTATGGGTTTAGTATTAAATGGCTAATATTTTGGGTGATGAATCAAATGAGAAATTAGAGGCTGAATTTCATGTCATTTTCCCTCTTTAAGAATTTTGGGTTATTGGTACACTGTGAGGAACACTGAAGTTAATAGAAGTTTTTTTCCCTTGTTTCTTCACAATCCTGTATCGATATGCTAGAAACAGTACTTCATTGTTTAATGCTTTGTTGATTTTGCCACAAGTAGTGTCAACATACTTTGATTTCTAGTCAATCTATATAAGTTATATTTGTTGAGGCGATCGTGTTCTGCATCAGGCATGATTGTTACGTCTGCACTGATAATATGGAAGGCATTGATGTGCATCACTGGCAGTGAATCTCCAGTCGTTGTTGTTCTTTCTGGAAGTATGGAACCGGGATTCAAGCGGGTAAGCCAATCTTATGCATCAACGCCTCAGTAACTGTAATCTGTATAAAATATTTTCCACAATAATTAATATTTTGCATGTCTTGATTTTTTTCCTACAATAAATAGCATTTTCTGTATCTGATATTTTCTACAATAATAGTACAGTTTCGTCAAGGCAAGAGAAGTTGCATATATATATATTTGAAGTATTTGTCAATGTAATTTGTCTGTTTCTTTCTGTAGTTAATGAATGTTGGCTTTTACAGGGCGACATCTTATTCTTACACATGAATAAGGATCCAATTCGTGCGGGTGAGATTGTTGTATTTAATGTAGATGTAAGTTCAGCTCTCGGTTTTATCTTCAATGTTTTGCTTATTTTGATTCATATTTATGTCAGCATTTTCTGATTCTGTGTTCAGCTTAATACTTTCCTTTCCTTACTGACAAAATCTGTTGGCATGTACCTTTTCCTTTCTTTCTTAAGGGGCGGGAGATTCCGATTGTTCATCGTGTAATTAAGGTAAGCTCAATGTTTTGGTTGAGTTTAGTATGTTCTTTTCAAGAGTTGTATCATTGGTACTGAATGTTAAATTTTAAGCGCTTTGTATCTTCTCGTCTGAGAACCTTGGATGAGAGGATCCACCCATAGTTCTCTTTTGAGGATATAATGGTTAAGATCAACATTACTCGAGTTTATCTTCATTCCAAAGGAAACTTCCTGAATCCCCATAGAATAACTTTTTTCACCGGTTTAACTTTCTTTATGCTTTTTGAAATATACACTTATTAGTTACTATCATGCAGTGAATGATAATTAAGATTGTCCTGTTTGAGACCCTTAATGCTTGATCATTTTTGTAGGTACATGAAAGGGGAGATACCGGGGAGGTTGATGTTCTCACAAAAGGTAGTGACTAGTATATAAATATTGACAATACTGATTTTAGGTTCTACATTATACAAAACACAATCTTTTTATAGCGAATTTGATTTTCAATCTTTTCTCCAATATTCTATCTATGCACTGTCAGTGTAAAAAGTTTTATACTTTCGGTACATCACAACATTCACGGGGATGAATTTAAAGGTAGTTTGCTAAAAATCAAATATCTCTACTGATCTAACGATTGTCATTGATTGACAGTTTAAAAACTTTTTCACTGAGACAGTATATATAAATTAAATCCATATTCTATTTCATAATTTTTGTTTAGTTGTCTGTTTTATATATTGGTTGTCTGTTAATGTAATGACCTTCCGTTCCGTCATGTATTTTGCTGTCTTTGGCAGGAGATAACAACTATGGGGATGACAGGCTGCTGTATGCTCATGGTCAGCTATGGCTGAATAGACACCACATTATGGGTAGAGCTGTCGGGTATGGCATTTCTTTTACCCTTGATTTCTAAACTTGTCTTAAAAAAGCCATTCCTCCCTTGCCCTCGCAACCTATATGTTTTAATTGCAATGTATAAAGGTTATACGCTTTTTAAATCTCAAACTATAATAAGAATGAGATCTGTGACACTAAGGTACCACGCATACCTATTTGTGGAATATCAAACACTTGTTGGGCCTTTGAACACGATATACCAAGGGTTTATTCTAGTTTATCATATACTGATTCCTACATTTTGCAATCTATATTGCAAAGCATGTTCATTTGAAAATCATTTTATGATGTTCTGTCATCATTGCTTGTATTTGTCAATTGCAGGTTCTTGCCTTATGTTGGCTGGGTGACAATTATCATGACTGAAAAACCTATCATCAAGGTTTGTTTGCTCCACTAATCTATTGTGTTATCATTCAGCTGAAGTTGGTTGATTTATGTATGTTTATGGTGAATCACTGAATCATGATAATCAGGATGTTTTACTATGAGATAAATGAGGACCGATTTAAAGGTGCATGACATATATTTTGGGATTTGACCCCTTAAAAGTGAGGGATGCTCATTAGACAGAAAAGTGAAGAGTTGTATCTCTTGATGAGAAAATCAAGGGATTAGATTTAAATAAATAGCAGTTCGATATTGGTTATACATATGCATGTATTATATCACAATCTTGGCTATTGATTTTTTAAATCAATGACTATATGATTTTTCACTTTTCTTTCAAGCCAACTCCTTACATTAGAGCAAGTTAAATATATATGTATTTTTTTAATTGCAACAAGTATGAAGTGTGCTAAAGCTGTCTCTCTTATTTGCAGTATATTCTCATTGGTGCTTTGGGGCTGCTGGTGATAACTTCAAAAGAGTAAATGATGATGAATCTAAATCAAACTAAATGGGTCTGGCCTCCAAGAGTACTATGAGCACATGTCATGCTTTTTTTGAACTTGAAGGTGTCATTTTGTACCATTAACAGCATAATATTAAGAATTAATACAAAGTAGTTGAATTTTATAATTTCTTTTGATCCTTTATTGGTTCATTCAAAACCTCCTTCCTTTATACAAAAACTAGATTAGGGTTTGTTCTCGCTGTGGCATCATATAAACGCACGGTTAGATATAAGCTTCGATATATAATTTCGTAATATCGCAATGTAAGGAGGGTACTGAGATGCAAGATTTACAACAACGATGTGAAACCAAACGATTGCTAAGTATACCACCCATTGGAATGGCACCTCCACTAAGATCATCCCTTAGCACAGCACTAAAAGCCAAACAGGGATTTTATCAACTATAGTGTTACAGAAAGTATCCATATAATTAATTTAATTTTTACACTTAAAATTGTATGATTTAATTTTTTGTTCATACAAAATCATCTCAATATATTTTCATTATGTGATTGAAATTTTTTAATTTTTGAAAGATATATATGAAACCACAAAACTAATACCGAAATTTATCAAAATTACTGTTCGTTTATAATTATTTTTTAAAATGAGTAAAAGCAGTCATTTGTAAAGAAGAAGAAAAAAGGGCAAAAGTAACCCTCTTGTAAGATGGAGGGAGTAATATCCTACATATTTGTTAATAAAAAAATATCCTAATCAAAGTTCGGTCGAGTGTAAACATCTTGATCCTGTAAATTTGTAATATAAATAGTAGAAAATGAGTTTAAATTTAATAGAGAATGGAGAAGTTAAACCACATCAAGGTATCATCAACTGTCATCATGTCACTCTAATTTCCTTGTTTTTTTTAACTCAAAGTTACTGATATATTATTTACTTAATTACAATTAATTGCATTTAATTTATATAATTTCAATAAAAATAAAATTTATTTTCTAAATTATTCTCAATAATTATAATGTTGGAAATTTAAAAAATTAAATTAAATATAAAAGTAATTCCTGTCATTTCACAATAATTGACTCGTTTGAAAAAAAAAGTATTTTAAAATGAAAGAACGTTTCAATTTTCAATACACTTATTTCAAACTATATCATTTAATTAATATTTCTTACATAATTTTTAATACAATGTCATCTATTATATATTTATGACATTAATAATATATTGATATCTAATAATGATAATTTTTTTAATACGTGTGAAATGATAAATGATGCAATTATTTTGAGAGGGATGGAACAGTTTATATATACTCTAGTTAAATACAAGAGAGTTTATTAAAATTTGCTTAATTTTATTATGCATATATTGGTTCATTTGTTTTGTTGACCGGCAGGCATAAAAACGGGGTAGATAAGGGCGGGTTTTGCCTCCCCCACCTCCACACTCGACTAGTCGGAAAAAATGCAGACTCGCCTCCGTTTCTTATTAGATGTAAAATTTAAGCTCTCATCCTTATCCGCGACGGGGTTTGATTTTTTCGTCTGCATCCGCACTCATATATATATAAATATATATATATATAATAAATTTAAAACTCATATTAATTATAATTAATATAATAAAATTAAAAAATTTTTAAATCATATTTTCTATAGAGAAAATATTATAATTTGTAATATTTAAAAAATATTAAATATATTGAATATGTATATAAAAGTTAAAAATGACAATGATATTACAAGTGGTGTGGATTCGAATAAGGGTGTGGAGTGAATATTGTGACACCATAAACCCCAAAATAACATATATAATAATTAATACTAGATTTTAAAAAAAAAACCAGCGGATAAAGAAAATTGGTTTCTATGAAAATAACAATTTTTGTAACTAATTTAGGATATCATGTTTCTCAAAGTATACATGCAACAATTCAAACTTTATTCTTCAATTAAAACACTGCAATCTCAATTGATTTGATTTAACTATAATTTATTAATTTACTTCCAAAAACTTACTAATATTTATAAGATTTTCGTACAAAAAGTCGTTTCTAATTAAATAAGTAAAACGAATCTTATTCCCGAAATTACCTATCAGAGCAGGGTTTCTCTCAACCATGAACTTCAAACTCATTAACTTATAATAACTGCGATTTCGCAAACGTAAAGCCAAGCCAATCAAACACAAAACAACAAAGGAGGTAAGTTTCAAAATCATGTTGACAACATAATATAAGTAAGAAAAATACGCAATTATTACACAAACATCCTTCAAGGAAAACATCACATTATAAAGTTAAAATCATTCAAGAAAAATCAATACATTTAACTATAACATATTTCTCGTTTACGAGAAATTATTATCGCACATGATACATATCAATCACAACAAACAACCACAAGAAAATGTAATGTTATGCATGAGCTTAGACTCTACTTCACAATGTGGTATTATTCTAACTCTGAAGTACTTAGTTATGAGGTTTGATACTATGTCACTATCCAAGTGGACGGACAATTCAAATTGGTTTTATCCTCATAGATCCCCTTAACTCAACATGAGACACATATACGCGACAATTGAGGTAAACATGTGTTGCATGGCAGCTCTCAACATTTAGAGTGCTACCTCCAAGTCACCTAGGAATTCCCCACCCGAATACCTTCAAGGTCTAGCAATCTTGCTTTAAGCCTCAATAGTAGACTGCCACGATCAGACTCATGCAGTTGTATTTCCCCGAAATCACTAGGCTTGTCATGCCTTACCTATATGATAGACAAAATAATATCCACTTCAGAAATTATCAACATCTATTTTCTCCCCTCGTTGACCTAAACTACTTCATTAAGAGCACTATCTTTAGCACAAGTTGGAATAATCACTATTTCATCAACTATGGAGTTACATCAAAATTCTCATCACAAATTTATAACACCATTATCATCATTATCACATAAATTTGTCACAAATTTATAATATTACTATCATAAATCACCATCATCACATAAACTTATCAAAAACTTATGACATTACTATCATAAATCATACATCTTTATCATCCAATAAACATATAGGCTAAATAGCATCTGTGGTCCCTTAACTTAATTTCAGTTAAAGTTTTAGTCCTTTATCTTTTTTTGTTTCCCGATTTGGTCATTTATTTTAATTTTAAGTAACAATTTGATCCTTTATGTTTTAAAATGTCAACAATGTTATCCTTTTTTTTTACAAAAATTTAAAAAATGCATCAAAATTTTCAACCAAAACCCATAAAATTATTTGTATTCTTCAATGTAATACAAATTTCATCAAATTCGAAACTCAAATCTTCAAATAAACTCATATTTCCATTTCAAACAATATCAAATAAAGAATGAAATTTTTGTATAGGTTTATTTGAAGATTTGAGTTACGAATTTGATGAAATTTGTATTATATTAAAGAATATAATTAATTTTATGGGTTTTGGTTGAAAATTTTGATGAGTTTTTTGAATTTTTGTAAAAAAAAAAGGATAATATTGTTGACATTTTAAAACATAAAGGATCAAATTGTTACTTAAAATTAAAATAAAATACCAAATCGGGAAAAAAAGAAAATAAATGACTAAAACGTTAACTGAAATTAAGTTAAGGGACCACGGGTGCTATTTAGCCAAACATATATCACACAATGCATCTATAAATTATCACCTCACATAAACTCATCTAATCAAACATATGCATCAAATTCATTCGACATTCAATATCACAATAATATCAAATATCACACATTTAACGAAGTTAAATCAATCAACACCTTATAAATAGTTTTATTCCATATTTTAATCTCACAATTTCCATTTTTGCACATTAAACAATTTATCACTAAAATGGCTACTGCGGAGGTAACGAGGATGAATCGTTGACAAAGAGGAATAGGGCGTTTCAACTTGCGATTCAGTTTGTGAATGAAATAGGAGATCAAGACGATCACAAATATGGTTTCGGTTTTGCACGACACCCACTATAATGGTCATGGTTGAAGAGAGAAGATGGAAAGGAAATAAGTTATGGAGGCGGAGGTGTATATGAAGAAGAAGAAGAAGAAGGGAACCGACATTCCCTTTTTTCCTTTTTTTCTTCTTCATCATCATTATTATTATTATTATTATTATTATTATTATTATTATTATTATTATTATTATTATTATTATTATTATTATTATTATTATTATTATTATTATTATTATTTAATTACCTTTTACTCTTGCATGTGGACTTAATCCATAAAACACATTTTACTCATCTCTTTTATTTTATTTTAGAAAAAAAAACCAATAATTACCAAAACTAAATTCTTTAATATTTTTTTATACTATTTCATTACTAAAATATTCCTAATATTTCAAAACTAATATTTTATAAAATAAAGTAATTAATCTTTTAAAATACATTAACAACCAAAACTCTCATATTCAAAATAACAACTACAATTACTACTATACTATTTTACAAAATAATCACATAAAAATACTACTATCTTTATAGAATAGTCAAAACAATAAAATAAATAAGTATAACATCAACAATTTATACTAATTACTAAATCACAATAAATATGCATAAAATCACTATGCCATAGAAAATATATAAAAATAAAGGATATCAATATTACTAATATATCGTAATAATTATTTATAAAATAAATAATTAAAATAAGGTATATTTAGAAATAATTAAATATAATTAAGTGCACATTTAACATTAGTCAAACGCATAAGAAAATATCACATTAATTACGAATGTACATGTATACTTAAAATTTTCTAAAATCTTGTTCTTTAAAATATTACACTAAAATAATATTATTTTTAGAAAAATATATAAAATATAATATTTGTTATTTGTATTACTCATTTTGTCCAATATGTATAAAATTAGCACATTATAGAAAATACACATATGAAGAAAATTAATCATAAAACTGATCAACATATATTCTAAAATAATAAAAACACCAAATTAATTATTTAAATTATTATTTCATTTATAAAATAGTTTATTATAAAATTTCTTGCTCTGAGTTTTAATTTCGGAAAAAATTTGTATTGCATTTGCAATTAGGGATGAGAATAGGCTTGGCCGAGCTAGACTTTGCTAGGCTTGAGCCTAACCTGTCAAAAAATACAAGGCTTAAGTATGACTTGTGGCTTGTCATATGCTTACTTTTTAGGCATAAGTCTGACTTTAGTAGAAGTCTGATATGACTTATTAGCCTACTTAACCTATTTTATTTTAACATTTTTGAATAACTAATCAAACGTATCTTTAAATAGATTAACGAGTTAATATGTCAATGAAATTAAGTTCTATTTTAATATTTAAGATCATATTTTGAAGAATATGACTTTATATACATTCTACTTAAATTATATTTCATAATAATACATTTAAATATGTCAAAAACTAAATGAGGTTAATATGCATAAATTACTAAAAGCTGAATATATAACAAAAAGATCAAAATTTAATATAATAATTATAGTATTAAAAAAATATTATTTGTATTTATTTAAATAGATCTAAAAAGTTTATTATGTGTCATGTAACCTGACCTGAACTGTCAGACGATTTAGTCTATTCTCATCCTTATCCGCAACCTATTAAAACGAATTTTTTCCACTTAAATCGAAACAAATTTGGATGAATAACCACCCATAGATTTTGTTATCATTCCTATTGAGGGTCATATTAGTCATTTTAATTTTAAAATTAATAATTGAAAATAAAATTAGGTTCTACTAGTATTTATGCAAAAAAGAATTAGAAGAAAAATTAGTTGAGAAAATGGGGTAAACCCCGTTGAATCCAATGGTGGTGCTGCACATTGCTCCTAAACCCTATTCTCATTCCCATTCCCATTCCCATTCCCATTCTCATTCCAATGCTATTCAACTCTATCACCACCATAATCATCTTCTTCTTCAACCTTAATTGAGCATGTTCCACTTTTACCCTCTCCCTGATCATGCTAATGCCCTCTCTGCGATCCACTCGCAGATTCTGCAACAACTTCTCTTCCTCTTCCTCCTCCGCCGCCATCGTCAATAATAAACCCTTACAACTACCAGCTCTCGACAGACTCAAATCCGAGTGGGACCCACACAAACTCTTCCATCTCTTCAAATCCAATGCTACTAATACCATCCTCATCGAAAACCGTTTCGCCTTCTACGACACCGTTTCACGTCTCGCCGGTGCTAAACGCTTCGACTACATCGAACAATTACTCGAACAGCAGAAAACCCTACCGCAATCTCGCCGCGAAGGTTTCATCGTTCGAATTATCGCTTTGTATGGTAATGCTGGTATGACCAAACACGCTCTCGAAACTTTCTATCAAATGCATTCTTTCAAATGTAAGAGAACCGTTAAATCTTTTAATATCACTCTTAAGGTTTTGGCTCAGACGCGGGATTATGATTCTATTGTTCGGTTTTTGGATGATGTTCCTTCTAGTTTTAATATTGAGTTAGATGTTTATTCTGTTAACATTGCTACTAAGGCTTTTTGTGAACTTGATAAGCTTCAAGAGGCTTATTTGTTTATGTTAGAGTGTGAGAATAATAAGGGTATTAAACCTGATGTTGTTACTTATACGACTCTTATGTCTGCGTTTTATGAGCATATGAGGTGGGAAGTTGGTAATGGATTGTGGAACCGTATGGTGTTGAAAGGTTGTATGCCGAATCTCGCTACTTTTAATGTTCGGATTCAGTTTTTGGTTACCGTGAGGCGAGTTTGGGATGCTAATGCTCTTATGTGTTTGATGCGGAGAATTGGGGTTACGCCCGATGAAGTTACTTTAGTTTTGATTATCAAGGGTTTTTTTCTGGTTGGCTATCCTGATATGGCGACGAGGGTTTTTTCAGCCTTGCACAAGAAGGGTTATAAGCTTTCTGCTAAGATTTACCAGACCATGATTCATTATTTGTGTAAGAGAGAGGATTTTGATCAGGCATATGCGACGTGCAAAGATAGTATTGGGAAAAATTGGTTTCCGAATGTAGATACCATCTTTATGCTGCTGGAAGGCCTTACGAGATTTGGGATGATTGATGAAGCGAAGGAGATTGTTGCGTTGGCTAAGAGCAGAAAACCTCCGTTTTCTTCTGGTTATTTGGCTACAATGAAGTCTATATTGTCTGGGCAGAAAAGTTAGTGGAATAGGGAAATCTTTTGACTTTAGTGGGGTAGCTGTCCAAATGGATCTCATATTCTTTGTATTCCATTCATTTGTACATCTTGATAATTTAAGTAACAAGCCTGAAAATTTTGATGGCATCTCATCTCATTTATACAAGCAGTCAAATACTAGTTATTTCCGCCCAGTTCATTATATCTTCCTGAATAATGTTCCAGTCGAGATGGTATTTCAGGAGGCAAATATCATATATATACTCTTGTAAGTTTTGAAATACTCCTTTCCCTTCAACATTCTTTCATGCTGCCACACACATACACTGTTTTTCTGTTATCACTTTCATTGCAGAGAAATCGGGCATGGATATAAAGGTTCTACATGCTATTCTATCCCATGCCTTTCATTAAAAATAGTATTTCTATTTGGTGATTTATTCATGGATCTTTTTATGAGATCGATAGTAATAAATCTGATATTCATATATATTTGCAATGATAGTAATAAATCTGATATTAAAAATAGTATTTCTGTTTGGTGATTTATTCATGGATCTTTTTGTGAGATCGATAGTAATAAATCTGATATTCATGGATCTTTTTAGGGTGGATTTATGGTGTTTAAGGCACTTGCATATTTTGCAAAGTTACTTTTGTGTTTTGGAGAAAAATAATATTTTCATGTATGCATGCACATATAAATGTCATATATGAATGTCAATATAGTCATAGTTGTCTGTCTTAAGATACTTATGTTATGTTAAATGATTTCAGAATCATGGTGGAGAACATAATACTTATTTTTAATTAGTGAAGTTTGTTCCTTTTAGATATTTATGATCAGATATAAACTTGGGTAACATTTTGTTATTCGATTTTATTTTTACAAATTACATTTATTATCAATGTGCATGCTGGTTTCGTTTTATTTATTTTTTATTTTTATATTATCTTATTTTGGTGATGTACCGTAACGTAAGTTAACTTGTAGCTTTACTGCAACCTTATTCTGATATGTTACCCTTATGACTGTTCAAACCCATTTATATGGATAATTAAAGTTCTAAATTAGTTGTTTGTTAATGTATAGATTTGAGGATTGTTGATTTATGGCCTGTTAAAAAATGAAGTTAAATTATAATTGACCCGAGATATCTATTTGGCATTGAAGTGGAAAAGGAAAAGCATTATCGTCATGATCTGGAAATTTCTGGAAGTATTTTGATTTGCAATCTGGGCTTGGTGTAGTGTACAGCAGATGCCTCTATACCATAAGCAACCTTATTCAGATTCTGAGGCTGTCTAAATGGCTTCTTTCAGCACTGTATAATGTATGCACGTGGTTCAATGAAGTACTTGTGAAGAGAGGAAGTTTTTACAGAGGCAGGTTTTTGCTTTCGAACATGGATCTTATTTCCATATGCGTATCAGCTTTGGAGTGAACCTCGAAACTAGCTGAATGTTCACCTGGTTTGAAGGTATCCCATTATTGTTTATGTTTCCAATCAAATTTGTTGAAGGAGATAATCTATTTGTCTGCATAACTAAGTTATATTGAAGTGTATTGGAGAAGTTGCATCTGCCTTCTGTTGTGAAAATTACTGTGAAGGGTGTATGAGGGACAACTAAACAAGAACGATACACAGAGCATTATTGCATTGGAAGGAAAAATTGAGTTTAAATTTTGGGATTATCCCTAGACATGGAACGTTTAGTACATGACCATGGTGAAGTTGCTGTTTCACATGGATAAAGTTTGTTTACTACCCCGATGATTGTTTGTGCAGTCTTCGGCTAACAGTGCGGACAATTTTGACTGAATAAACTATGAAGATAAAGAGCATGTACAGAAAGAGCAATGCACTGCTAGAAAAAAAATTACCAGAATTTTGACAGAATACAGGTGAGGTTGCTAGGTGTAATAGAGTGGTAAGGACTACCTCATTCAAAAGTCAACATGCCCATCAATTCATTTTGGCAAAAAGACTACGGCAAATATTGTCTTTCTAGCATTTTTTTTTCATAGAATTTTTTCACTGAAAAAAACATAAGCTGTATTCTTGATTTTGAATACATGAAAGCCTGCAAAGTTAAGTAGTTATTCTTATTAATAATGATTTTTTTAAAATCATAAATTTCTTATCATTTAAATTTTATTTTCCTCACTGTGATCTATTCCTAGTGTTTTTGGTTTATGGAATCCTTTTAAGATTTTTGAAAGTTTCTTCAGCAGGTCTGTTTTGTGTATTGGATCCAGGTCATTTATTCCTCCGATGATTAATCCTTCTGCCTTGTTTCGTCTGAACTTATTAGACACAGTATATCATCATTCATCCAGACAGTTGAACCGTTTTTGCGTACATATTCGGAATACTTTAGGCTCTCAGGCTTCTTAAATGACTATACAGCAAAGTGTTAAATGATTATATTTACATCGAACCAAATATTACTTGAGTGTAAGAATCGTGTACCGTAAACATGATAATTGTCCATAAAATCTATTAACCTTTTTGTAATTTAAAGTTTGTAATTTAAAGTCGTAATCTGATGCAAACTCAGTTTTACAATTCTGGATATGTTTGAGAAGTAGAAGTTGTTTTGTGTTTGTTTAGTGTAATAAAAATCTGTAAAATAAGTTATAAAAAATAATTTTTATGAGAAATTTTTCAAATGAGAAGTAGTTTTTAATCTATTCAATATCTTAAAAGTTGTATTAAACAAATGGAAATTCTTAAAAAAAAAATTATAAATGATTGTTTAAAAAAAAAAAACTGTATCAAACAACTCTGAGTCAAGTTTGTTAGGCAATGAAACACATAAATGGTCTGTGGTTTAGTGTGGCTATCTTGGGTGTGGGTGTGAGGTATTGTGACTATAGGATTACACTAGAAGAATAATCTTGTAAGTCAATTGTTTTGTTTTAGACAGAAACTCAGCCAGTTGTTTTGTTGGAATCAAATCCAGCATGTAAATGCAACAAATAATCATTGTCTCAAAATATGTATAAGATTTATTATAATTTGTTAAGTAATTTAATATCGGTTAAAATATAATTTTGATCTATTATCTTTTATTTAATATTTATTTTGATCTTTTTATTTATTTATTTTGATCATTTATCTTTAATGTAATATTCGTTTTGCAAAAAATAAAGGACAAACAATTATTTAGTAAAATATAAAAGATAAATGATCAAAGTAAATTAAAAAAAAAATGAATGTGATGGGATTGAATGGATTTTGCAAGGCTGGGGAGTTTCAAGTAGTTGATCAACTGATGAAAGAAATGAATGTGATGGGATTGAATGTGAATGTACAAGTGCTTAATAATGTTACTGATGCTCAATACAAGCATGGTTTGGTGGAAGAAGCTGCCGAGATGATGAGAAGGATGGATGAGGTGGTTGTGAGCCGGATATTACGACTTTTAATATTCTGATTAACTTTTCGTGTCATGTTGGAAGGATTAAAGATGCTGAAGAGCTCATAGAGAAGGCGAAAGAAAGGAGATTGTTGCCTAATAAGTCTAGTTATACGCCTCTCATGCATGCTTATTGCAAACAAGGGGATTATGTTATGGTGTCAGATATGCTTTTTAAGATTGCTGAAACAGGAGATAAACCGGACTTGGTTGCTTATGGAGCTTTTATCCATGGAGTTGTTGCTGTTGGGGAAATTGATGTTGCGCTGATGGTCCGAGAGAAAATTATGGAGAAGGGTGTTTTTCCTGATGCTCAGATTTACAATGTTCTGATAAGTGGTCTCTGCAAGAAAGGAAAGTTTCCTGCTGCCAAACTACTACTATCAGAAATGCTTGATCGAAACTTACAACTTGATGCATATGTTTATGCCACTCTGGTAGAGATGGGTTTATTAGAAATGATGAACTTGATAAGGCAACAACGCTTTTTGAAGTTGTAATGAGTAAAGGTATAGACCCTGGCGTTGTTGGGTATAATGTCATGATTAAGGGTTTATGTAAATTCGGAAAGATGACAAACGCCGTGTCCGTGTCATACATGAATAAGATGAAAAATATGCATCACACTCCAAATGAATACACTTACTCCACAGTTATAGATGGATTTGTAAAGCAGCATGAGTTTAGATAGTTCACTCAAGATGTTTGGACAGATGATGAAACAGAAATACAAGCCAAATGTGGTTGCTTATACCTCCTTGATCAATGGATTCTGCAAGAAAGCAGATATGAGCAGAGCTGAAATTTTTTTAAGCATTACTATATTAAAAGTTTAGGATAACTTCGAATTAGTTTGTCATTTTTTTTAATTTTAACTATATTTGAATTTTCAATTAATGGTATCTGTACAGATTGTGTATTCAAGCTGGAACTTTTAAATCGTTAACAAGCTCATATCAGGCCTAGTCGGATATAATTGGTATCTTCCACTCTACCTATAAAACTTCCATTAAATCGTGAGTTAACTTTCAATTAAACAAAATATGATCTTAAATGATTTACCAAAAATAGATTAAAATTGGATGGATTAAATATCCATTCATCCTAATATAGTTTGGTAACTAAATTAAGTATCCATTATTATTAACGTAAACGATATAAGGATTTTATCACATTATTACAAGATTCCAAAATACATCGGTAGAAATTGGAAAATGATAATTTTTAATGTCACCCTTAAAATGACTTTTTCAAAGGGTTACTATTTAAAAAAAAAAAAAAACTAGTATATATTTATCTTGATAAAAAAAGTTATACTATTTGTTACTTTTGATAAGAAAAAAACGGAGCACTCAATATGAGGTGGGTAAAAGGAAAGAAATGAAAGGTTAACCTTTTAGACCTCAAAAGGGGAGAAACTGAAGAACAGATTGATCAAAAATATTCGGAACGTTAGAATTTCATAACCTTCTTCCTTTCAATGAAGAAAACAATAAATTAAATCCAGAAAGAATGAAAACATTAACAGCCTATTTTATACTGAAAACAAATAAATTTGTAGTTCAATATTGTGGGTCTGTCTATAATGACATGCCTTCTACATCACAACAACAAAAATGCAAATCATTAAAGATTACATATCTTCAAACGATTCAGATGTAGTTTTCATTTGAATTTCATGCAGTCTGCTCTTCAATATCCCCATTTTCAGCATCTTCAGCCGCCGCAGCTGCCATCAGCTCATCGAAATTTGCTGTCTTCCCAAGTACTATTTCAATCTAAAATATGATTCGTCAAATGTAGAACTTAGAAACTATTTCAACGAAGATTCTTTTCAAAAAAAGAAAGGCACTTCTTACATTCTAAAGTAAAAATGAAATTGTTTGCACCCTTACCTTGGCCTTTTGGACAGGTCTACCTCTAGAATCATCCTTTATGTCGACAGTTGATGTCATTATTTCTGCATCAAGATTCCATCATGAAACAAATCAGATAATTCAACAACTGGAGAAGTAGAAAGTGTAAGGGAAGAGGAAACATTCCCACTCCCCAAAGAAAAAAGAAAAGAAAAAGATAGTATCGCACTCTTTTCAACAGCAAGCCCGTTATTTTTCAAAATTTCAGCAACAGTTACCACCGTGGCAATCGCTGTAACAAAGACAGAAGAAAATAATCAGAAATGACATTAAAATTTAAAGAAGGAAATGAGTAAAGAAAAGATAGAACCAAAAAGTTATATAAATCACAAAACACACTGCATTTTTCTTCCTTGTCTTAAGTTTACAATTAATTCTACTATTACAGAAAATAATCTGCATAATCAACAACATCCAAAAAGTCATTGCCTTCTGATCCAAATTTAGAAAACCATAAAACGTTTCTCTAGTATTCAATTCATCAATGCAAATATACTATACCATATGGTTGCAATCGTGTTGTCCCACCATTTCTGTTTTCAATCAAATAGAGAAGTTCATAATGAATCAAAGACAAATCTCTCACTACACTACCTCCAAAATACCATGTGGTTATAAATATAGTTAATCCAATTTGTCTTTATCAAATTTTTCACACCAAATTTTTACACCCCTAATTAAACCACACTATGCATCAGCAAAACAAACCTATGCAATCTACCAAAAACGTACATGGAGTTTCATAAATGATTGGAAACAAAAAAACATTAAAAGTTTGAAACAAATTTCAAGACCTGAATCATTCATAGAAAAAAAATTACATTCGTGTTCTCAAAAAAGCAACAATAGCCCATTTCAATTAATTAAAAAATAAATAAAATGAAAAATTAGAAGGATTTGAATACCCATTCCTAGTGCTGAGAGTTCCACCTCATTATGCTGTTGCATGTATCTCTGCAACAATAATAATTAAAAAAAAATCAATTAATAAAAAATAAAAATAAACGAAGACACATTAATTAAAGAAAGACAAGGATTGGTACCTTAGCGAGATTAACATAGAAGAAAAGAGGTTTCTTGGTGTTAGAGACTTGAATGCGATTCTTCTTATACGAATCGGAGTTGTTATTAATGTTGATGTTGTTAACTCCCTCTGTTATGCCTTCCATTCCCTTTTCCCTCTCCGACGATTACGATTACGATTATGATTACGATGATGATACTGTCAATCAAAACCCTAACAATTTGTTTATCGAATGATGTTTTGTTCATTCAGGAAACCCCGAAGCACAAACAACGTCCTTTCTCTTTCTTAATGGGCCTTGGCCCAAGGATGTTTGATTGGACCAGGCCCACTCCTGAAAACAACGTTTCAGAGTACCAAATTTTTTTATGGATTTTATTATATACTTTCGTTGTAAAATCGTTTTTTAAATTAAACTCAAAATGTATCCCAAAAACCCCTAAACTATCCAACCTACTCTTAATCATAACAAATAAAAATTAATTTTCTGAAACACGAGTAAAAGGAGGTGGTGACTCAAAAATATATAAATAAATAAAAGGAGGTGGATTTTGTTTTACTTTTTATAATATTTTTTTTAAAAATGGTGAAATATTAGGGTGGTATCTAGTTTTTTTTTTTTTTTTTGAGCTCCAAGAGAAAACACTTGAACCAAGTGTGAAACAGTAGTCTGGAGTGTTTCATATCATCAACAAAACCGCCTCATTCCTCAATCGTTGTCTGAAAAAACCAATCAATTTGAATTTTTTGCTCTTTGTAAATTTAATGACAAAATCACATGCGCCTTAGACATATCTAAGTAACTTTTTTTCAAACATAACTTTATAACCTATTTGATTTGGAAAAAAAATTCCTCCTCCAATGAATTTAGGGCAAAGATTTCTCCTCTAATTTTTTACCTTGTTAAATGTTATGTTTATTACCACTGCCATATTGGATTGAGTGTTAGTTGCTTTTTATTTTAGTAATTGTTGTTCAATTTTTAATTGTGGTGTTGTATTTTGGTAATTATCAGAAGTTTAGTTTTATAAAATGTGCAAAACACAGTTATTGCATCGTATTCCTTTGTTCATTTCTGGTCAAGATCTTTTAAAATTGTATTTTTATTTTATTTTAAAATATATGATAAATTCTACTATAATTAACTCACACAAATGTGAAGTCCGTGTTCGAATCTGAGACAAAACGTCTAATCTAACAATATCGACATATGTCAATTGAACTATAACTCAAACACTTTTAAAATCGTATTCAAGTGGAATATAAATGTTATATACTTTCTAAAGCCTTAAATATGAGCAAACAAAAACATATAATAGTTGGTCTAAATTACCCCCTTTGTTATAAGCAAAATTTGGCATATTTAAGTTGTAATAAAATATAAACAAATCCGTAAAGTGCAACTCAACTAGTAAAATGTTGATATTATTAAATTAGATAACATGTTTTGGGTTCAAATCAGTACTTCACAGTTGGATGCAAATTTATTTACTACTTCATCTACAGACAAAAATAATATAAATAAAAATTGACTATTTTCATATATTTAATGATAATATACCAAAATTATCAAACAAAAATAATATAAACAAAAACGGACTGTTGTCGTATATTTAACGATAATATACCAAAATTAAGCTTTGTAAGTTTAATTAAAATCACTATATAAGGTGTATTTCCTATTTATTTCTCCTTTTGTTGGACGTATTTCTCATCAATATATTGATTTGACATTTGAATTACTAAAATTTATCGTTCATATTAAATTATTAAGTAAAATAACTCATTAAAAAACGTAATAACTCGTCGTAGGGTTACTCCCAGAGTTAAGGAATTAATTCATAATAAAACGTAGTAACAAAATGAGGGTGGATTTTTATTTTTGTTAAATATGTTGTTAGTTTCTATAAAATCATGACATTTCAAGTTCTTAAAAATATTTTATTCATTTTTAATCTCTATTTTAATTTTTTAAGAACTTTTTTAAGGACAAAAAGTATCATTTTTTTACAAAAACTTTTTAAAAAATGAATAAAACAATTTTAAAGACTAAAATATTAAACTTTTTTTTATAAAGAGTAAAAAAAATTATAAAATTTTAAAAGAACTACAAATTTATTTACCTATTTTATTAACTATTAATTGTGTTTTATTATTATAGTTCAATTTTTAAAATTAAAACAATACCTTCCAAATATTTCAAACGTAAATAAAAAGAGCACAATTTATAAACGTGAAACACATGTTATTCAAAAGAGAATAAAAAATATACCATCCATTGAATATCACATGCATTTATATTATGGTGTTGGACTCGATGTACTAACCCTCTTAATAAAGAATTAATCCATTAAAAAGGGCATAGTTAGTAAGATGGCTTAGTCTACCAATCTTTCTACTCGACAGAATAATTTTATCTCATGTCCCTTCCTTCACTTTTTCTTTTTGAAAACAAAAACAAAAATTCTACCCCACAAAATTCAATATGTGTTTTAAAATAATTCAAATTGTAAGTTTTTTCGACACAATTTAATTAAGTTTATCAGAACATAAAGTATTATAAAAAATTTAAATTAAGTTTTTAAAAATATTTTAATGTTTTGAAAATTTAAAATTTTCAAAATAAAAATGTTTCTTTTAAAAAAATAAAGTAAATATTACCTAAAAATTTAATATAAATTGTTCATAATACAAAAATTCTTGCTAACCAAGTATGCTAGATATGACTTATTTGTGAGACACAATTAAACAATATATAGAATATTATTCTTAAATATTTGTAATCACTACTTAATATATACATAGAACCAAAAAGTTTTCAAATTATCTTCTCTAGTCTAAGATGCAGTCATCGGTTGACCTTTATATGTGTAACTTGATCTAAGATCTATAATTGGGTGCACTAATTCAAGTTTTTCGGTGAAGTGATTGATGAAATTATTTTATGGAGGTCACAATAGTCATCCACAGTTCTCATATCATAAAAGAAATAACTCATATGAATCACGTTGGAGGTTTCTTCGCGTGTTCTTTCTTCCATATCTATATACCGACAAAATGTCCTTTAAATTAATTTGTATTTATTATATTTATGCGATCTAAGGTTGTGAATTTGGGCATTCCTAGTGTCATTTGAAGCATCGATCTTTGTCACACTATTATTATTTTCTATAACAAAACACTACAAAATTATGATTAGATTGAAGAATTTTACGAAAGTAAGGTACAAGTTGTATAAGTGTTTGTCGGTGTGTGCGAAAGAGTCATGAAATTTAATAAGTAAAGTTAAAAATAGGTGTAAATTTTGATCTTATTTACTAATTATAGATGTTAATGTTCGAATGATTAACTTTGAGAATTGTAAAACTTTTTCACATATGGAAAATTATAAATTAATAGTGATTAAGAAGAAGAAAAAGATGAACCCTAAATTGGAGAAGAATGAGATAGAGAAAAAAAGAAGGAAAAACTATTTTTCACTTTAGATCTCTTAACTTATTTTTTAGTTTTATTTTTGTCTCACTTCTACGACTCTAAACGACATATCAAGTTAACGTTTTTTTGGCAAAGTGTAACATAAATGGCCAATTTAACTAACGAAAGTATAACTAAGGGACTAAAATAAAACAAACAATAATTAGTGAAATCATGAAGAAAAAAAAATACACCTTGTTTGTTTTTTGATAAGGTGTAGAACGCAATGTTGAAGTGGTTAGGTGTGCGGAATACACTCCAACAAAATACATTTAGATTCAACAATTTTGTGATTTATATTTGTTTTACAAGATCTCTTGAGAAAGACTTCATATAATTTAACTAGTTTGCATTTGGACTATTTAAAAATATCGTAATAGTTGAGTCTTTAATCAAAATGTGTATTTTTTGGAGCATTTTGCTCTCATTCGTGATTGTAGTATAATACTAAAAATAAATTATTCACGTATGGAATTGGTGGACAAATCAACTAATGTGTCGGCTTTTGTAATAACTTATGACTCTTAAGATGTTTTTGTGGCATAATTGATTTGGAGATTTCCTTTTCTTTTAACTCCTTTAATTTGTTGTTATATAAGAGCAACTTATTTCATTCTAAATTGATTTGATCATTGTATTTTAACTATTTTGACACATCTTATGATCGAATAGGTGGTTTTATTGAATTTTAACTTTTTAAAAAAAGTGAAATTAAAAAATTAAAAGAGAAATTTAATCTTTATTTTTCTAAACATAACAAAAAAAATATTCCGTGAATTGGCCACATGCTGCATGCTTCTATTTTCCTTTTTTTTTTATTCCCAATGTTGCGTGGGTTTGATTCTTAGTGATAAAAAATTAATTTGAATAAACTAATTATATAAATTAATTTTAGTTAAAATATAAAGTAATTCATGTTTAAATAAAAATAACTTGAATGATAAATTTAGAAGTAAAAATTTCGTTTTGAAGTTAAAAGGTACAAATTATAGTTTTGAATTAGAATATATTTTAGAGGTAAAATTAATTTTATTCGATAACATTCAAACATATAATTTTAATCTCTAAAAACAACTTTATCTCATACAAAGGTGGAATAAGTTTAACTTTTGGAGCACTAAGAAGCTGCTTGTGCTTAAGAGTTTAAATAAGTTAGGGAGATCGACGTGAACCTATGACTTAGTTTACTTCATACTTAAACTAGATCAAAAAAATTTAATCTCACAAAGTCATGACTTTTTGAAAAACATATATATTTAGTTAAAAAGGTCATATTACGTGTCACTGAAAAATATTTTAAATCTATCAGACTGATATATTTAAATAAATATAAATAAATTAATATTATTATATTATATTAAATTAGTAATTTGCTAATATTTTCTATAATTTAAGCATTATAATTTAGATTAATTTTGACATATTTAAATATATTCGAGTATAAATAGGTGATACATAAAATTAAATTCTCTAAAATATTACATTAAATATTAAAATAGATCGCAATCTCATTAACTATTATCAAGGTCAGTTTATCTAAAAATAGATTAAATTATTTATTTAAAGAAATTAATAGTAAATAGATTTTTAAATGAGTTTATAGACCCTACCAAACTTTTAAAAATATTGAAATTAGACCTAAAAATAAACTACGACAAATAAAATTTAATTCAATCTAACTTATTTATAATTATTTCACTCGATTATACTTCAAAAAATTTACAACGCACCGTTCACTATTCTTTTAATATCATAAACAGACAATTTTAGATACATTGATTATTTTATTCTCAAATTTTAGTTAATTGAACGTTTCAAGTTTCAACCAAAAAAAGTAGTACAATTTATTATATGCCTTGATGTAGTGGACTTACTCATTTTTATTTTCATTTATTTTGCTCAAACTTTTATTTTCATTTTAGATGATTAAAAAATAATTCTTCACAAAGATCGTCACTGTCTCACTGATTTATAGCTTGATTGTGTGTTTTTCCAGATCACCCAAATAATTGCAAATCAAATTGTCAATATTTTAGATTAAAAGACCCTCCCCTTTGAAGCATACGTGCAAAACACAACCATCGTCTGTTTTCTTTATTAGGAAGCACCATATGTACTCCAAGTCATTTAACTATTTCTAGCCAAATATTAGATAATATTGGACATTATTATGGTTTTAGTATTAGAATATTAAAGGTAAATTCTTAAATACTTTAGTGTTTTGTTGAATACTAATACTTTAAGGGACAATTAATTCAAAATTTAAATTTAATTTAAAATAATTAAATATAAAAAACATTATGACATTAAATAATGAAATATTTGAAAATATATAAGATCTATGTTTTTTATGAAGACAAAAGACTATGAATAAAGATCAAGATACAAGTTCAAAGTGAAATCAACATTTAAGTCATCTAGATTTTAAGGTACTTGATAAAAATCCAAATACATATCAAATACAATTATATGAGAACCTTTGTATTTTAGCATATGCATCAAAAGAATTTTTAAAGTGTCAAAAATGTATAAACTATATTTGAAAATCAAGTTTTTGGCTAAAATCAAAGTTGTATTCGACTACATATATGTGTAGCCGAATACAGATGAAGTCAGTAGCAAAAAACTGGACATCTGTATTCGACTACAGCATCTCGTAGACGAATACAAAATCAAGTCAGTGACAAAATTCACTGATTCGTATTCGAATACAACGTTGAAATTTTGAATAAAAACTGAACGTTACAGAAGTGTATTCGAATACGCATAAGCTGTATTCGAATACAAGTGCGAATCAATGCAATTTTTCAGTTCATATGTCATCTGGATCATTGCATAAGTTCATCAAAACTTATGGAAACAATTGTCACTAATCTGAAGTGTTGTCTATGGAGTATAAATATCTCATAGCTTCAGTTCTAAACTAATCAATCCTACTACCAACTTTGAACAACTTGCTGAAATATTTTGTGAACTTTTCAAAGTTATATTTTCATACTTCAAGTACATATTCTACATTTTCATATCATTGAGAAAGGTTTTCTATTGTACTTGAAAGTATATTAGATTGTTATCATTGTAGAAACTGTTATATTTTGTTGTTCTTAATTAAGAACATTGTTGTAAAAAATCATTGAAGTTATTGTTTGAAGAAAGTGGTATATTTTCTTCAAGTGTTGTAAACTAAGATAGTGGTGTGCTATCTTAGGCAGAGTGTTATGAATTTGTAAGTGAAGTCTTAGTGTTAGACTTGTACTTATTATAACAAATAGTGAAAAATCTCTTGTGGTGTGCAGGAGGACTAAATGTACCCTTGGTTGTAATGGGAACCACGACAAATTTTTGTGTGCTTTACTTTATGTCATTTACAAGCTTTCATACACTAACACAACTAGAAAAATAATTAACAAAACTTTAAAAACCAAAAAACTTTATTAAACACCTAATTCACCTACCTCTTAGGTTTATAGACTTACAATATTATATATGGTGCCCAACAAATTATCTAATACCATATTTTCACCGTAATTAAATTGGCACTGTTTGTGGATGAGAAGGATTCCATGGATCATATATTCAGCATGGACCACGTGGGAATGACGTGTAAGGGGAATCCATCTTTGCTTAACAAGTATAGTGACAAGTGGCATATATATATTGTACTTGTTATCTATATAGAATATTAAATTTTAATGTGATTTTTTATTTTGATTTTACTTTTAAAAAAATTATTTTATTAATAATTTTATCATTCTTCATTTTATTAAATAGCTACTTTTATTAGAAATAATTATATCTATATGTAAAACGATACATATATAATTAAGATCAAATTCAACTGACAAATTTTAATATTATTAAATCAAATATCAAATTTTAAATTCAAATTTAAAAACTTGCAGTTTTCAAATAAATGGTATTACCATTATGTCACCATAAAAAAAATGAAGTGATACCAATTTTCTTTTATTCTCTTATTTCTATCATTAATTTAAAACATTTGGCTGGAGACTAGAGTTATCGCACATAATAATTCTACGTAACCATTAAATTTCACCAATTTAATTGTTAATAATCTATATATTATTAATTATATATATAATTATATATAGAGTAATTTAATATATAATTTTTTAGTTAATATATTATTTGTATTTAAAATAAAATATTATACGAAACATTTAATCAACAATTTATTGGATGAAATTTAATAACTACAAAAAGTTATTAAATAAGTAACTTTTAACAAAAATTCCTCTTAGAATAGATTAATCTTGCTCAAAAAAGTTTCATTTACAATTTTTTTAATATTTGATTAATCAAATAATTAATTTAAAAAATAATGGTATATAAAATCTATTGCAGCACGTACCATAAGATAATATAGGCTCTATATATAGATCGCACTTATTTTGCTTTTATATGTTACTGGCTGGTAGTGGATTTTCTCTCCTCATTCTTCTTAAGAATCTCTTGACCTCTAATCTCTACATTCTCTTTATTTTCATTTTCAAACTTTTTTGACTTCATTTTCAACTTCTTGTCTTGTTTTTGGATATATATTATTCGATTCTCCTAATTAGAATTATTAGAAAAAAATGAAAGAGATTGTAGGAAACCCTCTACGCCTAAAATCAGTGAATCACATCTCCCTCATTTGCAAATCAGTGGAAGAATCAATCAACTTCTACCAAAATGTTCTTGGATTCATCCCCATCAGGAGGCCTGGATCATTTGATTTTGATGGGGCATGGTAAATTAATTTTTTAATTATTTTTAAACCCCAAATTAATGAATACATAGATGAAAAATAATTAACTAGCTTAATTTAAATTAATTTTCTTCATGTTTTATTTTTTATTTTTGTAGTTAGAAAAAAAAAATTTGTCACATTTTTTTAACTTATAGGATTTGAATTTTGTATTGATGAATGTTGCAGGCTATTTGGATATGGGATTGGAATTCACTTGCTGCAAGCAGAGGAACCTGAAAACATTCCAAGGAAGAAGGAAATTAATCCAAAGGATAATCATATTTCATTCCAGGCAAGATTTTTTTTTTATTTTAATCCAATTAATTACTTACAATGTTTGTTCATTTAATTAAACTACAAATTATTAGTAAATGATTGATTCAATTAATTTTGATGTTCAAAATATTTTAGGGAAGAACAAAATATTTTAGATAAACAAATATTAAGTGTTAATTTTCAGAGTTTGAATTTTGAATCTCTTTCTCTAACATCTTGGGATGTCTTAGCTCAATCAATTACGTCCAAAAATGTGAACTCATGAACCTTATCTTGGAGAAACTATTAGATGGTGTATATACATTATTTTAGTAAAACAACAAGGAACCTTAATTATTAAGAAAAGTGGATTCATGATCAATTAATTTTTAGCCCAAAAAAACTATTAGTCGATGGTGTGCATTATTTTAGTAAAACAACAAGCAACCTTAATTAGAAAACCAACTACACGATACGAAAAAATATAAAAACACTTTAGCTTAGCTCAAACCTATAATAAGGGCGAAAAGCAGATACCAGAAATTCAAAAAGTAGACGAAACTATGATGTATTTAATTTTGGTGCAAATTTTAAATTGTATTGTTAAAAAAAAATAAAATAAACTTTTTCTCTGTCCCTATCCTGGCCATGGAGAAAAGATAAAAACATTCTCATACTTTTAACATTTTACTTTTACTTATTTATATTATACACTTATGTATATTTTGATGACACGACAAAGTGGTTGAATTAAAAAGCATATAAGGGGAGTTGCTAACTGTAAAGCATAAAAACAGTCATGAGCCATGCATTGCTCAAACTAATCCAATGACGTGTATGCACTTCATGTAATAATGATAATTATTACTCTTTCACTTTTTCTTTTAAATTTTATCTTTTAATTAATACTATTTAATTTTTTATTATACATTAATATAAATAATACATCAATATTAATTTGGTAAAAATAATTTTCTCTCTCTTTGTTTTGTAGATATTTTTTATTATGTATAAAAAATTAAATGATTTAATTATTTTGAGACAAAAAAAATATATTTAAATATATAAATATGATACTTCAATTGATTTTGATTTGAGTTAATGGTTATTCAAAATTAATATATATTATATATGATGAAATGGATTGAAGTACAGCCCAATAGTAAAATTTTAAGTTTTATAAAATAAAATAAAATAAAATAAAAAGACAAATAACATATGTTTAATTTGTCCTTGTGAATGTGTGAAATTGACAGTGTGAAAGCATGGGGGCAGTGGAGAAGAATTTGAATGAGATGGAAATTGGTTACGTGCGTGCAATGGTGGAAGAAGGTGGGATTCAAGTAGAACAATTGTTTTTCCATGACCCAGATGGATTCATGATTGAAATATGCAATTGTGATAGCCTCCCTGTTATCCCTTTAGCTGGTGACATGGTTAGATCATGCTCTAGACTCAACCTTGATATCATGCAACAACAGATACAACAAGTTGTTCCCCAATTGTGAACCTTATATTACTATATATATAGCTTTTTGCAATGTTTCGTCTTAATTATATTTTGAGTGATGAAAATTAAAAGAAAAAAAAAAAGTTCAATTAAATATATATATATTTATCATGAGGGAACTCGTTTTTTTTTTTAACTTATGTTTTCTATTTGTCATATGTACTAGATACCTTTGCTAAAATAATGAATTATATATTATATTAAAGTTGTTCGCCTAACAAAGTATATATCATATAATATAATATACATAGCCTTTTTGCCACTATCTTTTTTTTAAGTGAAATTTTCTTTGTTAATTAAGTCCAGATGACTCACAATACATATATATACATGTATACTTCGTACTTCTAAATATTGCTATTAAAAAATAGAAAAGTAAGATACTCCAATGTCATGAGCAGAAATAATTATCTACATTGTTGATTAATAATTAGGTCGATATTGATGCATGTGGTAATAAAAAAACTCTTATTAATAGCATAAGGATAAGGATTAAGAATTAAAATTGATTTTCTATAGTAAATCTAAATTCGACTTGATAATTAACAACCAATTAATCATGTGTGTGGGATGAACTAACCGTATATCGTGAGCTGGGTTAGGTAAAAGTGGCGAATCAACAAACCATTTTAATAAGTTTTTATTTATTTATTAATATTGATAATAAAACACAAACTCTTACAGACATAAATTGCTTTTGGTAGGAAAATCACGTGGGAATCAAATCTCCACACAAGGAGAAGTACAGGCTGGTACATTCACACAAGAAAAAATAACTAATGATTACTCCTAACTTTAATGTGTTTAGACAATTAGACTTTATACACTCCACTCCTACCTTCAAAATCTTACACCAAAAATATTTTATTATTTAATTTACCATTTTTACAAGTTAAAACTTATAAACCATCTCGCACAATTTTGCATCGAAAAATTTGTAAATTCTGTTAAAGTCTTAAATATACTCTAATGTTACATATATCGTGGTGGAAAAAAAATTTACATATTAACTAGTCATATACTCTCTTATTGAGTGTTTCATATATATATTATATAAAGAAGAGTGTGTAATATAATTAATGTGTATATTTTTGTGTGGTTATTAGTAAATTGCAAATTATATATACACGTGTATTTAATGTTAACTTTATATATATATATATATATATATATATATATATATATCCTCAAGTTGGATGAGATGACAAATTGACAACTCAGAATAACGATAGAGATATGCTGACTCAGTGTTGTAAAGAAACAGAAAAGATGAGTCACATAATGGAAAGTTAGTTCAAAATTATTTATTGCGAAAATAATGGAAGATCATTCGATCAATTTATGTTTTACTCGATGGCGTCAAGGTGAATTTTTATTGCAAAGTTCACAAAAGTCTTTGTTTTAAATTCATTGATAAGAAAGGTGAGAAGGTGATATATTTGATTTGGTTGGCAGCTAGTGAATGTTTTTCGAATATTATTAGAAACAACCTTGGTGAAGTTACAACACATATCTTCATAATGATATATGGGAAGAGTTGGTAGAGAATCTCATTATCTCATCTATCATTGGTGGTGTTATCATTCAGTTTCTCTCTCTTTGGTTTTGTTACCATAAAAATTGATTTTATAAAATTGATTTTTATTGAAAATAAGTTAAATATAATTAAAGCAACTTATGTTTAAATACATTTATATGAAAGTAAGTTTGAGTAATAATTTAAATTAAAAAATTAACTCTAAAGGCAAAATGATCAATTATACTTACAAACAATCAAAATGTCTAAATTAATTTTAAACTCTAAAATCAACTTTTTCTGTTCCAAAATTGGAATCAAACATAGTAGACTTGATATGTATGCACCTTTTGGTAGAAATGGGTAGAATTGATTCACTGTTAAACCCTAATGATTGGTCTGGACTTTTTTAATTTAACTTAAGGGGTAGAGTACTTTTTATATTTCATTAATAAAATTTAATTGTTTATAAAACAATGTTTAAGAGTAATTGTTAAAAACACAAAAATAGAAATTTTGTATTAAAAATAATAGTTTTTAAACTTTTAAAAGTTAATACACAATTTTTAATATATTTTATAATATAATGATTTATTTTTAAATATTCAACAAGTGTTTCAATTTGTTAGCATTTTCCTAAAAAAAAAATCTGTCAAAGATAATTCTAAAAAGATATTGTGCAATGTGCACGAGTATACTTTAATTAATAATAAAATTCCCCCTTCCAATTAGAAAGGTCTACAATTGTGAGGGTTGGTGAATCATTTATATCAAGAGAGACAAAAATTGACATGTTGAAAAATAGTGCTTAAATACATACAAACATTTTGACGCACAATTTCAGGCAATGGAAATTAATATACAATGAATTTAGTTCCAACTGAAAGTGCCAGTTGATGTTGATATTTGACGCTGATATTACGAATTTTTTTCAATTATATCCTATTTAAAAAAATTAAAAAATCTTATTTTATATTTTTCGGATTTTCAAAAAGTCAAGGTGAAGATGCAAAAAATTTATTTCTATAGAACGTCGAATCATTGAGATGTATTTACTTTATTTATTTATTTTTTAACAATTAAATTAATAGATAATTGTATTTTCATAATGTGATTTTTTGAATTAGCGAAATTTTTAACGTAATAGTATATAATTGGATTCCCGTTTAGCAACCTCTTAAGATACTCAAAATAATAGGACATTTTTATATTTTAATTTTAAAGTAAGATATTTTAAATTTGTTTTTTTTTAAAGATATAATTAAAAAAAATCCGTTGATATTAACCTTTCTATTTGTATTTTGCCTTTTCACCACGGATTTATTTTTCAAAGAAAAAAACTTCAATAACTTGGTTTGTTTGGTTAGAATTCTACATTTTTCTGAGTGTAGTTAGATGCCGTAATTGAAAATTATTAAAAATAATAATAAAATTGTAAGTAGTTTAAATATTTCAGTTATATTCTTTTTATTTATAAATATTGTTGTTTGAATGGAATAAATAATTTTTTTAAATTGATGAAATTGGACTCACATAACAAAAAGCCTTCAAACCAAGTGATGAAATTTCGACAATATTGAACAAGCCCAAAAGTTTACCTCAATGCGAAATCAATTTATTACATGCATCAAATAATTATGGTTGGAAATTTTGGAGGGAGGGAAGGAGAGAACTTTGAAAAAAAGAAAAAAAAAATAGCATATCTCTCCTCCCTCCAAAGTCCTTATTTTTATTCCTTTTCAAACTCTCAAATAAAGCTTTAGAATAAATTAGGGACTAAGTTAACTTGTTACCACATCATATTGCTTCATTATTGCCATTTCTTTGTATTCTTCCATGATTTGTCTAGCTATTTTACTATCTTAACATGTAGTTTTTGCAATTTTTTTTAATATTGGACGAGTTTCTTAGCATTTAAAGTGATAATAGGCTTTTGAGTTCAAAAATTAATTCTACCTACATTGTTAGTCTAGCACGATTTGAAGGTCTTGTTAAAATTTTATTTAATTATTTTTTTATGAACGTATATACTATATAAGTTGTGAGTAATGTAATAAAATTAAATTTTATTTTGATATTTAATATAGTTTTCGAAAGAATCTAATTTTATATAACATTTATTTAAATTATATTTTATAATATATTTAAATATATCAAAAACTGATATAATTCATAATAAAGACAAGAATTTAAACAAACTTAACACTGATATTAATTAATCTAACTTATTTCCACTGATAATATATATATATATATATATATATATATATATATATATATATATATATATATATATGAGAGGTTTAGTTATAAGCTAGATATTGTTATGAAAAAAAGACACGGATGATTTGGTGCTTAACCAATTCGATATCAAACCAATGAGATTTCTGAATCATATATTAATTGCTTGAACCGAAACCACAATTAAAACGCTAAAATAACATAAATCATAGACAATGCTCATTTATAGTTTATTCGGTTGAACTATATATATGATTCTATTCAATTTTTATAACATTAATTTTATATATGATGAGAATTGTATTAATATTGTGAACCCTATTTCTCTTATACATCTAAGTCATATATTTTTCTAGTCTATTTATAAGAGACAATTAAGTTATAACAATAAAATTTTGATGTATTTAATGCATAATATTAATTTTTGTTAACTAATTTATAACTCAATTTATTGAAGATAGTAGGAAAGAACAAATCAAGATATAGAAATAATTCATGCATACACCAAGCTTAATTATATATATACAAATTTTTATTTCTTATAAAATTTCAAAATTTTGTTTTTAATCCATATAAAAAATTTCTTAAACTTTAGTCTCTAAAAAAAAGTTCAGTTTCATTTCTGGTGTATACTTTTAATTTAATTCATGTACGCCTTTTAAATTTTTGCAGTCATATTTAGGAAATTATAAGGATATCTCTTACAAAAAATTAGAATTTTTAACAAATAATTAAATAAATATAAATTTTTAAGATTTTGACACTTAAAATTTCATATTAAATCCATTCTTTATTAAAAAATTGTAAATTTTTGTGAGAAAAACTCTTAATAATGTTTTAAACATGTATCAAAAAAGTTATTTAAAAATTTGAATAATAAATATGAATTAACTTAAAGGCAAAGACAAAAAACAAATTAGAAAATATTTTGGGAATTATAGTTGAAGAATTTTTTATAGACTAAAAATAAAACTTTAAATTTATATGGAGAATAAAATTATTTAATCATATAATAATAATAATAATAATAATAATAATAATAATAATAATAATAATAATAATCTGCATAGATTAAAAGGGTTTATATATATAATAATTAAAAGCTTTGTGATAGTGCTAGAGGCCCCTTGCAAGCATTTTCTCGTAATTTTCAATGGATTGGAGCCTTTGAATAATGAGTTGTTGTCTGAAGTTTTTTATGAAAGCATCAGCACTGGCGTTGATGTCTTCGGTAGTCTTCCTCTCTAGCTTCTTCTTTTTTGTCTCTACACATTCCTCTTCTTTCTTTGCCTCATCGTATGATGAATTTGATGGGGTTTTCATCTTCTCCCTCAACTTTGTGCTGCTCTTAATTTCCTCACTTTGCTTTTCATCTGATGAAAACACACCTTCTTGGTTGTTCATTGAAGGTTCCATGTTGCTTCTTCTCATTGTTATGACTTCTCTAATTCAATGTCTAAGCTCTATTTGTGTTACAATGCTTCATGGATATCCTCATATGCTTCCTTATATATAAGGATAGATAAACATAAATTATTAATTAAAGGAATAAAGTGTACTTGATATTTAATTTTTAATTTAGATTTTGACTTTTTGTAGAGTACTATTTTATCTATCTGTCATATATATATATATATATATATATATAAAAGGAAATTATGTCAAAATATTTAATTTAAAGTTCAAATTAAATATATTAATATTTATTTATTTAATTTATCTTATACATAAAAACAGAAAAAGTGTATTTTCCTCACATGAATTTTGGTGATAACTTTTCACCTTGTCCCCCACTCAATGGTAATACAACAACTTTAAACCAAAGTTAAAGGATGGCAGCAAGTAATTAAAAGGTAAGGAGAATATCTAGTCGATCTAATATGTTAAACGTATCTCTCAAATTCTCAATCCCATAGAAAAAGAATTACTAAAAACATTGATCTCCATATTAAATATTTTTGCATTTTAGTTTTTAAAAAATATTTTATAAATTTGATTTTAAAAATTATTTCAAAGAATAGAATTAAAGAAAAAATTTGTTTGAGATACTTATTTTTAAAATCAGTTTTAGAGATCAGGAAAATAGAAAATTTATTTGGTAATTTAAATTTTTAAAACAATTTTTGACTAGAGAATTAAAAAACTGAAAATTGAGAAGTAAAATATCATTTAACTGTTTTGTTTTTTTAGTTTTAAAAAGTATAATATTAAAAATAATTTTACAAAATAGTTTTTAAAAACAAATAATCTAAATAAATTTTTAAGTTTTTAAATTTTAAAAATTTAAAATAGAGTTTTTGATAGAAAAAGCAAACAAAATCCTAATTTAGCAATTTTAGCTATTTTTATTATTGAAGAAAGCTTAATGCTTCTTCAATTGGTAAGTGTGACCTGAACATTATATAGGACATGTTAAATTAAAATAATTTTGTTTTTCTGTGTCTTGTTATAATTATTAGTGAATTATATAGTGTAAAAAAAAATAATACATATTGACGGTATAAATATTTTAAGATTTATAAAGATTAATAATTCAATAGTCAAATAGCTCTTAATGGGAAACTCATTATTTATGAGTGTCAAACAAAACAGATGTGCCATGTGAAGCAGATTATACTTCATTCAATTTAATCTTGCGGCTTAAGACACGGTCATGTGGATTAATGCCTGCCAATAAGACGGTTAACCAAATGCTAATTTAATTGAATTCTTTAAAATTAATTGGGGAAGATTAAGTAATCTCGTTATTAGAGATGTTTAAAAAAAATAAAACAGAATTGAATCAAACCGATTTTTAAATTAATTTTTTAAAATTAAAATTGAACTAAATCAGTTTTCAGTTTTTAAAAAACTGAATTAAATCGAATCTTGGTTAAAAAACTATAATTAAATTTATTTTTTTAAAATAATTATAGGTAATTATGTAAAATTTGAACAAAAAAATTAAATTAAAACTAGTTCAGTTTGATTTAATTTTTTGAACTGAAAATCAGTTCGATTCAATTCTCAAATGGTTCGGTTAAGTATTCAAATTTTGTCTACTCCTACTAATTACACATTTATATACTAGTCCAACCTTCATAACCCATAAATATTAAATTAGGTACATTGCATGCACTAAGGTTCTTGATCGAACGAAAATTAAAAATTGAGATACGCATGTGATGCCCATCCTCTGCCTTTGATTATGAGACATGGGAAGTTGCCGTCCCACATTGGGTTCTTAATTATGTTCACATCTCTAGCTATGATTTATTATATCGTACAAATGCCAAAAAGGTTTGTAGGTAGAGCTGTCTCCCTTACTTATTTTACGGGTATGGAAGTGATTGATTTATATAATAATGTCAAATTATTAACTTTGGTAAATAGTTTTAGTCTCATCGAATATAAGATGTTGAGATGTATTTATTCAGTAAAAAATTTAAATAAGTATTTGAATTATCAATATATCAGTTAATTTAGTCATTGATGCTATAATAAGTATGTTATTTTAATAATAAGTTGTATCTTTTAAAAAAAATTATGATAATAAATTATATATTTTAAAAATTATTTTAATGATTCAAAAATTAATTTGAATTTTTTATCGAGTCAGAAATCAAAATAACGTCTTATATTTTTAGTGACTAAAATGGTAATTACTTAATTATAAAATATAAGTTTATCTTTTAAAAAGCTAATTACAATAAAATGCATTATTTAAAATAAACAAGAACAATGCAAAGTTGTTCCACAGATTGAAATACATGAAAAATGAAAATATGACATTATCAAATTCAATAAACAGAAATAATGACTACCATCTATAGAGCAAAAATAAACATAAACTATCGTTGATTAGAAGTTCTGACATAATTCCTAAGTTTATGTAAATATAAATCTTCAATAATATAAGAGTTTGACTTAAAAAAATATTAATTTATATATTGTAAATATGTTTGGTGAATTAGTAGCAATTGGATGTGACACCTGTAAAAATATGATTGCACGTTAAAGTGAAATAGATAATGTTAAAGTATTATTATTTAGAGAATATGACGTTATCAAATTCAATTGCGTATAATTCCTATAAAATGTTCAATTTTATTAATAAAAATTTATTTTATATATAATATTTATTTTAAAATTTTTATCAATGATAACTTATATATAATTGTTTAATTTCATTAATGATAATTTATGTACAGTAATCATTTTAAAAATTTGAAGCATCTATTAAGGTGTAGGAAAGATTTAAAAAGAAATATCACTTACAAAGTAAAATAAAAAGAAATAATATTTTGATATCAAATACAATATTTATCTCAATTTTTAAAATATTTGACGTCTGTATTTTAGAATAAAAGATTCTCTCTATTTCCTAAAAGAAATAAACATCTTAGTTAATATAATTTGAGTGTATAAATCTTGGCTTAATATCATATAGTTTAATAAAGTGTGTACAACACTTATGTGTAGAGAAAGATAGTAATGCAAAGAATAGAGTAAAAAATAGAGAATCTTGAATCTCTTATTTTGATTTGAAAATAAGACACCTCTAAAATAAAACAAAAAATTAGTGAAATTAATTAATAATGTTAAAAGAGAAAGAAGGATGGAAGCGGCGCGGCGGGTGATGTCGCTTCCGCTACTGCGGTTGAGCTCAGCATCGTTATCATTATCATCATCATCACTAGGGTGGTTATCGGGGAATAAAAGAGTTAACAAATTTCCCCCCATTGTAAAAGCCGGAGATCCTGTTCTTCACGAACCTGCACGTGAGGTTGATTTTAGTGAAATCAAATCGGAGAAGATTCAGAATATAATCGATGACATGATTCATGTCATGAGAAAAGCTCCTGGTGTTGGTCTCGCTGCTCCACAAATTGGAATCCCCTTTAGGGTATCAATCATTTCACCTTTCTTTTTCTTTTTCTAATTTTTATAGATTGTCTTTCTCATACTGTGGTTTTAGAAGTAGCTACGATTAAATTCAGAACATTTTTATACAAGTTAACTCCAACACAATAGTTAGTTAGGTAATATGTATATAAATTAAAAGTTATTATTGTTTGTAGTTGTTGTTGGAGTAAAGACATGTTTTTTCTGTGTGTTTTTATGTATGCAGATAATTGTTTTGGAGGATAAAAAAGAATATATTAGTTACAACACAGAGGAGGAGACCAAATCACAAGACAGAAGACCTTTTGATCTTTTGGTATGTATGTGCATATCATATGTGAACAAAAGGATGCTATTGAAATGAAATTCATAGTTCAACTATCACTCTATCTTATTTAGTCATTAAAAATATCTTAAACTATATTAAATTCATTAAGTTAGTCCTTAAATTATATGAAATTCGTCTATTTAGTTCCTAGTATCTCTTGTCACTATATAGCAACTAAAAGTACTATTTTGTCGAGTTTCATATAGTTTAGGAACTAACTTGACGGATTTTGTATAGTTTATGGACTGCTTATTATTTTTATTACCTTTAGGGACTAAGTAGGCTAGAAAGTGATACTAAGGAGACTAAATTGATGGTTTACTCGTTTTGCTCTGCACACGAGATTCATTACTTGAGTCTTGAGTAATACACATTCATTTACTAGTTCTCTTGACTGAGGCAGGTGATTCTGAATCCTAAGCTAAAGAAGAAGAGCAACAAGACTGCCTTCTTTTTTGAAGGGTGCTTGAGGTTGTGTGACAATAATTTACTATCAATTCTTTTTACTTTTCATCTTCTCTTGCCATGCTTACTTTATATTTTTGTGATCTATGTGACAATAATATGTGCAGAACTACATATATCTAGGTTACATTAACATCATCTGCAATAACATTTTGCAGTGTTGATCGATATCAAGCTATGGTAGAGCGGTACCTTGATGTTGAGGTTGCAGGTTTTGACCGTTATGGTGAACCTATTAAAATAAATGCTTCTGGTTGGCAGGCCCGGATTTTACAGCATGAGTGTGATCACCTGGATGGAACACTGTATGTTGATAAGATGGTACCTAGAACTTTCAGAAGTTGGAAAAACATGGATCTGCCTCTGGCCCATGGGTGTCCCAAGCTTGGCCCCCGAGCTTAAAACCGGTGCCGCCTCCGATTCAAAACAAGTTTCATATGCACAACATTAGTGAAAAGTTGATATTTGTAGACCTTATAATGTAGTCCAGAATCAGATGCATTAAGTTAGAAATAATGTCAGTTTGGAAATAAGTAACTTTCATCAAATTTTTAGTGATATCCTGTTGCAATTTGTTACTGCAATCTGCTATTCTTTTTTATCAATTCATCATTTCATATAATTATCAAAACCAGGGATATTGATTTTGCTTAGCTTTTCTCTAATTGTATATTTATAAACGACTTTGTAGTGTGTGACACGCGCGTATGTGCCCAACACTTGTACAACACTCATATGACATGTAGACAAATATCGTAAAAAAGTTTTTCATTTGTTTCGACGTACCTTAGACACTCATTTGACAAATCTCACACATCGTCATTAAAGATGTGACAAAGGAATGATTATCAATGAGGTGGTTAAAGACATTAAATTAGAGTACATGGTGTTTATCTGTTTGCTAATAGATAGATAAATGAAATGTAAAAAAATAATCATTGTGTAATGTTTTGTAACAAAACAAATTTGTGTATAGGCGTCAGTTTCTTATGATATTGACATTGGCAGTGTTAACATGTCCCAGTCTGCACCAGGTGTTCGTGTTAGAGTATGTAATTCATATGTATAGGGACTACACGAAACACAGAACATATAATTGGAATTTCACCAAAAAGAAAATAGAGGACTACAAGGAAAACAATTCAAATTCAACGATGCAGGTGTATGCATTCATATGGATACATTCACTAATCACCATATTTTCCTTTCCCTTGATTACCCTGCAAAATAGATATCAAGGGGTTCTTCTACTCCATCTATTATTTACAAAATACCTACTGTTTAGATGGAATTAATAGTAGGATTTGACTCTAACAAGGCATTCTGTCTAATGAAATCGCTACTTGTTGAAAAACATGCAGAAGGGTACATAAAACCCTGAGCAGAACCATGAGCTTGCCAGCAGTAAGATCTTGTATTTCCTCCAAAGTATGATGGAAGGAAAATGTTTTCCAAGTATAATCCTTCACATGGAGAGACATCACTGCAAGCAAATTTTATTGCTTCTTCAGTTGCTGAAGTTCCTTTAATATTGATGAACGATGTGTTCTCCACTTGAACAGCCGAAGTCTGCATCGCAAAGCAGGACATTACATACTAGGAACATATTTAGCTTCAATGTTTACATTAAAGCCTGTTGGAGATTGACAGGAAATGTGTCATTGACATGATTATATAATCGATGGAAATTATGAAATCAGCTATTAAATTCAACAAATCATAAAAATCTTTCAAAACTATATAGGTTATCACCTCAAAAAATAACTATGACTATTAATGGTGTGTCACTGCATGCGCATGCAGACTTACAGAATGACCCTACAAATATCAATAATTCAATACCTGATTCTCGCATGGATTTCGTGAATCACAATAGTATTGATCTATTATTATTGGATTGGACACATTATCCATCAAGATGTTCTTGAATGTGATCTTGGAGGCAAAACCACTCCCACCCTAACAACAAAAATTGACTTCACTCAATCGATTTGCACATCACAGAGAAACATATAACGAGAATGAAAATGCTACAGTTACTAAGAAACTTACCTGCCATGTTTTGATTCTCAGTCCATTATCAGTGTTGTAAAGATAAGCTCCATCAACATTTACATTTTGAATCTTCTCCCATGCCTTTGATTTTCCCAAGCTACCTATGCTGAAATATAGGTTCAGTACGGGTTAAGAATTATACTGCTTAGTGTTCTGCTGAACTAAAAGTGATTTTCTTTCACCTTATACCATGGCCTGGACCACAGGAAATATTTCTGATTAAGATCCGTGAAGAGTTTCTTACTATGGAGATGCAATCATCACCTGAAATAGGACATAATGCAGTAAAATATTTTTCTTCTAACACACTACTTGATCATAAAGTTTATTGCTGGTTTATTGTTCAAGTCCCACATGCATATTTTTTTCCTGATCTTTCATGTCCCTTACAACTGTCAAAACCAAACTTGATCCAAAGCTACACATGCTAAATAATTTTTTTATGAGTAGGAGTCGAACTCGGTACCCTGGAGTTTACTACACACACACATTGCGCAGCAACCACTTGCGCTATATTATGGTGGTTTAGACATGTGAAATATAATGTGTAAGAAATGACATGAATTATTCATATTATATTAGATAGTTCCACAAATTCAAAAAATAATTATAACTACAACAATCAAGTCTTATTCCACTAAATAGAGTTGGCTACATAGATCAAAATGACGTTAATGTTCTATCATACATCATATCTCTATCCAACTCATTAATCTCTAGGTCTTTTTTAGCAGTTTCTCTTATAGTTTTTTTAGGTCTTCCTCAGCCTCTAGCTATTTGAATACTCTTCATTTGATATACCCTCTTTAATAAATAATCTACATGTCTTCTCTCAATATGTTCAAACCACCTAAACCGAGTTTTCTCCATCCTTTCTATGATAAGTGCTACCCCAACTCTCTCTCTATAACAACAACAATAAAACTAAAAACAACTTTGCAGGTAACAGCAAAGTTTATTAGGATTTCAAAATCATTCAACCAGTTTCTTTCTAATTATCTCATTCTTTTACTAACAGGAATTACCTATCATTTCTGAAATATGACTAATAGCAACTAACAATAACATGACAATTACTATTGAAAATAAATATGTAAGGCCTTGTTTACTTTGTGAAAACATTTTGTATTTTCATCTTCTAAAATGTGTATTCATTATATCTTGATGAGAGATGAAATTTTAGTTAATGAAGATACATTTCTGGAAATAATGAACACTTTTTTGGCATTTTTATTGTTTCTAAAAATGTAGACAATTGTTCACTTCATAAAATCTCTTCCCTCCTTGTCAACAAGTAAAATTGACACAAGATTTAGGAAATGAAAACAAGAAACATTTTCACAAAGTAAACAGGCCCTAAAATTGCTGTTGAGACATTTTATCTTTCAAGATCAGTAAAGCTAATATTGCATTAGGTCGCGGTTAACTCACCTGTCCTAATTAAACTATCACTGACCTCAACACCCTTTGTTGCACTAATGTGGATTCCATCAGTATTAGGGCTGGAAGCAGGTGCTAATACTTTCAGATTGGATGCAACAACTCGCATACAGCTAGTGAATGCCATGTGCATTTGTTGGCTATTTAACAGCATAAGGTTTCTGACTTTCAGATTCTTGCATTTATGAAAAGTCAAGGCCTGCATTGTAAATGTAGTTTCATAACTAATGCATCATTATATCAGGAGAATGATCTGTTTTGCTGCTATTTATGAAGCGCTGACACTCACCGTTGGAGCAGATTGACATGGCTGCAAAAGTAAGTTTTGGAAGTCATCACTTAGTTAAATACCTTAAACTAGTGATTAAACTTCAATTACATTATGAAATTAAGTTTATCATATAGATATACATTTGTGAAGTTTATCTTGCAAGATCTAGACCACCATTCCTGTCCCATTCCATCTAACCTACCTCCGCCATCTACAGAAAGGTGATTCACCCCATGAAAGTAAATCCATTTGCGCTTATTTAAGCCACACCATGCCTCAGGATCTCGCGGTGCAACGATTGAACCTGAGATCTATGATCATAAATTATAACATAGTCAAAAGTAAATAAGCATTTTGAATAAGACACAGTTCATGACAGGAATTGAAAGATGAATATGACAGAAACTTGTTCAAAATCTGGTGGATTTCACTCTCACACACACTCTTGGTGTTTACCCTCAAAGTGATCTTGGATCGACACGGTCCACCGATGTCAATTGGATAGACCAGAAAAGTTTTTCCATATGGAAATATAACATTTATAAATCCAGAGAGAGAACACGCGATTTTCCAAACCTCCAGGAAGGCCTGAAAAGATAAATAAAAAAAGTTATTACACTGCCTACCAACACAACCAGGTTTGGTGTTGGATGTTGGAGTTGTGTTCCTGAACTAGCTGGTAACATTAATTCATTTACATATCAAGTTATCAACATATGAAAGAAATTCCTTGTTTTTTTTCCTATACCAGACTCTTATTGATCAGAATTAATGAAACAAAAAAGAAACTCAATTTTTACGATTGCAGAGTTGCAAAGAGTTGCAGATTGAGATGGATAAACTATTTGAGGCCTGAAGAGGAATGTTCTCAAAACAAGAAGAGGATCTTATTATCAGTCTTTCCAATATTTTTGGTGGCTACTCTATTATGTTCGAGCAACCCTCGAATTTTAGGCAGCGACACAGTCTTCACGAAGTACTTGAAAGTAATTAACATAAATACATTGAAGATCTAGTTTATAAATGTTTAAACAGTTTTATGTTCAAAGCTAGTAAGCACCGACACAGGCACCAGACGTACACTGATCCTTACATGCCGACACCTACAATAATTTGAGAAAATGATTATAATTGAATGTAATCACACGTGTCGATTGTCAGACACGTGTCAGCCACCTAAATAAGCCAGCATAGGATTTGGATCCATTATATGCTTCTTTGAATTTCAAATGGGTGTTCACCTTTTGGTTATAATTTAAGTGTGTGCAATTATCAGTCAACAAGCCTACGACAATTTGGACAAAACCAGTTTGGAACCAATTCAAACAATATTTTCCCTTCAATACTTTGTCTAAATAGCTCGAGTTTTCATACAACAACAATTCAGCTTCTAAATTTAGTTCTCTTTGGGTGAATGAAAGTTCAAGCAATAGCTCAACCATGAGTGTTTATCTAGGAGCAAATTATCAAATGATCACTTGTCCTATAAAAAATTGTAAGCTATGAATATCAATCTATGAAGCATGGAAACTGACACGAGCATTAGACACGACACTAACACTAACATGTAGACACCAGTGATAATTTGAGAAAATGAACTTATCGAATGTAATCAATGCATCGGTGTCGGACGTTTCGATTAGAAATGTCGGTGTCACAAATATCTCAATACTATATTATGCTCAAATTTTAAAAAGAAGGACCCTACTTATGATAACATCCTTCCATTTATGGACTATGAAGAAGACCATATTAATTCCTAACTAACTTCTACTGATTTTCCTGTTGGAGTAGAATCTCTAGAAATAATATTTACTCATTTACATTATCCAGCACTATGATGCATTTGTAAGTCAACAACAGTTATATTTCGTATTCCTAATTATAAGCAACTTTTCAATTTTAACTAACTTTTCAATTTTTAATTTTACCATTTCTATGACACCCTTCATTAAATTTTTGTTTGATTTCCCAATACCACTACTACATTAATTGAAACGAGATCCACATATAAAATTTCAAACAACAAATTCGTCATTCTAAAGTCAATAAAATAGGGGGAAAAAACAATATAACAGAAGAAGATCTGCAATAAATAAAAGAGAAAAGATATTAAGAAATGAAAGAACCTTTGTGTCATTATGAAAGCCATCACCTTTGGCTCCAAAATCAGTGATGGGAAAAACCCGTTTGGATTTGGATCTGGTTCGGGTCGACCCGGAAGGTGGGAGTCGGATAACAGGGTCAAACCCTTGTGCTTGTGTATGAAAAGGAGTAAGAAATATATTTATATGAATGAAGATAATAATAGTAATGATGGAATATGAGAAATAATATCCCATTACTATCCTAGATTGTTCTTCAAAATCTCATTGTTTTACTGCTTTTCAATGATACAGAACTGCTGGAGTGAGCTTCAGTAGTGTCACTCAGGAAAAAAACACATTTAAACTCAGTTTCCATGTTTACTATGTTTACTAGGAACAGTTAGTTACTACGTTATTATGTTTTTCCGAATAATAAATTATTTTTTATTTAGATAATATATTATATTTTGTTTTTAATTTTTTTTTTAAAATATTTTTAATGGTCTTTTCAATATTTTGAATTAATAATTTTTATCTTTCTTTTAAATCAATGTATATATATGATTTGAATTTTTAAATGATTTTTTGAACATGTATTTAAAACATTACGATATTATATTTGGTTTTTAATTTATCTAAAATATTTTGTAATTTCAATATTTTCAATTAACAATTTTGATCCTACTTTTAAATTAATGTATATATATCATTTGAATTTTTGAATATATGTTTAAAATATTACAATAATTTTTCTCACCAAAATTTAGAATTTTTTTAATATAGGATGAATTAAATATAATTTTTTATTTATTTTTTAGCATTTTAAAAATTATATTTAATTAATCTTTTATTAAAAAAAATTCTAAATTTTTATAGGAAAAATTTTAAAATATATTCTAAATATATTTTCAAAAAATGATTCAAACATTCGAATAATACACACGAGTTGCATAAAAAGCAAAGACTAAATTTATTAATTGAAAATATTAAAGAGACCAAAATTGCTAATTAAAAATACTTTAGTATTATTGTTTGAAAAAATTAAATGAACTATAAATAAAATATATTATATTTAAACAACTCAATCTAAGCCAAAAGAAAAAAATACGGTTAAATGGTGACTCTTGAACCTTATAGATAGTTAAGATTAGAAGAAAAATCATGTGTACGGGTCATGTAAAAAAAGTGTCTCCACTTTTGAACAAGGAGATATTGTCTCTCTGCCATGTCTACCATTCTGACTGACCATTTCTTTGTCCTTCGATGTTGGACTTGGCGTTCGAGTAGAGGAAAACTCGTGCTTTTTCCCATAACTTTGGTGACAACAATCTTCTTTCACGATTCAGACCATTTATTCCTTATTCCATTCCTTGTCCATAAGCGGGGATTCTCAAACCTCAACCATTGTGTTCTACTCCCTCCATTATAATGTTGTATAACTAAATATAATTTTGTTTTCTTTTATTTAATTAAGATAATTTTGGTCGTGTTATTTTGTCACTTCAAGTAATTAAAAAGTTTACTATATCGAATCACATCACTAAAAAATTAGAAAAAATAAACGGGGGATTGCAAAATAAAAAATGAGGTAAATGTAAGAGGTCAAAATCATTTGTTTTAAATTAGGGGATTAAAATCGCACAATTGAGAAATTAAAGAGACTACGATTGCAATTAAACCTAAATTTTATTGAAAACATTATGTCAAAAAATTATAAATTAATAATGAATTTAATTTATTTATATTGTCAATATAAAAAGTTTGTATCAATGACAACTGTTAAATCACTAGTTATTTCTGTGAATCATTTTGACGTGTTCACATTAGTACATAACTTATTGAAAAAGTTTTGTTTTGATAAAAAATCAAATACATATAACTTGTTGAGAAAGTTTTGATTTGAATTGTTTTATAAATAAAGATAAAAATAAATAAAAACAGAGTTTGTTTAAAACATTTTCTTTTTGATAAAAAAAATAAAAAATTGAGAATTAACCTCGAAGTGACACTTTGACATAAAAAAACTTTATATATATATATATATATACTATTGATGATATTATATATTTTTTAAAAAAAGTTAATATCACACCATTATTGTCTAGAGTAGTGATATTTGTACACAATTTATTTTTATACATTGATTCAACATCATATTTTCTTTTTTAATCTCTTTTTTTTATTATCAAATTGCTAATATATTACATCTATTATATCATTTCATCTATTTCTTTATCAAAGTGTTGATGGGGTGAATTGGTGTCCGTCAATAATTTTTCATTAAGAATATGTAAATTGGTGTTTGAAATTGCAAGTGCCGATTTAAATTAGTCTTTTAATTTTATGAATTAGCAAATACATCATTGAAATTATAAAATATCAATTAAAATAGTTTATTTGTATACTTTTGTTGTTAGATATTTTGTCATGACACTGCAATTGAATATGTACTTATTCATGTTGATCTCACATCAATGCCATCTTCTCAAAAACAAATATGTCAATAAATGTGTGAGTAGTTGTAATTATGCATAAATCAATTATGAATAAATTAATCCATGAAAACTATAAATTCTATAGAAAAACTAATTCACTTTAAAATGACTTGCTACACGATTAAGTGAAAGGGTCAAATAATTTACGTGTTATATCATAATTAAATTCAAATATTAATTTAACTTGACGCTTTCAATTTAAAGTCCTAATAACTCCAAAGCTTTCATTATCTTGCAGCCAATTAATTATTAAAATAGAAAAATAACCGTTGCACACATATATAGCATATATACGAGCACGTTTAAAAGCAATAGAGATAACACCGAAATCATCAACACTACAAAAGATGCAGCAACTTTGATTAATTGGAGATAAACAATGGACTCAGATGACATAGTGAGTGCTTTAGCCATGATGAGTGAACAACCTTTGAAGGAAGATAAAGCCTTTTTTAGTAACCCATTTTATTGCAATGGCCGCATTTACTTTAGTACTAATCGAAAAACTTCAACCTATAAACTAACCAAAGTTCTTGAACTACTTACTTGTAGAACAAGTAATTACATTTATAAATTCACCGTAAAAATTTCTTTAGTAAAAGGGGAGAAGGAGTGTCGCCACAATGGAAAATAAATAAAAATTAAAACTAATGCTCAAGTGTTGTATTGAGAAAATAAAAAGTTTAACTTTGTTTTAGACATTTATCAACATGAAAAGAAAAAAAAAAAAGAATGTCTTTGCTTTCTTTTTCATGTTTGTATTGTATGAATAAACTATCACTCTCTTTAGATCGCACAAATCTTAATAAAATTATTTTCTTTACTTCCTTAAAATGAGAAAAAACGGTATCACCGTTTACTTTTACCTATTAACCGTAGGCATTGAATATTGTAATAATTAAAAAGCAAAAAGAAAAATAAAACATGACTCGTCATTATTATGTTCTTAACAATAATACGAATTCATGATGAACACAACCCGTAAAGTAATTAATTAATATTACACAAAAGAACACAACCTTTTCCCTTCACCGGAATATCCCATCTCCGGTGACTAAAAACACCGTTTAAGGCCACCGGCAAAGTCAAAACATTCAAGTCAACGATCCAATTAACTAATAAACCAAAAAAAAAAAAAATCTACCTGGATCGATGCTTGGGTGGTTTAGTCTTTTCCCCTGTTTTTCCGAAAGCACCACAAAACCCACATGCAGAGATTCTAGGAGACGGTGGTTCAATCGCCGGAGATACTTTTCCGGTACGGTATCCTTTTCCTCCACCGTTTGAACGACTCCTCTGAACTGTGTTGATTGATCCAAGTTGTGGAGGTGCATCATGAATCTCGTCTTTGTCTTGCTCTTGATGATTCTGATTCGCTTTGTTCAATTCTTCTTGTAAGAATCTATCATCCCAAACAAATCCTGATGAACCTTGTCTTCGGAAGGAAACTGCAGATCTTTGCAAACCTTCCATGGTCTCTCTCTGTATCTGTGATATTACTTTTTTTCTTTCTAACTTTGAGAATTCTTTAGTGCCATTATTTATGTCTATGACTTTTTGTGTAATTATGTGTGTATTCTTTCTTCTCATGTGTGTTAATTTTTTTCTTCAAGTCATAAATAAAAAGGATATACGATAGGTTAGTTGGTGGAGAAATTAGAGACAAGTGGTTAATTAATGGAATTGTAGAAGAGGTCATCATATAACAAGACAATCTTGTCCATTTTGTCTCTCCAATTTTATAAGACTTTTCCTTGTTGGATGTTGATTACTCGCTCTATTTTATTTTTAATTTAGTATATGATTGGTTTTTCGGTGGGATCATTCAAATTATGGAATAATACCACGGTTTATGTTAATTTTATAAATTCTACCAGGTATTCATATACTTAGATGAAAAGGGATGACAATAAAATCAACATTTGTTGGTATTTATGTGAACTCGTCTTAATTTGAGTGGAGAAAACTCACTATTATTTTATATATATAAATGGTGCAGAGAATCTGAACTCTCAAGGATGAATTTAAAGACTTAAATTTTATATCTATAAGAAGTGAGTGTGAGTTTCTCCAACTAATCGAGTACGTGAGTGGAGGAGGTCAAATCAACTCTCACTCGGTTGTCATGCCTATATTGACAATGATATACACATCCGCAAATCATATGTTGCTATGTCTATTGAACCATATCTGCTCATATTATAAGAAAAAATTGATCAATAAAAACTAATATTTTTTTAATTAAAATTAAATACATTAATTTTGTTGACTCACTTTATTATAAATTATAAATATGAATAAAAAAGTATATGCTAAATGGACATCTAAAAGGGTTTTAAATTACCACATGTATAAACATATATTCATGGATATTAATTTTTAAATAAAAACATCAATGTACACAAATTATTATGATCTTTTTGTAATTATTTAGAACTTTTCTCTCTCTTTTATCGACACAAAAAATATTGGCACATAAATTCATAAACAAAATGTATTATAAAATTTTATAATAAAAAATATTAATTAATACATAAGCACGAAAGCAAAATGTATTACAATATAATAAATTTAATAATTTATTAACAAATATATATATATATACACACGTGGATACAGATATAATTTTATCTACTTTTATATTAATAAACTAACTCATAATTAACATATTATGCACCTCCAAGGAAAATTATTGTCACATAAGTTGACTTTATTATTCTCATTGGAATTAGGGTTTTGCTGACATATGACCCAATGAAACATGTTAAAGAATAAAAAATAGTATTTTTTTTGGAAATAACAATTTTTAAACTTTAAAAAATTAGGTTTAGTACACATTTTTTATTTTTATTTATTAACATGTGTTTTAAACACACTTATTAATATTTTTCTTCATTCATTGTATGCATTGTTATTCATGCAAATTAATTAAAAAGAGTCTACAAATAAAATAAAGAGAACAGTGCTTTTAAAAAATTAATCTTATTAGATATTAGTAGTGTAGTCACTATTATCACAAATATAAATTAGTGGATAGTTTAAACCACATTCTTAGATATGAATCATTACTAACTACATCATCCTTAAGCTGTCAACTATTTATTATCATTTATATTATGTTTTTTTTTTTATAAAGCAATCATTAATACAATTAAATATATAAACAACAATTAGTTGGTTGGTAGAGACTTACATACATTAATCAAGTGGTCAGATTTAGTCTAAATAGCTTATAAAAAATAGCAGATATAAGTAGGATTCGAATTATAAAAAATAAATCAAGTGTTTATACGTCCGAATTATAACTTTTGTGTATAAAAAAAATTTGATTAAAAATGATAACTAATTTTATGTGCTCTATGAGATTGTCCATAGAAATTAACCACCATTAAATTCTAATGAAAATTTTGTACCAATAATGTCGATAGTCAATTTCCCTTAGAAACAATGTAGCTACTAAAAAAGAGGGGTTTAGTTATTGTTTCTTCTTTCGATTTTAGTCTATCTTTTTATTTTTTTTATTTTTTTAAAAGTATAATTATTATTTTGTGTGTAGTAATTTTAAATTCTTATTTAATTTAAAATTGACTCCCCACTTGGTAATTTGATCGCAAATTCTTTAAAGGGAAAATCGAAAGAAAAAGAAAAATTAATCATGGGGTGCAAATTAACAAAATGAAGTTATAGCCATGGTGGAACCTCGTGGGTAACGTGAGTCATGGAACACGGAGTTAGGTCCTTGTGAGTATGCACACACTACCACCACCTCCACGGGCTTTCTCAAGGGTGACAAAGCAACATAGTCCATTCGGCTATACACTTGTCTCAATTTTTTTTTGAAAGTTTTACCCACACCCCACAATTATATTTATACTTTTACAAATTTTTTAAAATATCAAAATTACTCTTTATTTTTTTTTACTATTTTATCAAATTAATTTTTTTTTATCTTCTACTGGAAAACTTGGAAAAAGTTTTCTGGAAAAGACGCATACATTTAACACTACCGGAAACTTGAGAGAAAATTTTCGACGCATACATTTAACACTACCGGAAAACTTGGCAGGAAGTTTTCCGGTAGTTACCGAAAATTTTGAGAGAAAGTTTTACGGAAAAGACGTGTACATTTAACACTACCGAAAAACTTGTCAAAAAGTTTTACGGTATTTTTTTTTAAATGTACGCGTCTTTTCCAGAAAATTTCCTATTTTGAAAAATTTGTGGGAGTATATATATAATTGTAAGGGTATGAGGTAAAACTTTCAAAAATATCATGTCGGATGAGACAACAAATCAATTTAGATAATTGAATTAAAATTCATTTGTTTATCTCTTTTGATTGAGCGACGAGTCAATCTCTTAAATAAAAATACTTTTTCAAATTATAAAAAAAATTACAACATAAATCTTTGGTTCTACTTTTAATTGTGAATCGAGTCTTGGTTACATAATTTTAATTATGAGTTTCTCTAATGGTATTCATATCATCTAAGTTGTCTAAATATAGACCTGAGTTGAGATTTCAATACTCGATGCATACTTCATTCATAACACCTCATGTGCTGTAAATTGTTTCTAATATATTTTTGCTTTTTCAGAAAAGAAAAAAAATTTCACAACGTCAACTTAACAACTATAATATAAAATAGATAATATTAACTTTATTATTATTGACCAACGTTAACAAAAGTGGTTGGAATATATGATTATATTAAGTGAAAGGAATCTATAAAAAAAATGCCACTATTGTTCTCATAAACAATAGTAAATTAATGTTGTTGAATATGTATAAATAGTAATGACTTACTATGACCATTTACTTTTATATATTCGTTTTAATTTATAAACATAAAACTATTATTCCTACTTGCAATCATTGAATGGCAAAGAAAATTAAAGATCTTCAAACTCGTTTTCTAAATACACCACAATAATATAAATGGTGGTAATAGTAATAATAGATGAAGCCACAGCGAATGACCTCATTATACATTCTCATAAAGCTTCTCCAACTATACTTTGTAGCGCTTTAGTTGGTCTCAATTGATATCTCATAATCGGTAGACAATTATTCTCGTCCAACGTAATAAACTATTTCTGCCATCCTTTGCTTAATAATTTTAGTCCATATAAAATTTTAAGATTTCTTTTGAATACAACTTTTAATCCATACAAAATTATACTGCAAGCTGTTTTAGTCCATATTGTTAAGTTAATATATACCTTTAAATAATTTTTTGTAAGTAATATTATAAATTTTTTTCTATAAAAATAAGTTTAAAATTCAATTTCAAAGTTTTTTGTTGTTATTTACTCTTATCTTGAGTTTTGATATTTAAAATATTCATATTTATTTATCTAAAGTTAAAAAATCCTATATTTTTACGGAGAAACATTTTATAATGCTATAAAATATTTGCAAAAATTCATTCAAATTTTTTAAAGTTGATAGACAATTAAACATGTTTCATTGTAAGAGTGATTAAAACTACTTGTAAGATAATTTAATGGGACGAAAAGTTAACTTTTTTTTTACAAAAATTAATAAATAAAATGTTGTAATTTTGTAGAGACTAAAAATGCATATTGTAATAAAATATTAGTATTAATTTTAAAAGATTATCTAAAATTTTGTTTTCGATTTAAAAAATAGAAAATATCCAACAATTTAAATAATATAGAAATAGAAATAACTTAATTATTTCATATTTATAACTTAAAGAATTAACATAAAACTAAAATTATATAAGAGTCTCACACTTCTAACTTTTTGTATTTTAAAATACCAAAGTAGATTTAATGGAAAAAAAATGTAATTTAGCATTTTTTAAAGGTGGACCTCACTCAAAAAAAAAAAAAAGAAAAAAAAAAGAAAAACTGAATCCGGTCCGAAACAAGGCGTAATGTAATGTACCGGTTCATCCAGAACCAGACCTCGGTTTTCAAACTTTAGGGCTTAAGAAAGAAAAAGAAAACAACCTCCAAAACCCTTTTTCTTCTTCTTCTTCTTCTTCTTCTTCTTGCGTCGTTGAGCTCGCTGACGAAGAGTCATGGCGAACGAAGACTTGGCCAGCTGGACCGATCTGCTACATTCTTCCTCTAAGCTTCTCGAACAAGCTGCTCCTTCTGCTCAGTTCCCTCCACTTCAGGTTCCTTTTTTCAATTTCAAACCAATGCCACCGAATCAACTTACTCCTTTAACTATAAATCGTTTATTTGCTACAAATAATTTCTTCACTGTTTTATTTTCACTGCACAACTATGAGAAATCACTTACACTTTAGAAATATTTACTCTCGCAACGAAAAGTTTCGATACAGTTCATTTGGAGGTTAATTATAAATGTATTTTGATTGTGAACTATGCATTGCTTCGATTTGACTAAATAAATGAATAATCGTTAATTCCTGTTAGTTATAATACATTGAATGTAATAATTTGAGAAAATGAATTAATTGAATGTAATCAAGGTGTCGGCGGTGCATTGGTGTCAGACACTGGGATACGCCTTCGATCCGAGGTGTCGGTGCCATATAGGTTATAATTGTTGCTGGTTGAGAAAATTGAAATAACTGTTGATTTACTATGATTTTGGGATACATGGTTTTGAATTCATTCAATTTTGTACATTGTTCAGAGGAACTTGGATCAACTCGAAGCGTTATCTAAGAAGCTTAAATCCAAAACTGTTAGGGCTGAGGCGCCATCCCAGTCTATTGCTGCAACTAGGTACGGTGCTCTTTTGGTTGTTGTGAATGCACAATTCCAATTTTTATGTTGCCTAAATTGTTCTCAATTACTTAGAATTCAGAAATCATGAAAACTATTAAATTATGTTTTGGTTAGTTCCTAGTTGGATTGCTTTGAGCTGGTTGAGATTTTTTATTTTATTTTCTTTGATAATATATATATATATATATATATATATATATATATATATATATATAGTTGTTCCTTTCGCTTCCCTCTATATTCTTAATAGGGAACATGGCTATAGGGTATGTGGAGATATATGGTCTTTTCCATAATTTTCTCAAAGCATAAGTTGCTTGAATTTATGTTTAGCAAATAGGCTATTAGTGTGATCATTTTTTTGTTATTTCTTTTGCATGGACAGGCTTCTTGCCCGCGAGGGTATAAATGCAGAGCAGCTTGCAAGGGATCTGAAGTCATTTGAGTTGAAGGTACCACTTCGCATAAACTTTGTAACTATTTTTTACATAGAACATCTTTCCTTTTCCCCTGCTTGTTCTATTATACTTATTTGCTCGTTAAATATATATATTTTATGCATACCATACCAGTTTTCATAAGTTTTTAGCAGCCATACTTTAAGTTGCACAGTACCTGTTTGGAAGAAAAAGTAATTTGGCTTGGAAGTTAAAGTCAAATTAATTTCTTAGTTGCTTTTGCTGTGCTTCTTTAATTTCCTCAACTCATGTATTTTGCTAATGCTGTGCCCTCTATCTATCTATTTTTCTGTTGTTGTATAAAGACAACTTTTGAGGATGTTTTTCCTGTCGAGGCCACAAGCGTCGAGGAGTACCTGCAGCAGGTAATTTCCACTTTAAAATATGCTTGTTATTTATTTATCTTGGATTTACTATCATTTTTAATTTAACTAATTATTAGACATCAAATTGGTTCAATTTAACCAATTTTTATCAATGTATTATATCATATACTTTAAGTCTGTCTTTTTGAGTTTGCTTGCATGTTTTTCTTTACAGTGTTCACAAAATTCAATGAGAAATATTTATATCTTTGGATTCAAATATAATGTTGAAATTCTGAATATGATGTTTGATTTTTTTTTTTCCACTAAATCACTGGTCAAAGTTAAAGAGCTGTCCTTCGTTGATTTCAAGTATTGTTAGTTTTCATTTTTATTTGTTTTTTACTTGTCATGGATGAGAATGGTATTGTAGCATGTTCCCTCCTTTCTTTATAAGCAAAGCCAAACGAGTCCAGTGTTTGTAATGTGAAGTTCTGTACCTTGTTATGGGAAACCAATGAAGTCTTCTCACTCTTACATGATGAAGTCCTTTTTGAATAGAACCCTGACAATATTGAATACTCTTTTTCACTCAGGTTCATGAAATGGCAATGATCTCTGCCGTCCAGGAAGCTCAGAAGGATAATCACAGGAGTTTCAATGATTACATGATGAAAGTTTTAGAGGTTAGTGTAATTTTGCCTTTCATTTCATGGTACACCTATGACTTTTTCTGTATCCTTCATGTAATTAATGTTTAATATCGGATATATCTTTTGTAATGGGTTTTGCTAATGTAAATTCATAAAACTCTTAAAGTAAGAATTATTGGCATAAGTTTTGGTAAACCATTTTTTTGTATACTCGATGTGTTCTATCTTTTTCTTGCATTGCTGAAGATAAGAAATCTTTATGGCTGTGCCTTATGTAGCTATATTTTCTTTTCTTTCATTTACTTGACTGTAGTCAAAGACTCAAAGGCCTTAAATTTTCAAAAGGAAATATCAGTCCTTATATTTTTTGTGGATTTTAGAACAAGATCGTGACAGGAATTGAAGAGATTTATTGAACTATTAAAAGATTGTGTGTTTTTGTAAACTTGTTGATGAGGATATATTCTTTTTTTGACAAACCTTCATGATAATCATTTCCTCTTTCTATGAAATTTTCTCGCCTTTTAAAAAACAAAAATAAAAAATGAATAGTAAACAAAAAATGTAAATGCATAATTTCAAGTAATGCATACAACTTGATAGTTTTTCATAATCTTGAATTGGCAATTAGGTTTGTCGACCTGCTTAAACTTCATGACAATCAAATCATCCTGTTTGGCTGATTATTTTTCTATAAAACATGCTTAGGTTAATCTGTGGAACTTCACATATGAATTGAAGTAGCATAGTGAAGTAAGTAAATCATTATATTTCATATAAGCAATTAGCAATTTTATAATTGGGCCTGGAGTGAGTATTTTATTGCATTGCTAAAATAGGTTTATTTGTACTTGATATTATGTGGCTCAACCTTCTTACTGTTCAGTAGCATTTAATGTATGATAGGAGGATTGGCAAAAAGAAAAGCGTGATTTCCTTCAGAGTTTAAGCCGGATTTCATCATTACCTAGGACAAACATGATTGCTAACAGCAATGTGAGTACCCGGCCAGGTCAGATTGTGTCTATGGCTTCTTCCCCACAAGTCTCTTCTGTTAGCATGGAGATTGTTCCCATGACTAGCAGACCCATTGTGGAGAAAAAGGCATCCGTCTATGCAGAAGTAGTGAAAAATCTGAATAGAGCAAGGCAGTCTGGATTGCCAGTTAAAGTATGTCCCCTATTTTCCCGATCTCTCTTCAATTTGAAATTACAGTTCTATATTAGACAATTTAGACTATATATTAGATTAAAATCAAGTAGATAGTGTTGCCTGTTCATGACTTCAGATAATGATTGATATGAAGCTAATGTATACACTTTTAATTCATTACCTTTTCCACACACCATTTTGAATATAAACAATGCTTTATTTTTGTTGGCTAATTTTCCCAAAAGTTCTTACTAGTATTCACCTTCATATTTGTATAAATGTTTATTTAAATCATCATAATTTTTCTATGGTGGTTAGCCTGCCGCAGGTTTCAAGGGTGCATATGAAAGTTTGGGCATCGATTCTAGTGGTGGAAAATCAGTAACAATGCAAAAGATATGGCACCTTGTTCAGGTTGTACTTATTGTTGTATACCTGTTAACAGACAAAACAGAAAGAAAAACTTTTGCTTGCAAGTTACAACTTTACTGGTTTTACCTGTGGCAAAGTAAACATTTGTATTTATTTTCTAAACTTTACTAATTGAATCAGATGCTATTGGACGAGGACTCAACCTTGCGTCGTGTTTCAAAAAGGATGTCATTGATTATTGGGGCAAGGCGCCATCTTGAGTGGGGACATGAGAAATACATCATGGATACTATACATAATCATCCTGCACAAGTAATCTGTTTTTCAGGATTTCAAGTGCTTTATGTAACATTGTTTTTTCTAGATTTTAAATTCTGCCTTTCTTTCATTCATTTTGTTTGCATGTTATATGTTTTTGAGCGAGTTTTTTTTTTGTAAGCCAATGTTAGTGGTTAATTTGTTTGGGCGTGGGGGAAATGTTAGTCGTAGGGATTGAACATTGGACCTCCTAGTCCTACATAACACTCTTTCAGTTTCCCTACCAAAACCATTGGGCTAATGATTCGGTAAAGCTTTTGAGTGAGTTAACATTGACTCTTTCGGAATAACTTTGTCAATCTTTTGTCAGTTTATTCTGTACAAATGAAAGTTCTACAGTGAGCAGATATGAATTTGTATTGTCTGTGCTAATAAATGTGTTGTGAAAACTTTATTCATTTTATTTATTTAAGTTTCTATTGATATTCTTCATTTGTATTCCTCATGTCTGCATGCCATGCTTTGAGGGATACTTTGACAAGCTTTTCTCAAGTTTTTTTGCCTTCTGCTGAATGTTGCATGTTCCTATAAAATAGGAACATGCATTGATTTTTATTTTTTGTATCAACACTTAATTTCTGATAACTTTTTTATCTAATGGTAGGCTTCTCTTGGCGGTGGTGTCGGAAATTTGCAAAGAATCCGCGCCTTCCTTCGGGTTCGTCTCAATTTGAAGATTATTCATCTTGTCAAACATTATACCGTGATTTTTTGATTGTTTGAAAAATCCCTGATTTGTAGTTATTACTGTGCAGATTCGGTTGAGGGATTACGGGGTACTGGATTTTGACGCTGGTGATGCTCGTCGGCAGCCTCCTGTTGATACAACATGGCAACAGGTCTTGGATACTTTATCTGACTATAAAATTAGTAGGGATGAGACTTGAATTTGGATCCATGGGTGTCCACAAATTACTCACAATGAGTTTGGTTTGTAGTCATCAAATGGGTTTGGGTCTAAGTATGGGTAATTAAACCTATAAAAAATTGTGGGTTTAAGCATGGGTAATTAAGCCTATAAAAATTGTGGGTATGGGTACCATATGCTTATTATATTTTATCCAACCTTCCTCATACCTGCACAATATGCTTGCTAGATTTTATACCTACCCATGCTTTGCATAAGTTATTTATGCTTAACGGAATTCAGAATGAAAGAATAAAAAGGTGTCGGGTCTCCAAGAGCTTGCGAATGTAGCTTTAATGCCGGTATGGGTATTATAGTATCTAACCAGTGTCTTACCTGCACAATATGCTTATCATATTTTGTAACTACTCAGTAAAACCTTGCTTTGCATGGGTTACTTGTGAATGAAAAAAATTCTGTTTAACTCTTTTAGTTATTGTAGAAAATCAGATTTCCACAGGTATGTATTTGAATTATCTTATAAAAAAATCAAAATGAAAGAATAAAATTAATGTGAACTGATTTATTCAAGAAAGTATACTTATGAAAGAAGCTTAAATGCAATATTTTAACAAATGAGATTACTCTTATCTAGCTAATGAATTAACATTGGCACAAAGGTGTCATTGTAATATAAAGGACACTTGGGGATGTCGTGGGAAGTTGAAAGTGTAATATGGGATCAATTTGGGCAGGAAATGGTGGCACTGTTGTGATATGTAAACAGATTTATAGAATTCTATAGATGAGGTCATTAGGATTTCAAATATCTTTGGATATTTTTAAGTTAGATTTTACACTTTTAGTCAATTCTCTTTTTGTTGACTTTTCATAGTCAAGTCAATTTTAGTATTTTTATTTTAAACTTACTAGCTTGTTAAAAGAAAAAGATACATCAACAGAAAACACATCTCATATTACTAAAACACGTGTAATGGGTTTATATCCGAGTATATAGGTTTCTATATGCTAACCACATGTGGTTGGGTGTGTGGCATTTTCTTAAATGTGGATATTTTAGTATTCATCATAGACTCTACTCCTTGCAATCCATAAAAATTAGTTACCCTTAACAGAGTTCAGTCATATATCTAATTTTTTTTGTTTCTTGAAATCAATATTGATGATGAGCTAAGCGTGCACTTTTTTATGACAGATATACTTTTGTTTGAGGTCTGGTTATTATGATGAAGCAAGAAATGTTTCCCTATCTTCACGTGCTTCGCATCAATTTGCTCCATTGGTACATAGCATAATCACTTCTTGTTTTGTTCTAATTTATGGTGTAGTTTTAATAAGTTACTGTTTCTGACAGCTCACTGAGTGGATTAATACTGGGGGAATGGTACCGGAAGAGGTTGCAACTGCTGCATCAGAAGAATGTGAAAGAATGTTGAGAACCGGTGATCGGGTAGGCCGAACTGCGTATGACAAGAAAAAGTTACTTCTGTATGCCATCATATCAGGTTCTAGAAGACATATTGATCGTTTGCTTAGAGATCAACCAACTCTTTTTAGTACGATAGAGGATTTCTTGTGGTTCAAGTTGTCAGCTGTGCGGGACTGCCCCACTGGATCTTCGTCCATTGTTCTAAGTGATGGTCTGATTCCATACAGTTTGGATGATTTGCAAAGTTACCTGAATAAATTTGAACCATCATACTATACAAAAAATGGAAAAGATCCTCTGGTATATCCATATGTCTTGCTTTTAAGCATTCAATTGCTTCCGGCTGTATTATACTTGTCTAAGGAAACAGGAGACGAAGGATATAACATTGATGCTGCACACCTATCGATTCTACTAGCTGACCATGGGGTCCTTTCTGAAGGTGCTGGTACTGGGCAAAAGTTGGGAGTGATGGATGCTTATGCCGAAGTGTCCACCATTATCAGGCAATATGGATCTATGTATTTGCGTCTTGGTGATCTCCAGATGGCATTAGAATATTATGCACAAGCCGCTGCTGCAATCGGTGGTGGGCAGTTGTCGTGGACTGGCAGAGGTAATGTTGATCAGCAAAGGCAGAGAAACTTGATGCTGAAGCAGCTTCTAACTGAATTATTGTTAAGGGATGGAGGCATATATCTTTTACTTGGTGCAAGAGGTGCTGGAGAAGAAGGGGAACTGGGACGGTTTGTGGCTGATCCAAACGCAAGGCAACAGTTTTTGATTGAAGCAGCATGCCAGTGTCAGGAGGCTGGGATGTATGACAAAGTAATTTCTTTCTTATGTTAGTCTTTTATTTTAGGGGAACAATAGGGAAAGATAGAAAACTTTCAACTGTTTTTACCAAATTACAACATTACCTGGATCACATGCATTGCCCTTCACTTCCGAAAAAGGTTCTTGAGGCACTTAGATATGAGAATTACTTCACTCAGATTTTTAGACCTCTTTGATTTGGCCTCTCAGACTTCCTTTTTCTGGTGAAGCTAAATATATTTTTGACACATCTAGGAAACTTGTTCACTCTTATTTATTTTCGATTTCTAATACCTATGATTACATTTTATTATTTTCACATTTGTGTTTCTCGTATAGATTTTCCTACATATAAAGTTATGTATACTTATTTTCTCCTATTTTTTGTTGTCTCCCTGTTTCCCTTATTACCAATCACCATTTGTGAACCACTGTATTTTCATCCAACCTTAACGTTGCTTTTGCTGATGCAAGATCTTTTTGGTTCAGTCTATAGAAATTCAGAAGAGAGTGGGGTCCTTCTCAATGGCTCTGGATACTATCAATAAGTGCCTCTCTGAAGCTGTCTGTTCCCTTTTCCGTGGAAGGTTAGATGGGGAGAGCCGGACTGCTGGGCTCATCCATTCTGGCAATGAGATTTTGGAGACATATACTTACTACCCTGATGTCAGGTCATATTGAAAACCTTACCTTTTATTTCCTTGCTCATGCATTTATATGCTTGAACTTTGCCATAATGGTGATACTCGTTAACTCTGCTTAATATTCCTCATAAATGAAGCCTTTCAGGTTTAGAACTTATTCTGTGGTGATTTGATCCAGAATATGATTTGATCTGTATCTTCATGTTTTCCCTTATCTTTACCATGGAATGATCTTGGAGATCAAACTCTGCTTGTGGGTACCATGGAAGTTCATTTTTGTCATACATTTACTTCATGTGGCCAATGGCGTAATTTACTTGCAAAAACAGGTGTCACAAGGATGACTGGCATGTGATATGAGATATACCCTTCAAACTGAATAGCTATGGGAATTGCTTTCAACAATGAAAAATTTATTGTTTATCAATCTATTAGGCATAACCCTTACGAAAAAAATAATCAATGTAATTCTTTTTTCAGTCTTCAGGAGAGAGAGCATGTTTTTGAGCAGCAAACTGTATTAAGACAACTTGAGTCAATATTATCAATTCACAAATTGTCAAGACTGGGCAATCACGTTGATGCATTAAGGGAGGTTGCTAAACTTCCATTTCTCCCTCTAGATCCTCGAGGACCTGATATTGTTGTTGATGTGTTTGAAAATTTATCTCCTCATGTCCAAGCTTGTATACCAGACCTCTTGAAGGTTGCTCTGACTTGTCTGGATAATGTGACAGACTCTGATGGATCACTTCGTGCTTTGAGGGCTAAGGTAATATGCTGTGGATCCCTTTTGTTTGGTTGGTCTATATCCACGCTTTAGTTGCTTTTGTTGAAGTACCTATAATTTATTATAATTATTCTCAACAAGTGTTTATCGAACTAATTAGCGTATGGCTTTCTGGTATGAAAAGCTTTTTGGTCAATCTGAGAATATGACCTCTAGAAGATTTTCGTAGGGGTTTGTTTGAATTTGAATTAAAATGTCTATACAAATCTATATTCATGATTTCATGTGATAACTACATTTAATACCTGCCTTATGCCCTAAATCCAATATATTGCAGTAAAGTCATTTATTCTGATTGTCATTTTTTGTATAAAATATAGTATACACCATAGATATTAAACCAAATCTATACAGTACAAGTGAGGAAGACAGGAAAAATATGGTTGATTTTGTATGAAAGCTGTTGCCTTTTCTGGGATAAAGAAGGATAGTAATATGTTGTAAACAACAATGCCTCGTTATATATCAGCAAGTAATGAACTTCAAACAAGCAACCAGTGGGTAAATTTTAATTTGCTTTGTTATCAAAATATTCATATCCACTTCTTGACGGTTGCTCAAGACCTACAATTTTAAGGAGTTTTTCCTTGTCAGTGTGAAGCCTTTTGAATATCATCTTTCATGGTTTTAAAATAGTACTTTTAGCTGATTATCAAGTATTAGTATTATGTGCTCTTTGCTTTTCGATGGCTAAATTTTGCCTTTTTTTTTGTGCAGATCGCCAATTTTATTGCAAATAACGTAAAGAGAAATTGGCCTCGGGATTTGTATGAAAGAGTTGCGCAGAGGTTGTGAAAAATGTACGATGGGAATTGTTTGTTGCCTTTGAAACTTTGAAGGCAACAGTATATGTTTGAATGAAGGTCCCCAGTAATGTAAAACTTGTAAAGTAGTGGCAATGTCGATGATATTTATGCTGGACCTATGTCCTGGGGATATAATTGGAGAAACTAGAAATGTGAAATTAAACTGGTTATGTTTTTTCTCTTCATATTTTCATCTGATTTAGCTAAATGGTATGTGATAGGGTGTTTACAGGTTTGGTTAACAAGAATATTACTTTAAACCGCTCCCTTCCATTTAATACGTGCAAAAACTAATAAGCAAATGAGTAATGTTATTGGAACATAAAATGGAATGCAAAAATAAATACCGTATCAAATACAGTGGGGTTTACGTTTGTTTTTTTATAACATGTAAAAGTATTGTATTTGTATTTTAATTTGTTCTATCAAATTTTGTGTTCCAATAATTTTTACACTAAACAAATAGAATGTTGTTCTTTTTCACTTTTTTTGTACATTATGTTGGTTGGAGCAACCATCTTTCCTGTCTTTAAACCTTGGACTAGAAATGGCATTTGCTTTGAAATGAATTATAATAATTTTTTTAGAGTTATGCTTACTTTGAATGGTTGCTTTTGGTAAAGTGTTTTGTTTTATTTTCTTTGTTTTCATTTTTATCTAGTTCTATTGCTTGTTTTACAAGAATTTTGCCTCAATTATGAATCTAAATTTGAATTTAAGTAATGACTAATTTATTTTGCCATAAGTAACTGCATGTAGAAGTCTTGTTACTCTTAGTTGACTTTAATGGTCACGAACCAAGTCATAATAATTTGTGTTGGTAATTTTGATGAAGTTGCAGTACAGCATGATGCGGGAAGAAGAGATATAATTTATTAAGAGCAATGCAAATAATGTATAAAGATAAGGAATTTGACTAATTAAATTTTAGCTGATCATCGTTAAGTGTTACATGTCACATGATATTCTTACTGATGTAGACTAAAATACACTTTTTGTCTCTTATCTTTTATCTGAATTTAAATTTCGTCAATTATTTGTTTATCTATTTTAAATGGCTAACATTAATACTTTTCCGAATAACCCTAACATAAATTAACGTAAGTTGTTGCAATTGAAAAATCTAGATCTGCTTCGCATAGAGGATAACAAATTTCTGATATCCTTATCCTTAGAATTGATATTTTAAGAAGAAGAATGCATGTTTATCTACTACTAAAAGCGATCTATACATTGAATTTGAGAAATTTCTCCAAATTAAACTAGGGGATTTTCAAGAACTCTAATCATATACTTCAGTTTGAGAAATTTCAAAAGTCATAATGAACATTAGACAATAGAAGGATTAACGTTAATCACTTAAAAAAATAAAATATTAAATTGACTTAAAAAAGATAACATACCACATTGAAATTTAGATAAAAGGTAAACCATTTACTAAATGTATTTTATTGGAAGCAACCTTATTTTTTCTTTTAAAAAAAGAAGCAACTTTATTTCGAGCTTAGATTCCATAACCGACAAAATACAATAAGCTTATCTTTGTTAAAAAAACAAAGAAACAATCCTAATAATATTATTTTGGAAATGTAATTAAACACTAAGCTTTAGCACAAAAGTCGTGGCCATAACCAAAACCATCATTAGGAATATAAGCGTTGTAGTAAAATTTGATAGGAAGGTTCTTTAAGTCATCTGCAGTGACAGTCTCTGGTATCCAAGAATCTGTTCCATGCCTATATAAAAACAATTTGCAGATTTTCTCGAGACATGGTCCCACTATCAGAAATGTAGTTGTCATGCACTGCTCGAACTTCTTAGACTCAGGATCATTCAGTTTCCGAACAATAAGCTGCAATTAAATTAAATATATGTATGTATATATACTTACCAAAATTTTACTTTTACTTTTATAAACAAAACATTAGTACTTGATTAATTCTAGTCAAAGAAAATTAAATATTGGAATTGAGTACAAGATTAAAATGTTACTTTACAGGAAAAAAAGAAGAAAATAATAGATAATGTGACAAAGTCACAAATTTTAAAATTGAGTTAATATTATTTGTACATCAAACTATATATTAAACTAAATATTGAAGAGCAATTGATAAACATGTATAGTTAGGTATGTTATATGGTTAGTTTAATTTTTCGTAATAGAGAATAGAATTACCGAAAGGCCATTAGCGTCTCCAAATATAATACCGATGATGTCTCTTGTATGTAATGGAGAAAGGCAGCTTGTATTTATGGTGATCAGGTATTTGCATGATAAATTCGGTGCAGTCACATCCTGAAACATGCATAAACAAATAATATATATAGTCTTTTATTAAAGATGCAATAAATTATTAAATTAATATTTTTTTTATTAAAAAGTTTAGATGGTTGGTTCCAGAAACTCATCAGGGTCTGAACAAACTTCAAAACTAAAAAAATATCGACAAAAGTACTTATAAATCACTCATCAAAGAATTCCCTTATATTAAAATAAGAGTTAAGGATCAATGACTTTCAAACACAAGCAATGCAGGAACTACTCTTCAAAAGGGCACTAATGAAAAAGCTACTACTAAACAACTTAATTGAATGATATAAATGTTTATTAGCGACTATATATAAGTAATTTTTATTAAAAAATAAAATAAAGTTAAATTATTTATTTATTTATATATATATATATATATATATTAAAAGATGTTTTTATAATTTTTGTTGTCTTTAAAAACTTGATAAATACTATTATAATTAATTCACACAAATGTAAGATTTTAGATTTGAACTCGAAACAAGACATCCAACCTAATAATATTGACATTTACTATTTGAGTTACAACTTAAGAACATTTATTTTCATAAATTGTACTGAAGATTTTATAAAAATAAATTATAGAAATGTTATATGTTTTTTCTTATGCTCTCCCAAATAATATATCATCACCCGTGCTTATACTAGTCGATAATTTCAAATAAGTCTATATATAAATATAAAGTAAAGAGTTTATAGGTTTAATTTTTTTCCCTATAAAAAAAGTAACAACTTTTTTTTTTTTTAAATGGAAGATAACTAACAATTAATTACTGATTTTTGTGTTTAAACAAACAATAACTCGATCCAAACCACTAATGTTAAGGTCGAATGAATTAAATGGATATATTCCGTATTTGGGTTAATATTTAAAAGAAAATAAAAATAAAGTGGAGAGTATATATAAAATCTAATTACTTGTGGTTGGGCATTGTCAAGCGAAGAAGATTGGTTCATTTGATGTTTAAATCGAGTGAGCAATGTTGGTATTGCATGCGAGAAAACAACAAATATGGAGAATGTTAGGATTAAGGTAAGAGCTTTCATGATTTTTTAACCTCTTTTCTTTGCATCAAAGAGAAAGAGAAACACCTAATTGATTTTAGATATTATCGGGTTATATTATAGCATTACAAAAACCAGGGGCAATATTTAATGACACAGTAAAATGCTAACAAAACACTATGACTCTGATTTTGACTTTTTTTAATATTGTGTAAACTATCCAATTAGTGCATGACTTTGAATTTGTAGAGCGCTCCCAAATAGATTTATGAGATTATCAATATTTTCAAATATCTATGACTCTGTAAAAAAATTACTCATATCAGTCCTTCTAATAATACATGGTTAAATATAGAGACCAAATTGCAAATTCGATACTAAGGTTATGGACTAGATTGATGACAAATTGGTAAAAGTAGAGCCTTAATTGTTTGTAAGCCTTTAAATGTATATTGACCAACTTGATAGTCTAGTTGTACATGTTTATAATTAAAGATATTTTTGAAATATATTTAATCTCATAAATATATTTGAAAGCACCATAAAAAGTGAGAAATCAAATTCATTTAATTATTCTCTTTGTACTACGTTGAGTAATTTATTTTTAAGAAGTTCAAAAATAAATTACTTTCAATTTTCAATTCAATACATATTATTTTTTTTCCTTTCAATTCTATAATTTAATTGATACTATTTATATTACTCTTAATAGTTAGCTAATATTTTTCACTTTATATAATGATATATCAATACCTAATAAAAACAATTAAAAGAAATAATTATTATCTCTTATATATATATATATATATATATATATATTTATTGAAGGTGCAAACACGAGAAGGGGGATTGAATTGTGTTTGACTAACTTGAATACTTTTTTGTTTTTACAATTTTAAAACAAAATTTGATATATAAATAAAACAGAGTTAGCAGCGGATATAAAGTAAAAATAAAAACACAAAATTTTATACTGGTTCACCGTTAACGAGGCTACGTCCAGTCCCTTCACCTTGAAGGATTTCACTAATTCAAAACCTTGAATTACAACAGTTCCACTGACCCTCCAAGTAAGTCTTCTCAAACAGTTTAACAATCCTAGACTCTTGAGGAATACAGCACCTTGACTTCTTAAGTCAAGTATTCTCCTACCAATCTGACAACCCCAGATTGTAGAAGGAATTACAACGCTTTGAATCTAATTGCCAAGTAATCTGCTACCCCTTCTGACTCCCTCAGATTGTAGACTCTACTTCAACAACTTAGATCTAACACAAGGGAAAGAAAATAACACGAGTGCTTGCTTCTGGAAAGCTGGAACTCACAATTAACCTCACTGAAAACTTGAGTGTTTGCTTTTGGAAATGTATGACTCTTATGTGATTTTTCGATACTAAGTCTTCTGCCTTGAGCCTCCTTTTATAGATGCAAATTAGGGTCTCTTCGAAGCTTAATTTCGAGCTGTATATTGCTGGATTCTCTTGCAAAAGTACTCTGACCAATCGGGTTTCATATAAATAAAAAATATATCGTTTTAGCTCCAGATTTGCTTTCATAAATAACTCGGGCCAATCCTGCCTTTAATTAATTCTGGAACAAATATTTCTTCCCGCCAATAGCTTCTGAACTCCCATACGACTTCACTTTATTTTTGTTACAAATCCTTTTAATACTTTGATCAAATTTAATTAAATCTCCACCGATTATCATCATGATTAATTATGGACCATTTGATCTTCTGCGCTAGTCCACATCTGGACCATACTAAGTGATCTGCTATGATCCTTTGATTTCGGCCAACCCTGGACCACACTTTCTGATCTTCTGATCTCGACCAACCTGGACTTGCAAACTGATCTGCTGTGATCCTCTAATCTCAGCCAATGCTGGACCACACGTTCTGATCATTTGATTTCGGCCAACACTGGGCCATGGTCTGATCTTCTAATTGTAACACCCCAATTTTTATAATAACTATTTTATTAATGAAATAAGATTTTAAATAATTAATTTGATATTAATATTATTTTAGAATATATGTTGATAGATTTTGTGATTAATTTCCGTTATATGGATGTTTTCTATGACGTGTTAGTTTGATATATATTATATTATATTAAATGAGTGATATAAATAATAAATATTTTATTTTATTATTTTATATGTTTTCTAAAAGTAATTGTATTTTAGTGTAATATTTTAAAGAATAAGATTTCATGCGGTTTTATATTTCAATTATTTAGAACTATTTTGTATTTTTAGTTATTTATTTTATAAATAATTATCTTGGGATAGTAGTGATATTGTGTTTGATTTACTTTATTTTTTTATACTTGTTATGACGTTGTGATTTTATATATATTTATTATGATTTAGTAATTAATATAAAATGTAGATGTTATATTTATTTATTTTATAATTTCGACTATTCACTAATGATGGTAATATTTTAATTTGAGTATTTGGAAAAATAAGTATTATTATAGTGCTTATTTGGAATATGATAATTTTGGTTATTAATGTATTTTAAAAGATTAATTATTTTATAAAATATTAGTTTTAGAATAAAAGAAGAAGAAGAAGAAAAGAAAGGAACAGATAAGAAAAGAAGAAGAAGAAACGAAAGGAACCAGCGACATTGACAAAAAAAAAACGCACACCCTCTTCCTCTCACATTCATCCAATCAATTCCTTGTTATTTGAATCAATCCCAACTTCTATCTCACACAAAATCGGCCACTGAATCCATTTTTGGCATCAATTTTATCAATCGTGGCTCCGTTTCATCAGAAACAGCTGCACTATTTTTCTTAGGCGAGCTGTTTTTGACTGATTCCGATCAACACGTTTGTCGTATCAAAAAACTGACATCGTTTTTGGATTCCTCTCGTCGAAACCTTCAAAAAGCACTACTCATTTGCATTTTTCGGTGAAGTTGACGTCAGACCCTTCCGGCGCTCCGACGAGTCGGTGAGACTTTTTCTGGAGTTTTTTCTCGTCGTTTTGACTCTATTTTTGCTCCAAAAATTATTATTAATTATTTAACATTGATTTTTATGCTCCGCATAATTTATCAGTCACGTCTTAGAGATTTTGTGAATTTGCCGTTTATTTGGATTCGCTCGCGGTACGTCGTCTATGGTTGCTGTTGAAAACATCCATTGATTTATGTTATTACAGAAAGCGTCTAACTAAGGTAAGGAGTGAGAGAGCGTTTGAATTCATGAGTATAATATATTGTGATATGAACGGGAAAACCATATTTTCCAACGATTCATCCGGGGCTTGCCACGTACGGCAGTAGCCCTTTGAGTGATAAATTGATTAATGTGAAAATATGGAAATTGTGAGATTAAAATTTGGAATAGAAATATTTATGAGGTATTAATTGATTTAATTTTGTTAAATGTGTGTTATTTGATATTATCGTGATATTTGATTTATTTTCGTTAAATGTGTGATATTTGATATTACTGTGATATTGGATGTCGAATGAATTTTATGTATGTTTGATTAAATGAGTTTATGTGATGATGATGATGTATGATTAATAATTGTGATGTTATAAATTTGTGATGAGGATATTGAAGTAACCCCATAATTGATGGAATGGTGATGATTCCAATTTGTGTTTGAGATTATGGTCTTAATGGAGTATCATAGGCCAACGAGGGGAGAAAATAAATATTGAGAATTTTTGAAGTGAAGATTATTTTGTCACCATATAGGTAGGGCCTGACAAGCCTAGTGATTCCGGGGAAGTACAACTGAATGAGCCTGATCGTGGTGGTCTGCTGTTGAGCCTTAGGGCAAGATTGTTAGACCTTGGAGGTATTCGGGTGGGGAATTCCTAGGTGACTTGGAGGTAGCACTCCAAATGTCGGGAGCTACCATGCAACACACGTTTACCTCGACTGTCGCGTATATGTGTCTCGGGTTGAGTTGAGCGGATCTATGAGGACAGGGCCAATTTGAATTGTCCGTCCACCGGGATGGTGGCATAGTATCAAGTCTCCTAACCAAGTACTTCAGAGTTAGAATGGTACCACATTGTAAAGTAGAGTCTAAGCTCATGCATAGCATTGCATCTTCTTGTGATTGTTTTGTTATGATTAATATGTACCGTGTGCGATAATAATTTCTTTTAGATGATTTGATGTTATAGTGAAATATATTGGTTTCTCGTTAGTGATTTTGACTTTATAATGTGATGTTTCTTTTCTTGAAGAATGTTTGTATAATGATACGTTTTATTATGATTGATTGCGTGTTCTTCTTACTTATATTATACTATAAACATGATTTCAAAACTCACCTCCTTCGTTGTTTGTGTTTGACTGGCTTGGCCGTGCGTTTGCGAAATCGCAGTTATTACAGGTTAATGAGTCTTGAAGTTCAAATTTGGGAGAAACTCCGCTCTGATAGGTGATACCGGGAATTAAGAGTTGTAATTTATATTTCACTTTCACTTGCTTAATTAGAAAAGACGTTTTGTATGAAAACCTTATAAGTACTAGTAAGTTTTTGGAATTAAATCAAGAAATTATAGTTAAGTCAAGTTTATTGAGATTGCATTGTTTTAATTAAGGAATAAAGTTAAATTTTTACGTGTGTATTTAGAGGAACGTGATATCATAAATTAGTTATAAAAATTCTTATTTTCTTGAAAACATATTTTCTTTATCCGCTGCGAAATTAATTTTTTTAAAAAATCTAGTATAAATTATTATATATGTTGTTTTGGGGTTTAGGGTGTCACACTGATCTCGGCCAACACTGGGCCATATACTTAAATCTTGACCATTGATCTGAACCTTTTCCCTCTGATCTGGACCAATTCTAAACTGGGTCTGGATTGAACTGAAATTAAAACTGGACAAATAATATTTCAGTCTGGACATTTTACCTTCTGATTTGGATCAGGTCTAGATCAAATTTGGACATCATTTCTTCTGGTCTGGACTTAGTTTCATACCCTGAACCATGCTATCTTCTGGTCTGGGTCAAATCTGGATTGAATTTCTTGTTCTGGACCCATTAATTTATCCTCTGATTAAGTCTGGATCAAGTCTGGGCTGTTTATCATTTCACTGCCAGACCATCTTCTGGTAAGAATAACTTCTGGACTAAGTCTGACTAATGATTCCTTCTGATCTGGATCAAGTCTCCCTCTGGCAAGCTTCCTTCAGGTCTGGTCCAGGTCTCCTTCTGACTTTGCTTCCTTCTGATCTAGGCCAACAAAGATATCCTATGGTAATTTCTAGATGCATCCTCTGGTACCTTCTAGATGCATTATCTGGTGTCTTCATTTTTTGCCTCTGGAAACTTCATCTTCTGGTGGCATTTAATGTAATAATTCAAGGTACAAAATAAGATTACATGGAGTACTTTTGTAAACATCAAAATCCTAAGTACCTAGAACCAACTTGATTCCAACATATATATATATGTTTTTGTGACAAGTTATACATTTTTTTAATATAGATAAACTTTTACTTCTATAATAAGACAATATTTGTAGTGGTGAAATTTTGAACATTATTCAAGTATTTGTTTACGAAGAATCACTTTAGATAGAATTTCCATATATCTAGAATACAACACAATAAATTTGTTCATTTTTTTAATCTACTAAAATTTTAATTTAATTATGAATGTTGTAACTAAATTATATAATTTCTGAGTGAGAATTAGAATTGATTCATTGCTAACGATCAATTTCCTGTTTCAGTTTGATTTTAATATATATTACTATTAGTTTAAATATGTCTTTACATATGTCATGAAAATAGTTTTTTTTAGGAAAATAGTAGTTAATAGAAGAAAAAAAAATTGTACTTCTTTGTAAACATTAATGGTTCCATGGAAGAACAAAAGGGTGTTTATGGAATGTACTAACTAACTAATTCTTTTTTTTTTCTTTCTAAAGGATCATCGATTAATTGTTGATTTGACCCCTTTCACTATAGCTTGTTTATGTAATTAATGCATGTGTATCTGTTTTGATTATTTTATTTTTATTAATTTAAAAAATTTATTTTTTTTATTTTAAAATTTGATAGTTTTTGTCTTTCTTTTAGAAACTCGAACTAAAAAAATGATTATGATATATTTCAAATGATGTGACTTATAAACTCATGATGTAGAATCATCTAAATGCATTAATTATTCATATTTTATTAGTTAAATTTAAAAATTAAATAATTTAAGAAATTGAAATTAAAATTTTTAGAGGATTATATTGTAATTTCATAGATGTTAGTTGTTCACATCAATGTATTCTTTGTCACGTTATTTAAAATATATCACATCACAATATTTTAGTTAAAAAATTAAAAGGGCAAAAACTATCGAATTTTAAATTAAGGGGTCCAACTTTGTATATTAGTGAAAATAAAGGGACTAAAACAACAATTAAACCTAAATGTTATTGATAATTACTATGAAAAATGTTGAAATGTTTGTTTACTACAAATTAATTAATGAATATAATCATCTTAACTTTTTTATTTTTTTATAGTAAGTATTGAAAATTTCAACCTAATTTATCTCATGTAGTGTATAATTTTGAATAAGTTACTCCATCTATCTCTTAACGAGTGTCGTTTAAGATCCTTATATACATATTAAAAAATGTAATAATTAGAAGAAAAAAACAAGTCATTTTTATCAAACTACCCCTTAACAATCGATAAATATTTTACTATTATTAATGTAAAATATAATAATATAGAAACAAAATATTAAAATTACATTAAAAATTATAAATGATATTGATTTTGAGATAATTTTTTCTACTAAAGTAACCGTTGTTGTTAGAACGAAAGAAATAATATATATTTACATATAGTCACTTAAATGCTTAAAAATAACAATATCCAATTAAATACTTGAACATGTTTTTGATAATCTATTGAATTGTTTATAAGCGTGTTTTTAACTTAATATCTTTTTAATATTAGATTTTGAAAAACAAATATTATCATTATACTTTTGTCCAAAATAAAGTATTATTATTATAATCATAAATATCACATCAGATAGTCTAATATATAAATCTGGGCGGATCATAGTATAAATATAAGCTATAAAAGATAACAAAATATAAAATTAATGTTATAATTTGCGTATCATTTGAGTGTAAGAGTATTTATAACTCAAATTTTATAATGATTCACTTATTAGCAATGTTCGAAAAAATCTAAAGATTTTAAATTATTTAACGTTGTGACATATCTTAAAAAGTATTGTAGGTCATGACTTTAAATAGTATAAATAAATTTATTTCATTTATCGTAAATATTAGTATTAACTTAAATATGTCTTTTTTTAGAGAAACATGTAGTTAATAAAAAAAAATACTGAACTGTACATTTTTGAAAACCTTAATGGCTCCACGAAAGAACAAAAGGATGTGTGTGGAATATAATAATTCATTAATTCTTTTACTTTGGTGAAAGATCATCAACCAATTGTTGATTTGGCTATTTTATTATAACTTGTTTTTTTAATCTATTAAGTTATCTTAAATTCATTAAATAAGACAAAGGTTAATAAATGCTGCCAACAATTTTTTCTATTCTATTGTTTGTTTTGCAACTTGCAAATATTTTTCCATAATTATGAGCCTAAATTTGACTTTTACAACAATTAGTACTAACCAATTTTTTTACCATAACTACCTACGTGTAAAAGTTGTACTCGTAGTTGATTTTAGTGGCCACCTACCAAGAGTTATGCCCAATGAAGGTATGGTAATGGGTCTTAGATAGGTCCATTTTGTCCTTTACGGAAAATAGTAATTTAGTTTTTAAATTAAAAAAAAATCAATTTAGTCGTTTTTCAAATGTTAGACCACAATTTTAATAGTTTTAATTATGCTTGTTTTGATGTAATAAAACACTATTTAAATTAGTGTGTATAACTTTTATTGGTTTTATTGATTTTGATGTACTTTTGTATTAAGAGTTTTCATATTTTTTAATTTAGATGACTAATTTGCTATTTTGAAAATTTGTGGATTAAATTGACTGACATCTAAATTTTTAAGGACCTAAAATGACTATTTATTTCATAATTTATTAATGTTTCACCAAACTTTGTTATATTAAATATTTTATAGTTCTAACCAATTTAAATTTATGTGCTTTAATTGTGTACGAGACTAATGTAACTTTATTTTTTGAATAAAAAAGAGAAACTCCTACATTTGTTAATTTTGATATTGATTTTAATAGAAATCTATCAAAAACATGAACACTAAAATCACATGAATATTTAGTGTGAACTTTTGACAAGTTAAAAAGTAAACTTCAATACATATGCAAATATTTCAAAGATAGAGAAAGTTTGACATTCAAGTTTTGTATCACTTTCATAAAGAAACCATTATATCCACACATACGTGAAACAAATAAATGATTATCGAATTGTTAATAGAATAAAATAACAAGTGAACGTATAATACAAGTTAATACCGTAAAATTACAGGAAAATGAAATCTAAGCAAAAATTTGATTGAAAACTTAAAAACAAAAACTTACATAATTATAAATACGTGAAGGTTAAAGAAAAAAAACTAAAATGCAAGTTTGAAAAATGCCAGAAATTTAAAGCATAACAGTATAGAAAATATCAATGATTTGATAAATCAAGCTAATAACATAGAACAAAATAAAAGTTAAATAACTTAGGGATTGCGCTTGTGCAATCTCATGTGGGTGGATAAGTATCGAGTTGTTGCCACATTGAGGTTAATTGGGTGAAGTAATTAGAGATGTCAATACTAGTTTGTTGAAGAGGAACTACGTCATCTTCAATGTTAGAAATTTAGAATCGATATCGAGCGATGTTTTTTTAGATTGATACTTAAAATACATTTACCAACACAATAAAATATTTAAATTAGCAACAAATTCTCAAACATAGTCCAACAAATAAGCTTTAACTATACATCAATAGTAAAACAATAAATAAAAATAAATATGCCACATCAATGGGTTGAGTTTACGGGTTCGTGTGTTCAAAATGTTAAATTCGCTACCCGAACAAAACATAATTGGATTTCAATAGATTGATTCGGGTTAGACCCGAACTTGAATGAGTTGAGTCAAAATGCAAGTTGGATTGATTTGAGTGACCGAGTTCGCAGGTTTACCTGTACCCATGAACACTTCTAAACACAAACACATTATCAAGCAACAACAAGAATCCTGAGGTATTTGAAGAATGCACCAAAATATGGACTTATTTTTCCAAGAGAGTTAAAACTACCTTAGTGGTTTTAGTGATGCTGGTTGGGGAACATGTAAGGACACTAGAAGATCAATTTATGGAAGTTATTTCTTCTTAGAAAACTCATTAATAAGTTGAAAGACTATGAAGCAAACAACAATAGCAAAATCATCATCAGAGGCCAAGTATAAAACACTTGCAATTGCCACTTGTGAACTTCAATGGATCATATACTTGCTTACAGAACATGAAGATAAGGCTAAAAAAGACACCAACTTTATTTTGTGACAACCTTAGTGCAATACACATTGTAGCCAATCCAATTTTTTATGAGAAGACAAAACGTCTAGACATTGACTGTCATATTGTTAGAAAGATGGCTCAAAATATGATTTTATCAGCAAGCTTTGATTGTTCAATTTTTTCCAATCTTAGGCTTTTGGGGGAATGTTAGAAGACAAAGGGTGGAGTTTGTTATCCAAGTTTGCAAGCTTATTAGCCCTAACAGACTGGGAATTGATGAAATTAGTTGAAGACTCATAAGCAGACTAGCTAACTAGGAGTTGGTTGATAGGTGTATGAGCACAATGACTGACAGACTGTCTAGGAGTTGGATGATATATGCACAATAGCTGGTTGACTAATTGAGAGTTGACTAAAGACTTATAGGCACAACAACCTGGAACTGACTCACTAGACTTTGTCCCAATTAATTAGTTTATATATAGAGTAAAACTAGTATAATATCAGTATGCAAGAAAAATTAAAGTACCAACATAGTCACGAAGCACACCACTCTAAACATGCAACTTGATAATTCATCTTTTACATTAACTATTTATAAATGTCTTAGTTATTATGTAGAACATAAAACACTTATTAGAAGAAATCTTATTTCGAGACTAGCCTCCATACAATAAGCTTATCTTTCTTAAAAAAGAACAAAGAAGCACACCACTCTAAACATGCAACTTGATAATTCATCTTTTACATTAACTATTTATAAATGTCTTAGTTATTATGTAGAACATATAACACTTATTAGAAGAAATCTTATTTCGAGACTAGCCTCCATACAATAAGCTTATCTTTCTTAAAAAAGAACAAAGAAAGAGTTCTGATAATAGTATTTTAGGAATATAATTAATTAACACTAAACTTTATCGCAAAAGTTGTTGCCATGGGCAGCATGATCATCAGGAATAATTAAATTAGGACCGCAGTCAATTGTGATAGGAGGGTTCTTATAGTCATCTAAGGTGACATAGTCTGGTATCCAACCATCTAACCCACTCCTAATTAAATACATTTTGTTGATTTTGTCGAGACAAGGTCCACCTATAGTCACAATAGATTGCATGCACCGCTTGAATATGTTGGAACCAAGTTAGTTCTAAGTACCTAGGATTTTGATGTTTACAAAAGCACTCCATGTAATCTTATTTTGTACTTAGAATTATTATATAAAATTTCACCAGAAGATGACGTCACCAGAGGCAGAAGATGCCACCAGAAGATGAAGTCACCATAGGTAGAAGATGAGTTACCAGAGGATAAAATCAGACCAGAGGATACACCTCCAGAAGATACCAGAGGATGCATTCAGAAGGCACCAAAGGATACACCTCCAGAGGATATCAGAGGATATCTTTTTTGGCCCAGCTCAGAAGGAAGCAGAGTCCAGAAGGAGACCTGGGAAAACCAGAAGGAAACCTGCCAGAGGGAGACTTGTTCCATACCAGAAGGAATCATAAGTCAGACTTGGTCCTAAATTTATTCTGACCAGAAGATAGCTTGGCATTAGTTATAAGAATCAGTCTAGACTTAATCCAGACTTGGTCATAGCAGAAGATAACTGGTACATAACAAGTGACTTGATTCAGACTAGAAGATGACATGGTTCAGAGTATAAAACTAAGTCCAGATCAGAAGAAATGATTGTCCACATTTAATCCAGACTTGATCCAGATCAGAAGGTAAATGTCCAGATTAAAATATCATAAGTCCATATTTAATTTCAGTTTAATCCAGACTCAATCCAGAATTAGTCCAGATCAGAGGGAAAATGTTCAGATCAATGGTCCAAATTTAAGCATCATGGCCTAGTGTGGGCTGAGATAAGAAGATCAGATCATATGGTCTAGTGATTGGCCGAGATCAGAAGATCAGAACGTGTGGTCCAGTGTTGGCCGAGATCAGAGGATCACATTAGATCAGATTGTATGGTCCAGATTTAATCATGATGGTAATCAGTGGAGACTTGATTAAATTCGAATAAGACTTGATTAAATTTGATCAAAGTATTAAGAGGATTTGATGCAAAAATAAATTGAAGTCGTGTGGGAATTCAGAAGCTATTGGCGGGAAGAAAGATTTGGTCCAGAATTAATCAAGAACATGATTGGCCAAAGTTATTTTTGAATGCAAATCTGGAGCTAAAAAGATATGTTTTTTTTATTTAAGTGAAACCCGATTGGCCAAGTTATTTTTGCAAGAGAATTTGGCAAGATACAACTCGAATTTTAGCATGGAAGAAACCCTAATTATTCATCTATAAAAGGAGGCTCAAGGCAGAAGACTTAGCATCGAAAATACTTGAGAGTCATATACTTCCCAAAGCAAAATACTTGAGTTTTCAGTGAGGTCAATTGTGAGTATCCGCTTTCCAGAAACAAGTACTCTAAGTTTTTCTTTCCCTTGTGTTAGGTCTAAGTTGTTGAAGTAGAGTCTACAATCCGAGGGAGCCAGAAGGAGTAGCAGATTACTTAGAAATTAGATTCAAGGTTCTTTTCCTCAAAAGTTTAGGGTCGTTAGACTTTTTGAGAAGACTCACTTGGAGGGTCAGTGGTACTTTGTAATTCAAGGTTTTTGAATTAGTGAAATCCTTCAAAGTGAAGGGACTGGACGTAGCCTAGTTAACGGTGAACCAGTATAAAATTCTGAGTTTTTATTTGCTTTATATCTGGTGCTAACTCTGATTTAATTCATACATAACATGTTTTGTTTTAAAACTAAAAAGTATTCAAGTTAGTCAAACACCATTCAACCCCCCTTCTCGTGTTTGCACCTTCAATTGGCATCAGAACTCGGTCTCAAGGCTGAGCACTTAACTAGTGTTTGAGGAAAGGTCCAAGGGGTCAACAACATGGCAGAATCCAAAGATGATTTTGGAGGCAACATGAACTGACCACCATTGTTTGATGGAGACAGGTTTGAGTATTGGAAGGACATAATGAGAAGTTTCTTCATATCTCAAGATCCTGACAAGAGCAAATTATACAAACTGCATCACAAGTCCAGAACCATCATGATCGATGCCATCACATTCAAGGAATTTGACAAATGCACAGATAAAGAAACAACAAATAGCATATTTGACAGTCTGGTTCTGACCTATGAAGGAAGCCAGTAGGTTCAAGAAGCAAGGGCTAACATACTGGTCAAACAACATGAGATGTTCAAGATGGAAGACGATGAAAACATTGATGGAATGTTCTGTAGATTCCAGACTCTGATATTTGGATTGAAGGTCTTGAAGAAAAGCTACACAACAATAGATCATGTCAAGAAGATTCTAAGAAGCTTACCAACCAAGTGGAGACCAATGGTTACTGCAGTTCAGCAAGCCAGAGATCTGAATAACTTAAGACTTGAAGATCTGGTCAGCTCACTCAAGTCTCATGAAATAGAACTGGAAGCAGATGAACCAAAGAAGAAGAAGAATCTGGCCCTGAAGTTGAAATAGAAGAAAGCTGCAAAGGCAGCACCAGAATCAGAGAATAGCGACAATTACTGTGATGATATGGCTTACTTAACCAAACAGATGGTTAAGATCTGGGAAATTAGGAAGAAGAGAGGCTCCAAGAAGAAACATAACAGCAAAGGAAAGGAAGAATCTGACAAGAAGAGCATCATCTATTATGGATGCAATGAACCTGAACATATCAAGTCAGAATGTCCAAACCTGGAAAAAGGAAAACAACACAAGAAGAGTTCCAGATTCAAAAAGAAGGGTCTGATGGCAGCCTGGGATGCATCATAATTAGAAGAAAAATCGTCTGATGAAGAAGAGGCAGAAACAACAATGATGGCACAAATCAGGTCTGCCTCTGGACTTCATAAAGGCACAGTTTCAGGAAGGAAAACAGGCAGAAGGAAGAATGATCAAAGCAGTCATTCAGGCAAGTCTGGAAGCACATAAGAGGAAGCAATTATGGCTCTGATGGCTCATACCAACTCAAGTTCTGGATACAGCTCAGGCTCTGGAACAAATTCAGAAGATGAAGACAATGAGGTATTTTCTGATCTCACTAAATCTGAATTAACTGATGCTGTAAAAGATTTTTTAAATGTAAACAATAAGATGTCTTTAAAACTGAAAACTCTTAGGGAAGATAAGAAAAATCTGACCAAAGAAGTCCAAGTTTTAAAGAATCAAAATTTTGAGTATGCAACTGAAAACAACAATTTTTAAACTGAAGTTGCAAGACTCAAATCTGAAAACCAAACTCTCAAAAGTAATATTTGTTCCACTTCCAAAACTGTTTGGGAATCTGATATGCATGAGCAATTTTTTCAAAACTTTATTTCTAAAGGAATGGAAAGAAGTAAATATGCATCTATGATTTATGGTAACAGTAACATTGGAAAGAGAGGTCTTGGTTTTACAGAAACTATTGTTGAAAGTAAAAATGTTCATTCTGATGTTTTATGCATTGTTTGTGCTAAGAAAGGTCACTCTGAATTATCTTGTCCAATGGTAAAATCTGAACAAGATAAGAGAGTTATTAAAACTAACAAACCTGGACCCAATCAGTTCTGGGTACCAAAAGATCAAATTGTCTATGTTGCAGATATTCTGAGCAACCAGAAGGAGACACCAACAATGGTGCATGGACAATGGATATTGGCAATGCACAAGCAGAAGAAGGTTTATGTTCCTTCTACAACCAGACGGAGGCAATTTGAGTCTGATGGAAGAAGGTCTGGTCAACTCAACCAGAACCAGAATAAGAACCAGAACTGGAACCATAATCAAAACTGGAACCATAATCAGAACAAGAACTGGAACCAGAACCAACACTGGAACCAGAACCAACACTGAAACCAGAATCAGAATCAGTACTGGAACTCGAACTAGAACCAGAACATGTATCAGTATCAAAGGTTCAGGTATGATAATCAAAATTACTTCAATTATCAGAATCAATATAACTACAGGAATTATCAGAATTATCAGATTCATCAGAATCATTAGATTCATCCAAATCCCCAAAATTATCAGATTCATCCAACTCATCCAAATCACCAGAATCATCAAGGTTATCATAATCATCAGATTCATCCAAGTAACCAGAACCAAAACATGTTCAAGAATCATCAGAGGAACATGATCTATCAACCAAAGCAGAATCAAGGAAATTGTTCAAACAGGCCAGAAGCTGAACTGGCTCTTAAGGCTCGAACTGAGTCTGAGTCTGACTCTGATTCTGAAGCAAGGTCTGATCAGCAACATAAATCATGGTACTTGGACAGTGGTTTCTCCAAACACATGACAGGAGACATATCTATGTTTCTGGATCTGACCATGAAAAATGGAGGCAAAGTTTCCTTTGGAGGAAACCAGAAAGGTCAGATTATTGGTACAGGAACAATTGGTAACAAATTTTCTTCCCTTTCTATTAAAAATGTTCTGTTAGTAAAAGGTCTGAAGCATAATCTTTTGAGCATAAGTCAACTAAGTGATTGCAAACATAATGTCATCTTTAACCAGAAAACATGCAAAGCTATTAGTCAACTTGATAAATCCGTTCTGTTTACTGGCATTAGGAAAGATAATGTTTATAATTTTGATTTGTTTAGTCTTGCTAAGTTTGATGATAAACAGCTTGACTATGAAAAGTCAAAGCAAGATGAGGAAATTGCAAGTGAACCACAGGCACAGGAACTAGAAGCTGGACCAGCAGCAGAACCTAAGAAAGATAAAGATGAAAGCAAGGAAGAAGATCATGCTGAATCTAAAGACAAGTAAGAGGGAAAGAATGGAAGTACAACTCTTCACATCCAAAAACTCATTATTGGCAGTGCAACATAACCGTTGAAGACCAGATCATCAAATAGAGAAACCAGTCTGTTTGGTTTACTCTGAACAATTGAACCAGAAAACATGCAAAGCTATTAGTCAACTTGATAAATCCGTTCTGTTTACTGGCATTAGGAAAGATAATGTTTATAATTTTGATTTGTTTAGTCTTGCTAAGTTTGATGATAAACAGCTTGACTATGAAAAGTCAAAGCAAGATGAGGAAATTGCAAGTGAACCACAGGCACAGGAACCAGAAGCTGGACCAGCAGCAGAACCTGAGAAAGATAAAGATGAAAGCAAGGAAGAAGATCATGCTGAATCTAAAGACAAGTCAGAGGGAAAGAATGGAAGTACAACTCTTCACATCCAAAAACTCATTATTGGCAGTGCAACATAACCGTTGAAGACTAGATCATCAAATAGAGAAACCAGTCTGTTTGGTTTACTCTGAACAATTGAACTAAGAAATGTTGATGAAGCTTTGGCAGAGGAAGGTTGGATACTTGCAATGCAAGAAAAGCTGAATGAATTTCAAAGGAATGATGTTTGGGATCTGGTATCCAGACCAAACAAAAACATTATTGGAACCAAGTGGGTGTTCATGAATAAACTCAATGAAAAAGGTGAAGTGGTAAGGAACAAAGCCAGACTTGTAGCTCAAGGGTACAATCAACAAGAAGGTATTGATTACACTGAGACTTTTGCTCCAGTGGCCAGGTTAGAAGCAATTAGAATTCTTTTATCATTTGTTGCTAATCATGATATAATTCTGTATCAAATGGGTGTTAAAAGTGCATTCTTAAATGTCTATATAAGTGAGGAAGTCTATGTCAAACAACCCTCTAGATTTGAAAATTCTGATTTTCCAGACCATGTTTTTAAACTTAAAAAATCTTTATATGGTTTAAAACAAGCACCAAGGGCGTGGTATGACAGACTTAGTAACTTTTTGCTTAAGAATGAATTTGATAGAGGCCAGATTGATAATACTCTATTTAGGAAATCCATTAAAAATGATATTTTGATTATTCAAGTTTATGTTGATGATATCATCTTTGGATCCACTAATGGCACTTTGTGCAAGGAGTTTTCTAACGTAATGCAGAAAAAGTTCCAAATGAGCATGATGGAAGAACTTAAGTTCTTCCTGAGAATTCAGATTCACCAAGGTAAATCAGGTATACTCATTCACCAATCTAAATAGACTACAGAACTTCTCAAAAAGTTCAAGATGAGTGACTGTAAGCCTATCGCCACCCCCATGCACCCAACCTGCTCACTTGAGAAAGATGAAACTAGCCAAAAGGTAGACCAGAAAACATACATATTTATGATTGGATCCCTTCTTTACCTAACTGCTTCTAGACCTGACATTTTGTTTAGTGTTTGTGTTTGTTCCCGTTTTCAAGCTGACCCTAGGGAATCCCATTTAACTGCTGTCAAAAGAATCTTGAGATACCTTAAAGGAACCACCAACCTTACCTTGTTATACAAGGAAACCCCCACCTACAAACTAAGAGGCTTTTGTGATTCTAACTATGCTGGAGACAAGTTGGAAAGGAATAGTACAAGTGACAACTGCACACTCTTAGGTGATAATTTGATCCCTTGGTCAAGCAAAAGACAAAACACCACTGCCATGTCAACAACTGAAGCTGAGTATATATCAGCAGCAGGATGCAGTTAATCTGGATGAAACATCCACTTGAAGTTTACAACATCTTTGAAACCAATATCCCTTTGTTCTGTGATAACACTTCAGCCATAAACCTAACCAAGAACCCTATCTTGCACTCTAGAGCCAAAGACATTGAAATAAAACACCATTTCATCAGGGACCATGTTAAAAAAGGGACTTTAAGCATCCAGTTTGTGGACACTGATCATCAATGGGCTGATATCTTCACCAAAGCATCTCAACATTGGTCCAAAATAAGTCAGACTTGGTCTGATATCTTCAATGGGCTGATCATCAAGGAATCATAAGTCAGACTTGGTCAGATAAATTTTGGACACTGATCATCAATGGGCTGATATCTTCACTAAAGATAGGTTCGAGTTCATCAAGAAGCATCTCAACATTATCTCCATATCTGACTAGCTCAAGTAGTCATCTTAGGAGTTTTTTAATTTTCTTGTAATTTTACTTTATGTCTTTTATTTTCTTGTTTTTACTTTCTGTACTTTGTAAAGAGAAAAACCAAAATACAAAAATAGTAGGACATCTTTTTGGCGGATGACAAAAAGGGAGAGAGAAAGAAAAAGGAGAAATAAGTAGAAAAGGAGAGATAAAAAGAAAGGAGGAGTGAAAAAGAAAGAGATGAAAAGAGAAGGAGTTGAAAAAGAAAGAGATGAAAAGAGAAGGAGTTGAAAAGGAGAGGAAACAGGGAGAGAGAAAAATAAAGAGAGAAAAAGAAAGAGTAAAAAGAGAAGGAGTTGAAAAGGAGAGGCAATGTGAAGAGAGAAAAAGAAAGAGAGAATAAAGAAGGAGTTGAAAAGGAGAGGAGAAGAGAAGAAAAGAAACAGTGATTTAAGAAGAAGTTGAAAAGTAGAAGAAAAAGTCATTATTAAACTTAGGGGGAGTATTTTAAGTACTTTGAATTTTTTCAAAGTCTTTTTAAATAAGTTATAAGCTAACAAAATAAGTTAAGGTTTTGTCATCATCAAAAAGGGGGGAGATTGTTGGAACCAAGTTGGTTCTAAGTACTTAGGATTTTGATGTTTACAAAAGCACTCCATGTAATCTTATTTTGTACATAGTATTATTATATAAAATGTCACCAGAGGCAGAAGATGCCACCAGAAGATGAAGTCACTAGAGGTAGAAGATGAGTTACCAGAGGATAAAATCAGACCAGAGGATACACCTCTAGAAGATACCAGAGGATGCATTCAGAAGGCACCAAAGGATACACCTCCAGAGGATATCAGAGGATGTCAAAATATCATATGAGGATATCTTTTCTTGCCCAGATCAGAAGGAAGCAGAGTCCAGAAGGAGACCTGGTCAGACCAGAAGGAAGCCTGCCAGAGGGAGATTTGTTCCAGACCAGAAGGAATCATAAGTCAGACTTGGTCCAAAATTTATTCTGACCAGAAGATAGCTTGGCAGTAATTATAAGAACGAGTCTAGACTTAATCCAGACTTGGTCAGAGCAGAAGATAACTGGTCCAGAACAAGTGACTTGATCCAGACAAGAAGATGGCATGGTTTAGAGTATAAAACTAAGCCCAGATCAGAAGAAATGATTGTCTAGATTTAATACAGACTTGATCCAGATCAGAAGGTAAATGTCCAGATTAAAATATCATAAGTCCAGATTTAATTTTAGTTCAATCCAGACTCAATCCAGAATTGGTCCAGATCAGAGGGAAAATGTTCAGATCAATGGTCCAGATTTAAGCATCATGGCTTAGTGTTGACCGAGATCAGAAGATCACATCATATGGTCTAGTGATTGGCCAAGATCAGAAGATCAGAACATGTGGTCTAGTGTTGGCCGAGATTAGAGGATCGCAACAAATCAGATTGTATGGTCCAGATGTGGACGAGATCAGAAGATCAAATGGTCCAGATTTAATCATGATGGTAATCAGTGGAGACTTGATTAAATTCAAATAAGACTTGATTAAATTTGATCAAAGTATTAAGAGGATTTGATACAAAAATAAATTGAAGTCGTGTGGGAATTCAAAAGCCATTGGCGGGAAAAAAGATTTGGTACAGAATTAATCAAGAATAGGATTGGCCAAAGTTCTTTTTGAATGCAAATCTGGAGCTTAAAAGATATGTTTTTTATTTAAGTAAAGCCCGATTGGCCAAGTTATTTTTGCAAGAGTATCTGGCAAGATACAGCTAGAACTTAAGCATGGAAGAAACCCTACTTATTCATCTATAAAAAGAGGTTCAAGGCAGAAGACTCAACATCGAAAATACTTGAGAGTCATACACTTTGAAAAGCAAAATACTTGAGTTTTCAATGAGGTCAATTGTGAGTATCCGCTTTCCAGAAGCAAGTACTCTAAGTTTTTCTTTCGTTGTGTTAGGTCTAAGTTATTGAAGTAGAGTTTACAATATGAGGGAGTTACAAGGAGTTGGAAATTACTTAGCAGTTAGATTCAAGGTTCTTTTCCTCAAAAGTCTAGGGTTGTTAGACTTTTTGAGAAGACTGACTTGGAGGGTCAGTGGTACTTTGTAATTCTAGGTTTTTGAATTAGTGAAATCCTTCAAAGTGAAGGGACTGGACGTAGCCTAGTTAACGGTGAACCAGTATAAAATTCTGAGTTTTTATTTACTTTATATCCGCTGCTAACTCTGTTTTAATTCGTACATAACAGGATTTGTTTTAAAACTAAAAAGTATTCAAGTTAGTCAAACACAATTGAACCCCCCTTCTCGTATTTGCATCTTCAGAATCCACTAGAATCAGGACCATTCAATTTCGGAGCATAAACCTATGATTAAATTAAATTAAAAAAAATTTATTTTTACTTTTATAAACAATACATTAGTACCTATTAATTCTAGTCAACCAAATTTAATATTTTGATTGAGTACATCATAAAAAATTGAAAATATTAGATAATGTGGTTTATTTTCCAAAGTCACTAAATTTTATAGTTAAGTTAATATTATTTGTGCAACAAATTAAATTTTAAAGAGCAATTGAGAATCATGTATATGTAGTTACGTATATTATATGGTTAATTACCCTGTGGCCTTTAGCGTCTCCAAAAATAATACTAATTCTGTCATTTGTATCAGGTGGAGAATGACAACTTGTCATTATGGTATCTATGTATTTGCAAGTCCGTTCATCCACATTCTGAAACATTCATATATACAAATCATATACACAACCTCTTATTTAATATGCAATCAAACATGAAATTAATTTGAGTATATAAAACTTTCATTTATAAAATGTGTAGTGACTAAACTTTAAAAGGGTATTTATGAAATTGAAGCATCATTTTCCAACATTAAATTTTTGCAGAAACAAAAAGGCACCAATGAAAAGCTACTACTAAACAAATTATCAGTTTTTTTTTTAATAAGGTATAGTCCTAGTGAGTTTATGAAAATAAATTCAAAACAATTTATAGTAATGTTATAAGTTATTTTCTTACACTTTTCTAAATAATATCATTTATGTTTATCCTGAAGGTGCAAACACGAGAAGGGGGTTGAATTGTGTTTGTCAAACTTGATTACTTTTGCTGTTTTGTTAAATGTTAATGTGAATTATTCGATAGATAACTAATCAGATTCAGCAGCAGATAATAATAATATAATACCACAGCAAATTATACTGGTTCACTGTTAACTAGGCTATGTCCAGTCCCTTCCTCCAGAAGGTCTTTTCACTAATTCAAAGTCCTTTGAATTACAACACCACTTACCCTACAAGCCAGTCTTCCCAAACAGCATGACAACCCTAGACTTTTGAGGAACAAGAACACCTTGACTATACCAGCCAAGTCTTCTCAAACAGCTTGACAACCCCAGACTTTTGAGGAACAACAACACCTTGACTAAACCAGCCAAGTCTTCTCAAACAGCCTGAAAACCCCAGACTTTTGAGGAACAATAACAACACCTTGACTCTACAAGTTAAGTCTTCTCCTACCAATCTGACAAGCCCAGATTGAAGAAGGAATCTACACCACTATCGGGTTATAAAATAAAGGTTTGGAACTTTGCAACATTGCTTATGTAAAGCTGTTTGCTGCACTGATTCTTGCACTCTTTTGTTGCTTCTGGAAAGCTGATTATTGCACTGAATTTCTCTCTCGAAAACACTTAGAAAATATTGCTCTTGCACATTTGTGTTTCTCTATTTTGAACTCTCAAATAATGTTGAATTTAAGCTTGAGTTCTCGTGGTTTTCGATGCTCTAATCTTTAGCATTAAGTCTCTATTTATAGTTGAACTTTAGGACTTCACTGATGCTTTACTTCTAGAGTGATTTCAATTAATCTGTTTTGAGAATATTCTGGAGTTGTTTGCTCAGATTCTGTTTTGAGTCTTTTGCTCATTGATGCTTTACTTCTGGAATGTATTTCGATTAATCTGTTTTGAGCATGTTGGAGTAGTTTGCTCAGATTTTGTTGAGACTTTTACTCTTTGATTCTGTTTTGAGCATTTTGCTCCGCCTATGTTTTGAGCATACTTTCAGCTAGATTCTGTTTCTCGAGTCTTTTGCTCCAATTCTATTTTGAAAATTTTTCTCAGATACTGTTTTGAGCATATTTTTAGCTAGATTCTGTTTCTCGAGTCTTTTGCTCCAATTCTGTTTTGAGCATTTTTCTCAGATTCTGTTTTGAGCATATTTTTATTTAGATTCTGTTTCTCGAGTCTTTTGCTCCAATTCTGTTTTGAGCATTGCTCTTTGACAAGTTCCTCTGATGATATCCTCTGGTAATATCCTCTGGTAATATCCTCTGGTAATATCCTCTGGTGACGTCATCCTCTGATTTCTGCTTCTGGTGACATCATCTTCTGGTGACGTCATCTTCTGGTGACATCCTCTGGTGACATCATCCTATGATTTCTGCTTCTGGTGACGTCATCTTCTGGTGACGTCATCATTTGATTTATGCTTTTGCTAACGTTATCCTCTGATCTATTCTTCTGGTGACATTTTTCATTCTTCTTCTAAGTCAAATATGTTATTTTCATAAAATACATTTGTTAACATCAAAACTTTAATTGCAAGAACCAACTTGGTTCGAACAATCTCCCCCTTTTTGATGATGACAAACAATGTATTTTTGATAATACTTTTTCTTTCTTTTGACTTTGACTCCCCCTAAGACTAAGCTTCATTTTATATTTTCTCCCCCTAAGTCTAATGCCCTGATATCATATCAAATACATCATAAATCATCTTCTCATCCTTTCAAATACATCATCTTTTCCCTCGAATATTTTATCAAATATTACATCTTCTCCCCCTTTGTCATCAGACAAAAAGGATTGAATGAAGAAAAGAGATCCTCTGTTTTTTTTAATTATAAAAGTACACGAAAAATAAAATAACATACAAAAAATTAAACTAAGCTATTAGGTTAGGGATGAAGATAAGATTAAGGGTTTTCTTGATGAATTCAAACCTATCTTTAAATAGTGGTTTAATGAATATGTCAGCCCATTGATGATCAGTGTCTACAAATTGAATGTTAAGTACCCCTTTTTGAACGTAATCTTTGATGAAGTGGTGTTTGATCTTATGTGTTTGGCTCTAGAATGTAGGATAGGGTTTTTGGTTAGGTTAATGGCTGAAGTGTTGTCATAGTATAAAGGGATGTTTGTTTCCATGATTTTGTAGTCTTCCTGCTGATGTTTCATCAAAATGAGTTGGGAGCTGCATCAGGCTGCTGAAATGTATTCAGCTTCTGCTGTTGACATGGCAATGGTACTTTGTCTCTTGCTTGTCCAGGATATTAAATTTTCTCCTAAGAATGTGCAGTTTTCACTTGTACACTTTCTTTCGAGTTTATCTCCAGTATAATCAGAGTCACAGTATCCACTCAGTTTGTATATAGGAGTTTTCTTGTAGAACAAGATGGGGTTGGTAGTGCCTTTTATGTATCTAAGGATTCTCTTAACGGCAGTTAAATGGGATTTCCTAGGGTCAGACTGAAATTTAGCACATACGCATACACTAAATATGATATCAGGTCTCGAAGCAGTGAGATAAGATTTTTGATCAACTTTTTGTCCTGAGTCATCCTTTTCAAGTGAGCAGGTAGGGTGCATTGGAGTAGCCATAGATTTGCATTCACTCATCTTAGACTTCTTGAGAAGCTCTTTTGTATATTTTGATTGATGAATGTATATACCTTTTTGACTTTGCTGAATTTGTATTCCTAGGAAGAACTTAAGTTCTCCCATCATACTCATTTGAAATTCGTGCTACATTAATTCAGAAAATTCTGGCCACTAGAGCAAAAGTCTCAGTGTAGTCAATATCTCCTTGCTGACCGTAACCTTGTGCCACAAGTCTTGCCTTGTTTCTGACAACTTCACCTTTTTCATTTAGCTTATTCCTAAAGACCCACTTGGTTCCAACAATGTTCTTTTCTGGTTTTGGAACTAGATCCGAAACATCATTCCTCTTAAATTCATTTAACTCTTCTTGCATTGCAATAATTCATCCATCATATGCCAATGCTTCACTAACAGAGGTAGGCTCAATCGATGAGAGTAAGCCAAACAGACTGATGTATTTTAGTGATGATCTGGTTTTTATAGAATCACTTCCACTTCCAATGATCAGATTTTCAGGATGAGATGATTGATATTTCCATCCAGATTTCTTTTCTGATTTCTCATGACTGGTTCTGATTTGATCAGATTCATCCTTTGAAAATGTGTCATATGCTTCTGACTTGCTTGTATCCTCCACTTCTCCATGTTTTGCTGGTTTATCTGCTTCTACTTTCTCTGGTTCTTGTAAATCTAATATAGACTCTATTCTGGATGTAACATGCAGTGTTGATTGCTTCAGCCCAAAATTGTTTTGCAACATTTAAATCATTTAACATAGTTCTGGCCATGTCTTGGAGTGATCTATTCTTTCTTCTAACTTATCTTCAGATTTTTCCTCTGAAGACTTGTCAGGTTCTTCTTTCATCTTCCATCTTTTCAAGCTCTCTTGGTTTGTCTACATCAGCTTCTGGTAGATCTGTATCAGCTTCTGGTTCTGGTAAACCAACATCAGTTTCCTATAGTTCTGGTTAACCTGCATCAGCTTCATCTTCCTTTGACTTTTCAGGTCAAGCTATTTGTCATATAACATAATACAAATCAAATAATTTAAAAATGAACTCAATACAGCCAAATCATTAATTATGCTTCTGGTGGTTTTTGCTTGTTTTTGAAACCACTGAAATACTATTTCTGTTGATGTGTTCACATCACATGTATCACTTGGCTCCTCTGACAGTTTGAAAACCTACAGAATACTTATCTAGCTTTGATTTTTAAGATCAAGCTTCTTGTTATCACATTAAACATAAATATCAAACAATAATAGTATTTACAGCAAGATGTAACCTCTATGTCAACAGTTGCAGTTTTACTCTGAAAATCTTCTTGTTTCTGATTTTCAGATTCTGAATCTGTATGTTCTGTGATTAGATGGTTTGGATGAAGGGATTTGAATTCCCTTCCTGGTTTGTAGTCTTGATGAATTTTACTGGAGTGTTTGAAGAACTCTCCTGATTCTGATTCTTCTCTTTCTGCTGATATATCGGGTTCCTCTGATAATTCTGGAACTGATGATAATTCCGATTCTTCTGGTTCTGGAACTGATGGTAATTCTGATTCTTCTGGTAGTTCCAGGTTTGTTGATATGAGTGATTTCTCTGTCTGGTCTGATTTGTGTGATATGTATGATTTCTTTGATATTTCTTGTTCCTCCTATGATTCTGGTTCTAGTTCTTGTTCTGATAGGTATTGTGTTGACCAGTTCTTCTTCTACCAGAGTCAATTGGCTTCTGTTTGGTAGATGTTGGAACATATACCTTTTTCCTTTCATATATTGCCAGCATCCATTGAACAGGAACCATGACTGGTGTTTCACTTTGGTTGCTCAGAACATCTGCAACATAAACAATTTTATCTTTTGGTACCCAAATCGAGTTGGTCCAGGTTTTTTAGTCTTGAAAGTTTTCTTGTTTTTCCTTGTATTTAGCATAGGACAAGACACTTTGGAATGACCTTTCTTGTAACAAGCAGCACACACAATATCAGAGGGAACATATTTAAGCATATGTTTTAGTTCAGTTATAGTTTCTTGAAATCCTATACCTCTATTTCCATTCCTACTGACTCCATAAATCATAGAAGCATATTTGCTTCTTTCCATACCATTAGCAAGAAATTCTTGAAGAACTTGTTCATGTATATCAAAATTACATGTAGTATTTTTAATTGATGTTGAATTATGGTCATTTTTCAAAGTTAGACTTTCAACTTGAAGTTCAGCAAAACTGTTTTTCAAATATACATTCTCTGTTTTCAATTCTGCAATATCAGTTTCAAGAATGACACTTTATGTTTTAAATTATCCAATTTGATTTTTTAAAACATTAACTTCTTCTGTTAAATTTGTATTTTCTTTCTTAAGAGTTTTCAGTTTTAAAGACAATTTGTAATTGCTATTTAAAAAGTCATTCAGAGTAGTAATAAAATCAGATAGATGAATTGAGAATATACCTCAGTTTCATCATCTTCTGATTCTCTTCCAGAATCAGATTTTGTGTTTTATCCAGAGAAAGAGTTGGTATGAGCCATCATAGCATAATCTGCTTGTTCATCTTCAAAAGATTCATCAGAATCATCCCATGTAGCCATCATGCTTTTCTTCTTGGTTCTGAAATCTTTCCTCTAGTACTCCCCTTTCTCTATATTTGGACATTCTAACTTAATATGTCCAGATTCATTACATCTATAGCAGATAATATCTTTCTTGTCATGTGTATCATCACTTTCTTTGTTGGAATGCTTGGAATATCTTTGGGAAATATTATTTCTTCTGTTGTGCCACATTTTTATGAAATTTCTGGATAAAAAAGTAATATCTTCTTCCTCTGAGTTCATACTTTGATCGTCTGAATCACTATCTTCTGATTCTGATGTTGCTTTCAGAGCCTTCTTCTGCTTGGATTTCAGGCTAGAGTTTTGTTCTTCTTTTTGGGTTCATCTTCTTCCAACTCAATTTCATGTGATCTGAGGGAGCTAATTAATTCTTCCAGCTTTAGAGTATTTAGATCTTTAGCTTCCTGAATAGCAGTGATCTTTGGTCTCCACTTGATTGTCAGACTTCTAAGTATTTTCCTTACATGATCAGCAGTAGTGTAACTCTTTTCTAGTACCCTTAATCTTAATACTAGAGTCTAGAATCTAGAAAACATAGTTTCAATGTCTTCATCTTCTTCCATCTTGAATAACTGGTACTTCTTGACTAGAATGTTAGCCTTTGCTTCTTGGAGTTACTTACTGCCTTCGTAAGTCAGAATCAGACTATCATATATGCTCTTCACTGTTTCTCTGTTAGTGCACTTGTCAAACTCCTTGAATGTGATTGCATTAATCATGAATGTTCTAGATTTGTGAGGCAACTTGAACATCTTCTTCTCGTCAGTATCCATGTCTCTCCTGGAAATTTTAACACCATCAGCATCTTCTGGAGCAGTATAACCATCTTCCACCAAGTCCCAAAGTTCAGGATCTTGTGAAATAAAAAAACTTCTCAGCATGTCTTTCCAATACTCAAATCGTTCTCCATCAAATAGAGGAGGTCTGTTGATGTTTTCTTCAACAACTTCTTCATTGGATCCAGACATTTTGAACCCTTCGATCTTTCCTCAAACACTGTAAAGTGCTCAGCCTTGAGACCGAGCTATGATACCAATTGAAGGTGCAAACACGAGAAGGGGGGTTGAATTGTGTTTGTCAAACTTGATTACTTTTTCGGTTTTGTTAAATGTTAATGTGAATTATTCAATAGATAACTAATCAGATTCAGCAGCAGATAATAATAATATAATAACACAACAAATTATACTGGTTCACCGTTAACTAGGCTACGTCCAGTCCCTTCCTCCAGAAGGCCTTTTCACTAATTCAAACTCCTTTGAATTACAACACCACTTACCCTACAATCCAGTCTTCCCAAACAGCTGAGAACCCCAGGCTTTTGAGGAACAACAACACCTTGACTAAACCAGCCAAGTCTTCTCAAACAGTCTGACAACCCCAGACTTTTGAGGAACAATAACAACACCTTGACTCTACAAGTCAAGTCTTCTCCTACCAATCTGACAACCCCCGATTTAAGAAAGAATCTACACCACTATCGGGTTATATAATAAAGGATTGGAACTTTGCAACGTTGCTTCTGTAAAGCTGTTTGCTGCACTGATTCTTGCACTCTTTTGTTGCTTATGGAAAGATGATTATTGCACTAAATTTCTCTCTCGAAAACACTTAAAAAATATTGCTATTTCACATTTGTGTTTCTCTATTTTGAACTCTCAGATAATGTTGAATTTAAGCTTGAGTTCTCGTGGTTTTCGATGCTCTAATCTTCAACATTAAGTCTATATTTATAGTTGAACTTTAGGACTTCACTGATGCTTTACTTCTGGAGTGTATTTCGATTAATCTGTTTTGAGAATATTCTGAAGTAGTTTGCTCATATTCTGTTTTGAGTCTTTTGCTCATTGATGCTTTACTTCTATAGTGTATTTCAATTAATCTGTTTTGAGCATTTTGGAGTAGTTTGCTCAGATTTTGTTGAGTCTTTTACTCACTGATTTTATTTTGAGCATTTTGCTCCGCTTCTGTTTTGAGCATACTTTCAGCTAGATTCTGTTTCTCGAGTCTTTTGCTCCAATTCTGTTTTGAGCATTTTTCTCAGATTCTGTTTTGAGCATATTTTTAGCTAGATTCGATTTCTCGAGTCTTTTGCTCCAATTCTGTTTTGAGCATTTTTCTCTGACAGGTTCCTCTGATGATATCCTCTGGTAATATCCTCTGGTGACGTCATCCTCTGATTTCTGCTTCTGGCGACGTCATCTTCTGGTGACATCCTCTGGGGACGTCATCCTCTGATTTATGCTTCTGGTAACGTCATCCTCTGATCTATTCTTCTAGTGACATTTTTCATTCTTCTTCTAAGTCAAATATGTTATTTTCATAAAATACATTTGTTAACATCAAAACTTTAATTGCAAGAACCAACTTGGTTCCAACATATCCTATTTAATAATCTCAAATAAGTTAATACAAACAAGTTCAAAGTTCATATTGCATGGATAATTAACTTAATTAAAAGCTAATAAAATATATAAACGTTTATCAATTAAGTGTTTATAGATAATCAATTTATGTAACAAAAATTAAAGTTAAGTCAAATTGTTTTTAAATAAATTTTTTGTATAAGTTATTTTCATAACCTATTCTTGAGAGTTTATAAAAATAAAATAAAATATTCTTATGAAAACGTTATAAATTTCTTTTAGAAGTTCCACCAAATAGTCTATGTAATTCTCCCACTAACAAAACTAACAACTACTCCAAAGTTGAGGTCGAGTGAATTAAAAGGGTGTTTTTGTGTGAGAGTTAATATTTCCAAAATAAATAAATAAAAGTCAAGAGTATATATAAAATTTAATTACTTGTAGTTGGGTATCGTCAAGCGCTGAAGATTGGTTAATTTCAAGTTTAAGCCGAGTTAGTAATGATGGTGTTGCATGCGAGAAAACAACAATTACGGAGAATGTGAGGATTAAGGTAAGAGGTTTCATGATTTTGTTAATCTTTTTTCTTTGCATTAAAGAGAAGAGAAGGAGGAACACCTAATTGATTTTAGATATTGTTGAGTTGTATTATAGAATTAAATATGCCATAAGTGATATTTACAGATACCATGAAATGCTAAAAAAATTATGTTTTTTTTAATATTGTGTTAATCACCCAATTAGTACAAAATTTTGTAGAACCTGCTAATATATCTACAAAATTATCAATATTTCAAAACATCTACGACTCGGTCACATTAGTCATATTAGTCTTTTTGATAAAATGTGGTACAATATAGGGACATAATTGCAAATTCAATACTAATATTAGAGACTAAATTGATGATAAATTGTTAAATGTACCGATCAACTTGATTGTCTAGTTGTACACCTTTGACAAAAATATTTATACGAGTAATTTTTGATAAAATTAGATATTTTTTAAATATTTATAATCTTATGGATCTATTTTTACTTCTTTTATATTTTATTATTCTCTTTGTACTAAGTTGAATAACTCATTAAAAAAAATAGTTCAAAATTTAACGACTTTCATTTTTCAATTCAATATTTATTATTATGTTTTCAATTCTACAATCTAATTGATACTATTTACGTCATTCTAAAGAGTTAATCAATATTTTTCACTTTATATTTGTACTAATGATATACCAATACTTAATAAAAGTAGTTTAAAAAATATTATAATCTCTTCATTTTTTTTATAATTATATATATAATACACTTTTTCTTAATATTAGTAAACTTATATTTCTATAATAAAACCATATTTGTTAACATTAATATTTTGAAAATTATTGAAGTATATGTTAACATGAACCATAGAATTTCCATATAAATACAATACAAACTCAATAAATTGTTCAATTTTCTTTTGTATGTTCAAGATGGTTTATCCAATAGTTTTATCTACTAATTTTTTAATTTAATTATGGATATTATAACTAAATTATATAATTTCCAAGTTAGATTTAAAATGGATTCATTGCTCAACCATTCAATCCCCTCAGTTTGATTTTAATATATATTTGTATTAGCTTTAATATGTCATGAAAAGTAATTTTATTCAGGTAATAATTCACTAATTCTTTTGTTTTCTGAAAGATCATCTATTGTTTTATTTGTTGATTTGACCCTTTCATTATAACTTGTTTCGGTAATGGGTACCTACACATTACAATATTTTATATTTTAGTGTGAATTATTTTTATATTTAAAAGAAATTTATGATAAATTTTAAAGTTAATTGCAGTTTTTTTTATCATAATTTCACCATTTTACATAATTGATTCTCCTATTTTAAAATTCTACTGTTTTTGTCCCTCTTTTATATATTTGAACTACAAAATAATAACGTGACATATTTTAAATGATGTGTGATACAATCTCATGATGTAGAAGTATCGAGATGTTTTAACTATTCATATTAATTAAACTAAATCGTATACATGTGCGATGCACGAGAAGAATATTATGAGATTAATTGTCTTATTTTATGAATTAAAAAAGGGAACCCCAACATATGTTAATGTTGAAATTGGTTTTAATAGAAAACAATCAAAAACATCAATTAATAAACATAAAAAATACATATGTAAATATTTCAAGGATGAAGAAAGTTTGACATTCAAATTTCATATCTTTTTCATAAAGAAACCATTATGTCGAAATATACACGGTTCAAATAAATGATAAAAAGTTGTTAACGGAAGAAAATGACAAGTTAATACATGTAAATTATAGAAAAATAAAATTTAAGCAAACACTTTGATAATTGAAAACTTAAAAACATAAACATAAGTATATATAATTATAAATGTGTGAAGGTTAAACAATAAAAACTAAAATGCAAGTTTGAAAAATGCTAAAAAATTAAGGCCTAAAAGTACAGAAAATACAACGACTTGATAAATCAAACTAGTAATGAAGAACAATATAAAAGTTAAATAACTTAGAATGAGATTTGTATAATACGGATCTCTTAAAGACACCGACTTTATTTTGTGACAACCTCAGTGCAATACACATTGCACCCAATTCAGTTTTTCATGAAAAGACAAATTATCTAGACATTGACTGTCATATTGTTAGAGAGAAAGCTCAAAATGGAATTTTATAACTACTACCAATTAAAGGACACAACCAACTAGTTGATTTATTCACTGAAGGATTGCTGGCAGATATTTTCAGATAACTTATTAGCAAGTTTGGATTGTTCAATTTATTCCAATCTCAAGCTTGTGGGGGATTGTTTGTAGACAAATGGGGAAGCTTGTTATCCATGTTTGCAAGCTTATTAGCCATGGCAGACTAGGAGTTGATAAAGCTGGTAGAAGACTCACAAGCAAATTGGTTGGGAGCTAGATGATAGGTTTATGTGCATGATGACTGGTAGAGTGGTTGAGAGCTAGATGATAGGCTTATGTGCACGATGGCTGACAGACTGCTAAGAGCTGGGCAAACACTTATAGACATAACAACAAGAAGCTGGTTCGCTAGATCTTGTCCCAAATAGTGTGTTTTCAACTAAATCCTTTTGTATTTGTATTTTTTTGTTATAGGTTTGTTACTTCTTGTTAGTTAGTTTGTTAGGAAGTTAAGCTAGTCTTTTGCTTGCTAGTCAAGCTAACAACCTTGTATATAAAATGGGTGTTAGCTCCGTTTCTCAATGATTTGATTCGTTTTTTTCAATCAGTTGATATTAGTTCATACATTTTAAGAGTTTATATATAGGGAAAAACTAGAAACATATCAATATGCAAGAAAAATTTCACGATTAAAGTACCAACATAGTCACAAAGCACACCACTCTAAACATGCAACTTGATAATTCATCCTTTACATTAACTATTTATGAATTTCTTAGTTATTATGTATAGCATAAAATACTTATTAGAACAAAACCTTATTTCGAGACTAGCCTCCATACAATAAGCTTATCTTTGTTAAAAAAGAACAGAGAAAGAGTTCTAATAATAGTATTTTAGGAATGTAATTAATTAACACTAAATTTTTTTGCAAAAGTCGTTGCCATTGCCAGCATCATCATCTGGAATAATATAATAAGGACCGATGTCAAATGTGATAAGAGGGTTCTTATAGTCCACTAAAATGATATATTCTGGCATCCAACCATCTGATCCACTCCTATATAAATACATTTTGCATATTTTGTTGATACAAGGTCAACCTAACGTCACTTTAGCTACCATGAACCGCTTGAACCCCTTAGAATCAGGAACATTCAATTTCAGAATATAAACCTGCGATTAAATTCAATTAAAAAAATTTTATTTTTACTTTTATAAACAATACATTAGTACTTATTATTTCTAGTCAAAGAAAATTAAATATTGTGATTGAGTACATCATAAAAAATTGAAAATAATAGATAATGTGATTTCTTTTCCTAAGTCATGCAACGAAAGAAGGCACGTTTCATACCAAGTCAAATGAAGGGGGTCTACAAGGGAATAATTCCGTTAGCATGGAGCCGGGAATTTCTATGCCAAGGAGGGGAATGAGAAAACACATGACTAGCTCAAGGCTACGTACACCCATGATATGATATTTAAGTAATCATGACAGTAGCTATAGGTATGCATATTGTGAGAATTTTCGATTCTTTCTTCTCCCTCTTACTCTATTTTCCAATAGTGATGTAGGAAGGTTTGCGGCAAAAATCGAGGAAGAAACGGCTTTGCGGGCTCGTGTTGAATCAGACTCTAGTTCCGAAGAAGAGATCCTGGAGGAGAATCAGGGTTACGATAATCAACAGAATTGCAACGACTACAAAGTCAAGGCTGATATGCCGTTGTTCTATGGAACTATGGGGGTTGAAGAGTTTCTGGATCGGCAGATTGACATTGATCGGTTCTTCGACGTGATGGGTGTGCCAAAAAACAAGCAGGTGAAGATGGTGGCAATTTGATTGAAGAGCACCGCTGCTGTGTGGTGGGATAAGCTTGTTGTTCAGAGGCAACGCCAGAGGAAAGCGCCAATTTGAACGTGGAGGCGAATGAAATAGTTGATGCTGGAGCGTTTCTTGCCTGAAGATTATGAGCAGATTCTGTACAAGATGTATATCAATTGCATTCAGGGTAGAAGGAGCGTGACCGAGTATATAGCAGAGTTCCTGTGTTTCTTAGAATGCAACGAACTAGGGGAAACTGAGGGTCAGAAGATGGGTCTACAGACTGTCTGGACCTTGACGGAGGCCTCTACATTAGCCTTGAAAGCGGAACTGAAGGAGAAATCCCCCGAAAATTTCTCATCTTTTCGCAGATTCACTCCATAGGGTAATTCTGAAGTTGCTGGTGACAAGGATAAGAACGTTGTTGCTAAGGATTCTAACTCCTCGGCAAAGGAAACTGGTGGAACCAGTAGTGCTACGCCCAACAAGAGAGCGAACCAGAAGTCAGCCAACCCATACGCGAAACTGACGGGAGATAAGTGTTTCTGTTGCGGTGGGCAGGGTCACAAGTCGAATGTTTGTCCTTCCAGGAGAACGACTGCAGTCTTGAATTAGGATTCTGAGGAAGAGGAAGAAAGCAACGAGTATGACGGTGTTGAGTTTGCTTAAGAAGAAGCTGAAGAAGCGGAGAATTTTGTGCTGCAGAGAGTCCTGTTGTCTTCAAAGGGGGAGGGGCAAAGAAAGAATCTTTTTAGAGCACATTGTTCTATTAAGAATAAGTTGTGTAATCTGATCGTGGATAATGGGAGTACAGAGAACTTGGTCTCCCAGAAGCTGGTGGAATACCTGGAGTTTCCAACAGAACCGCATGCCAAGCCTTATGCTTTGGGTTGGGTGAGTAATAGTTCGCAGGTCAAAGTGACGCAAACTTGCAAGGTGCCTATTTCCATCGGGAGGCATTACAAGGCAGAAGTAGTGTGCGATGTTCTGAATATGGATGTGTGTCATGTCCTACTGGGGCGACCTTGGCAGTATGACAATGATATCACGTATAGAGGCAGAGATAATGTGATGATGTTCACTTGGGGAACACACAAGATAGCTATGGTCCCGATTTCTGGTTTTAATAGACGAACAGGGAAGGAGAAGTCCAATTTTCTTGTAATGATACAGGATGAGCATGATTTGACTGATGCCTTCAAGGAAACTGAGTGGTTTTGCCCAGTGGTGGTCAAGGGTTTGCTGAGTGCTATGAAAGAGGAGCCTGAACCACCGAAAGAGGTGCAGGAAATCTTGACGAATTTTGAGTAGTTGATCTCGGATGAGCTACCCAACGACTTGCCTCATATGCGAGATATTCAACATCAGATTGATTTAATTCCAGATTCTAGCCTGCCGAACCTACCTCATTACCACATAAGTCCCAAGGAGAACGAGATATTGTAGGAGCAGATTGAGGATTTACTGAAGAAAGGGTTCATTAGAGAGAGTATGAGCCCATGTGCAGTTCTAGTGCTTTTGGTGCCTAAGAAGAACAATTAGTGGCGGATGTGCGTTGACAGCAGAGCCATCAACATGATAACGATCAAGTACAGGTTTCCCATTCCTCGTCTGGAGGACATGCTTGATGAGTTTGCGGGGTCTAAGTTGTTTTCGATGATAGATCTACGGAGTGGTTATCATCAGATCCGAATTAGACCCAGAGATGAATGGAAGACGACTTTCAAGAGCAAGGATGGCCTTTACGAGTGGTTGGTCATGCCTTTTTAGGTTATCCAACACCCCCAGTACTTTCATGAGGCTAATGAATCAAGTTCTTCGTCCTTTTACTAGCTCTTTTGTGGTGGTTTACTTTGATGATATTCTGATTTATAGAAAAACCAAGGAGGATCATCTAGGGCATTTGAAGCAAGTGCTACAGGTCTTGCAAGAGAACTAGTTATACATCCACTTGAAGAAATGCACTTTATGTACCAACAAGCTGTTGTTTCTAGGTTTTGTTGTCGGTGAAGATGGGATTCAGGTGGACGAAGAGAAGGTGAGTGCTATCAGAAACTGGCCTGCACCTAAGTATGTGACGGAAGTATGCAGTTTCCATGGCCTGGCTACTTTCTATAGGAGATTTGTGCGTGACTTCAGCACCATTACTGCACCTATCACCGAGTGTCTGAAGAAAGGAAAGTTCCAGTGGGGATCTGAACAAGAGCAGAGCTTTGCGATGATCAAGGAGAAGCTTTGCACGACACCAGTTCTTGCTTTACCTGAATTCAACAAGATATTCCAGATGGAGTGTGACGCTAGTGGAGTACGGGTAGGTGCTGTACTTTTACAAGAGAAGCGAACAATGGCTTTCTTTAGTGAAAAACTGAGCGACGCCAGACAGAAGTGGAACACTTATGACCAGGAGTTTTATGCAGTTTTTCGAGCTTTGAGGCAATGTGGTCATTATTTGATTCAGAGGGAGTTTATCTTATTCACTGACCACTTTGCCTTGAAGTTCCTCTATAGTCATGGTAGCTGGGTGAGTTTTCTGCCGAAATTCCCATTTATCATTCAACACAAATCAGGCGCCCAGAACAAGGTAGCAGATGCTCGCTAGGTGATTTGTTGATTACCTTAGCTCAGGAGATTATGGGTTTTGAGTTGCTGAAGGAACTATATGAGTCTGATACTGAGTTCAAGGAGTTGTGGCTCAAGTGTACAAATCAACATCCCAGCGCAGATTTTCATATTCGAGAGGGCTACCTGTTTAAGGGGAATCAACTCTGCATTCCTAATTCTTCTTTGAGGGAGAAGCTAATTTGAGATCTGCATGGTGGCGGTCTTGTCATCCATTTGGGGAGAGACAAAACCATTGCCAGTCTGGAGGAGCGGTATTACTGGCCTCATCTGCGCTGTGACATGGGTACTATCGTCAAGCGCTGCTACACTTTTCAGGTTTCTAAAGGTCAGTCTCATAACACTGGTCTTTACTTGCCATTACCTATTCCTGATGATATCTGGTTAGATCTTTCGATAGACTTTGTATTGGGGTTACCTCGTACACAGCGAGGAGTAGATTCTGTATTTGTGGTGGTTGACAGGTTTTCAAAGATGTCACACTTTATTGCTTGTAAGAAGATGGCGGATGCATCCAACATAGCCAAGTTGTTTTTCAAGGAGGTTGTGCATTTGCATGGAGTCCCCAAGTCCATCACATCAGACCGAGACACCAAGTTCCTCAAACATTTCTGGATTACTCTATGGCGGATGTTTGGTACTGCATGAATAGGAGTTCTACAGCTCATCCTCAGACTGATGGGAAGATAGAGGTCACCAACCAAACGCTGGGGAATATGATTCAGAGTGTTTGCGAGGATAAGCCAAAGCAGTGGGACCTGGCTTTACCCCAGGTCGAATTTGCTTACAACAGCGCAGTGCACTCAGCTACAGGAAAATCGCCTTTCTCTCTGGTTTAAACTTCTCCACCGTGGAATGTGGTTGATCTGGTGGTGCTACCCAAGGCCCCTGGGGTGAGTACTGCAGTTGAAAGTATGGCCAAGGGACGTGCAAGCCGTTAAGGAGACTGTGAGGGCGAAGTTAGAGGCTACTGGGCAGAAGAACAAAGTCGCTGCTGACAAGCGCAGGAGAGTCAAGGTCTTTGCTGTGGGAGATGAAGTGATGGTGTTCCTGCGTAAGGAGATGTTCCCAGTTGGCACTTACACGAAGCTTCAGCCTCGCAAGTATGAGCCTTTCAAGGTGCTGAAGAAGATCAATGACAACGCTATTGTGATCAACTTGCCGGAATCCATGAATATTTCCAGTACCTTTAATGTGGCTGATATTTATGAGTTCCATGAGGATGCTGCCCTTTGTCCTGGTATGAACTCGGGGTCGAGTTCTTTAGAGGTGGAGGAGACTGATGTAGGAAGGTTCGCGGCAAGAATCGAGGAAGAAACGTCTTTGCGGGCAAATGTAGCGGGAAATGTGGAAAACGATCGTCTGGTGTCAGATTGTCAGATTAGGCCACTTCATGGATCGTCTCCAACCACGTCTCAACCTCCTGCATCGACTAATATTGTAGCATCTGCTAATATTGTAACACCACCATCCCACCCATCTCCCATCCGTGCTAAAACCCCTGAGGTATTTGTGTTTATGTCGGCTCCAAGTTTAAATCATCAGACTATGGGTGCCTCTTCACAACATTTCCCACGTTAGACTTTGGTTGAGAAGAATGTGCAACAAACTTCTAATGATCATGACAATTGGGTTGAAATTGGGGACCACAACCAAGAGGATGAGGAGGTGGGTCACTAGAACGTTCCTCATCTCGTGTCTGTGATAGATGATAATGGAAAAGTCATTATACGACATTATGGTAAAGGGTAAGTTACATCATCGCTTATTTTCTTTAGCATAAATCAATAAAATGCCATGAATTATACTAGAATCATAAGTGTAGACTCATTTTATTTACTTAATGCTCTGTTTCTTCAATACATTAATGCAGACTCAGTCCCAACAACGCAGTTGCAGATGCCATTAGGTATGCCATACAAAAACAGTTTCGTGAGCCTATCTATGGTTGGAGTGCAACCACTGACATTATTAGACAAGATTGGTTGGAAAAATTTATGGTCAACATTTGAATATAATTATATCTTCAATTCGTCTTTGTAGCATTTATAAGGACAATTGTGAAGGTGAAAATACGAGAAGGGCGGGTTGAATTGTGTTTGACTAACTTGAATACTTTTTCTGTTTTTGCAGGAAACTGTAATTTAACATTCTGTATTCGAATACAGCATGACTGTAGTCGAACACAGGAGTTCAACCTTTGGAAAATTCAGCCTTTTCTCCCATGTCACTTAAAGGTTTTCAAACATCTTTCTCTCCTCTTTAAAACCATTTCATAGACTTCTTTTCAAATCATTTAAACCTTCTCAGAGTTTCTCAACACTTCAAAACTCACATGACAGTGATTTAAACTTGTTTTTCTGGAAAACACGAATCTGTATTCGAATACAGCTTCCTTGTATTCGATTACAGAAGCTAAAAACTGAGTTTCTGGAAAAACTCGAATCTGTAGTCGAATACAGCATGCCTGTAGTCGACTACAGATGCGAATAGTGTTAAAAATTTCACTTATGTATTCGAATACGACATGATCGTAGTCGAATACAGATGCGGATACAGAAGCAAAAATCTTTCCTCTGTATTCGAATACAGGGGCTCGTATTCGAATACAGGTTTGAAAACTTTCAAATAAAACAGAAACCTGGAAGGTTGTATTCGAATACACACATGTTGTAGTCGAATACACCTTCGAAAACCAGTGAAAGTTCAACCCTTTTCAAAACTGATTCTTTTAAAACAACAACCAACATCAAACAGATTCTGCACTTTTTCAAGAAAAACCTTTTCTCATTTGAAATCCCTTTTTCTTTAAAAACCATCAACACCACCAGAATCACACAAAACAACCAGAATCAAAATCATCAATATCATCAAGATCACCTAGAACAACCAGAATCAAAACCATTAACACCAGTTTATCCAAAACAGAGACAGATGATCAATCAGCAGAACATCATGCAACATTTCAGTGTTCTCACTCATCAGAACAAACATGCAACATTTCAGTGTCCACACTCATCAGAACAAACATGCAACGTTTCAGTATTCACACTCATCAGAACAAACATGCAACATTCAATTTTCTCAAAAACACCAGAATGCCATGCAAATACTCAGCTTCATCAAACATCAGGATGACATGCAAGCACTCAGTTTTCTCAACAACAGAATGACATGTAAAGCATTTCAGCTTTCATGATACCACATAAATACATGCAAACATCACAGAACAACAAACCTCAACAGAATGCATTTTTGCATTCTAAGACTATTTTCAAAACAGTTTTATGGCATGCATTTTAATCATCACTAAAATAACATGCACACATTTTCCAGCTTTCACCCATAAGTAAAACAACGATGTTTTATTAGAAAAACAGCCAGCAACAACCATCAGGATAATCACATATCAACAAAAATGCATTTTCTTTCAAAATGTCATTTTCGAAAACAGTTTTTCTTTTTAAAAACTGAACTGAAATAACACAAATTTATGGCTCTAATGCAGCTAAAAGATGGAAGGTGCCCTTACCCTTGTAGCGTGCTCTGCTATTTCTCTTGTTCCTGCTGCGTTCCCTTTTCTGCGTCCAGAAACGGTGAAGCTGTTCCCTGAGTTTGCTGCTGCAAAACTGGGTTCTTTCTCTTCGTATTGAGGTGGGGATTAACTTTACTACTGGGGGTTTTCAGGTTTGAGGCTTGGATTCTCAATTAATGGTGTTTAAAGGAATTTCCCTCTCTTCAATTTTGAATTTTGGAATGGCCGAACAGAGACAGAATGGGGGGAGATGGAGTTGGTACATGCAATATGGGCAGTAAGGAGGAAGGAATGGTGTTCTGACTTCCCCATCCTTGTCACTCCTATTTATAGACTCTCATGGTGCCACCTCACTTGCCACTTGTCTGATTTTCCAGCTTTTTAATTATCTTGCAATTAGCCACTAATCCTTACTTAATGGTCCAATTAATTTAATTACTTGAAATTAAATTAATTTAATTCTTCATCCAATAATTTTAATTCATCTTCCAAATAAATTTTTATATATATATATTCACTTAAATCATACATATATTAAATATTTACAAAAATTCCCAAAATACCCTTGACAATAATTCCAAAAATTAATATTTAAAATTAAGGGTCTTACATATTACATATCAACCAAGAGTCCTAGATGAGCAATCCCTTTGTTATACATGTAGTGGTGTAAGTTAGTATGTTATCTATATCTTGACTTGTTTGTATAATTTATTTTAGAATTTGGATCATATATTACCTTATTAATTTTTTCCATTGATCAGGAAACATTTAAAAAAAATGGAGGAAGTACAAACACAGCTTGGCGACGCAAGTGCAGATGGTGCTAAAGAGTTATATGGACCAACATACTTAAGTTATGGACACAATCTGTAGGGGATCGCACTCGTGGTCGAGTTTATGGTACGAGAGACTTATCTAATAACTTCTGACATGGGAGTATATCGAATACACAACAATCCCAGAAACCTTCTAATTCTATGACTGGGATGTCTTTAGAAGCGGAGAGGGCAGCTAGAATTAGAGCTGAACAAATTGCTCAGGATGCAGTGGCCCAAGCTCAAGTGGCTACCAAAGTCGCCGAAGAGGCTAGGGAGCGTTCAAAGAAGTTAGAGAATGATTTTGATGCATTAAAGCGGTTTTTTGTAGATAAAATTGATGTTTTGCACGGTCAATCAACTGTTGAATCATCTAATGCGAGTCATCCTCCTTCGCATCCTCATTACGATGATAATTTGGACGACGTGTGTAACACCCCAATTTCTTATTATTATATTTTAATTATAAAATATAATGCACAACTATTATTATCCGTATGTTGACATGTGCGATAATTTCCTTCGTGTTTGTCCTATGTGTTCGCCCTAATGATTTATTTAAATTATTAATATTAATAGTATTCAATTTGTTTTTAAATATATATATATATATATACATATATTTATATAAAAAGAAACTAAGAAGTAAACGTGTGTGTTGCTACATTAGTCTATTAACTTAAGCACTGGTAGAGTGGGTTTATGATTGTAATAATAATAATAATAAAAATAATAATAATAGTAAGAATATTAATAAGGGTCATGGGCTAAGTGTATGGGTCTAATAATAAGCCTAATAATATACCTAATACTACTAGTATGTATAGATAGGTATATAAGTGAATGAAGGAGGTTGTCGTGCATCACGTGTCTCTGTTTCCCCGTTCTATTAGGAAGAAAAAAAAATTGAATTGACTACTGTCCTGTTGCATCCAGCCGCAACTCTTAATACCAAAACCATACATTGATTTCAAAGACTAGAGACGGTGATTTGCAAAGACACGACACATTACATCAATGAATCAGCTTCGTTGAGAAAAATCTTCAGCCAAGGTAAGGGGTGAGTTCGATATTATGAGTATAAAATTACATGAGATGAACGGGAATACTGAAATTCCCAGATATTCATTCGGGGCTTACTACGTATGGTCGAGCCCTATTGAGTGATAATAATTAATTAATAATATATGAATGATAATAGTAAGGACTAAAATATATTTTAGCAACCTATAGAATTGCTGTGAATTTATGTATATCAATATTGCATGTTGTCTAGTTTTATGAACCTTATGTTGATTGTTATTATATGAATGATATGTACTTGAGTGTTCTTGTAACTTGATTGAAATTATGATATTACATGAAAGTGCCACCTGTTTGATTTCTTATTATGTGATTGGACTATGTATTGTGAGTAGTGTAAACCAAATATTGGGGCTTTATTGTGATTGACTAATATATATATATATATATATAATGATGAATATTGTGAAGTACAACTGAAAATTATTGAGTTATGATAATCCAGTACGTATGAGATAGATGTTGTAGTTTTGGAGTGAGGATTATTTTGTCATCATAGAGGGAGGGTTTGACAAACCTAGTGATTCGGGGAAGTACAATTGAATGAGCCTGATCGTGGAGGGCTATAGTCGAACCTAGTGATTAGGGTGTCACATTAGTGGTATCAGAGCAGGTTTGTCCAATCAGACCGTAGGTGTGTGATGTGTTCACTATGTTTCCTTGTGTGCTCTGTTATGTGTGTGCTCTTACTATGATTGTTATAGTGTTAGTAGTGTAGAAATAAGTTAGTTTCCTTTCTCCCTAAGTGCCCCACTGCATTCAATTGGCCTATCTGATTGATGTAGGTAGTGATGGCTAGTGGGAGGAATGGCGCTGCAATTGCTGAGGCTCTAGAGTCCATGGTAGGAGTTACAGTGCAGGCTCTACAGGCTTTGGCTGAATCCCAAGCTACTGCACAAGCCTTTGCACAAACTGCTACTCAAGCTGCACAGGTTGCTGCTCAAGCTGTTGCTCAAGCTAATTGTTACACTAGTGATCAAGGAAATGTGCAAATAAATGTGTTCATGGTGATGAATTAATTCCATAAGGCTAATCCTCCATCATTTGAAGGTCACTATAATCCAGATGGAGCCCAGAAGTGGTTGCAAGAGATTGAGAAATTTTTTAGAGGAGTGGCATGTCTCGAAGGCCAAAAAGTGCATTTGGGAACTTTTATGTTGATAGAAGAAGCTGAACATTGGTGGGATAATGCGCTTCAGCGTTTAGATAATGCGGGGACTGCAATTACTTGGAAAGTATTCAGAAACATGTTCCTAGTGAAGTATTTTCCTGAAGACATTCGCAATAGGAAGGAAATGGAATTTTTATCAAGTTAGCACAAGGTAATATGTCAGTGGCAGAGTATGGCGCTAAGTTTGAGGAGTTGTCCAGGTACTATCCACTCTATGTAAGAGAAGCAGGAGAAAAGTCTAAGTGCATCAAGTTTGAAATGGGACTCAGACTAGAGATCAAGAAGCAGGTTGGAATGTAAGTTATGATAACAAATGATACTTTATGTTGCCTTTTTTATGTTGTCAATGCAAGGGTTTTTGAAGTATTATTTATTTTATAAAATTTTTAAATATGATTGAGTAGGTGCTAAAAAAAAATTAAATAAAGTTCAAATTAGCGTGGGCTTATTCCGACGCTAACCAAGTGCTGACTTTTCAATTTTGACTTTAGTGTCGGCCACTTCGACGCTAAAAAATAAAAAAGTTAACTTTTATTTGACTGTAGCGTCGGTCTGGCCGACACTAACAGTTTATTGACTTTTTCTTTGTTGACTTTAGCGTCTACCATTTGACACTACCTTTTTTTAATGACGTGGCAAAATACTTCTTTAGCGTCAGATGTTTTTTTTATTTGCTAGTGTCAGTTTAGCGTCATATGGTATTTGGCCGACACTATGCAATAGCTTCAACCGTTTTAGCGTAGGCCCGACTCCGACGCTAAAACTACATTAGCGTCGACTTTTGGGCAGTTAGCGTCGGATTTTGGCCGACGCTAAATCCTATTTTTCTAGTAGTGAGGTAAGAGCTTTAATGATTTTGTTAGTCTCTTTTCTTTGCATTAAAGAGAAGAGAAGGAGGAACACCTAATAGATTTTATACATTGTTGAGTTATATTATAGCATTACATATGCCAGTGGTGATACTTAAAGACATAATGAAATGGTTAAAAATAAAACTAGTAACGAAGAACTATAAAAATTAAATAACTTAGACTGAGATTTGTCTAATACGGATCTGTTAAAGACACCAACTTCATTTTGTGACAACCTCAATGCAATACAAATTGCAGAAAATTCAATTTTTCATGAAAAGACAAATTATCTAGAGATTGATTGTCATATTGTTAGAGAGAAGGCTCAAAATGGAATTTTATAACTACTACAAATTGAAGGACACGACCAACTAGTTGATTTATTCGTTGAAGGATTGTTGGTAGATATTTTCAGATCATTTATTAGCAAGTTTGGATTGTTCAATTTATTCCAATCTCATGCTTGTGGAGGAATGTTTGAAGACAAAGGGTGAAGCTTGTTATCCATGTTTGCAAGCTAATTAGCCTTGACAAACTAGGAGTTGATGAAGCTGGTTGAAGACTCACAAACAAATTGGCTGGAGATAGATGATAGGTTTGTGTGCACGATGACTGGTAGACTGGTTGAGAGCTAGATGATAGACTTATGTGCACGATGACTGACATAACAACCAGGAGCTGGTTCACTAGATCTTGTCCCGAATAGTTTGTTGTCAACTAAATCCTTTTGTATTTGTATTTTTCTGTTATAAGTTTGTTACTTCTTATTAGTTAGTTTGATAGGAAGTTGAGCTAGTCTTTTGCATGCTAGTCAAGCTAACATCCTTGTATATAAAATGGGTGTTAGCTCCCTTTGTCAATCATTTGATTTATTTTTTTCAACCAGTTCATACATTCTAAGAGTTTATATATAAAGTAAAACTAGAAATCTAATATATATGCAGGGAAAATTCGAGGATTAAAGTACTAACATAATCATAAAGCCAACAACTTTAAATATGCAATTTGATAATTCATCTTTTACAATAACTATTTATCAATTTCTTAATTATTATGTACATCATAAAACACTTAATAGAAGAAACCTTATTTCGAGACTAGCCTCCATACAATAAGCTTATATTTGTTAAAAAATAACAAAGAAAGAGTTCTAATAATAGTATTTTAGGAAGGTAATTAATGATACAAATTTTGATCGCAAAAGCTATGGCCATATCCACCACCATCTGGAATAGTAAAATTAGCATCGAAGTTAAATGTGACAGGGGGGTTGTTATAGTCATCTAAGGTGACATATTGTGGTATCCAACCATTTGATCCACTCCTATTTAAGTACAGTTGGCAGATTTTGTCGATACATTCCGCATGTATCGGCAGTTTAGCTATCTTGCCACGCTTGAACTCCCCATAAGATTCTATTCTCGGAAGATAAACCTTCGATTAAATTAAATTAAAAAAAATTTATATTTACTTTTATATACAATACATTAGTACTTATTTATTCTAGTAAAAAAAATTAAATATTGTGATTGAGTACATCATAAAAAGTTGAAAATAATAGATAATGTGATTTCTTTTCCAAAAACAAGAAATAAAGTTACAAAATTTACTAATTGAGTTAATATTATTTGTGCAACAAATTAAATTTTGAAGAGAAAATTGAGAAACAGGTACATATAGTAAGTTATATATATAGTTAATTACCATTTTTTTTATTAGCATCTCCAAATAGAATAACAATTTTGTCATTTGTTTTAAGTGGAGAACGAGAACTTGTCTTTATGGTAATCTTGTATTTGCATTTCGGTTTTTCAACCTTGTGAAACATGCATATATACAAATCATATACATAGCCTCTTATTTAATATGCAATCAACCATGAAATTAATTTGAATAAATAAAACTTTCATGTATAAAATGTATAGTTACTAAAAGGGTATTTATGAAATTGAAGTAGCATTTCTAACCTTAAATTTTTGTAGAAAAAAAAGGCACCAATGAAAAAGTACTACTAAATAAGTTATCAGTTTTAAAATAAATTATTTTCATAACCTATTCTCGATAGGTTATAAAAATATAATAAAATTACCTTATGAAATTGCCATAAATTGTTTTTAGAAGTTGCACCAAATAGTTTATGTATTAATTCTCCAACTAACAACTACTTCAAAGTTGAGTTCGAGTGAATTAAAAGAGTATTTTTGTGTTAGACTTAATATTTCCAAAATAAATAAATAAAGTCAAGTGTATATATAAAATTTAATTACTTGTGGTTGGGCATCGTCCAGCGCAGATGATTGGTTCATTTGAAGTTGAAATTGAGTTAACAATGTTGATGTTTTATGCGAGAAAACAACAATTATGGAGAATGTGAGAATTAAGGTAAGAGCTTTCATGATTTTGTTAATCTCTTCATTTTGCATTAAAGAGAAGAGAAGGAGGAACACCTAATAGATTTTAGACATTGTCGAGTTATATAATGAAATGTCAGGGGTGATACTTAAAGACATAATGAAATGCTTAAAAAACTCTATGTTTTTTTTTTAATATTGTGTAAACCAACCAATTAGGACATAATTTTGTATAATATTCTAACATGTCTACAAAATTATCAATATTTCAAAACATCTATCATTCGATCAAACATTAATCATATTAGTCTTTATGATAATATGTGGTACAGTATAAGGATCTAATTGCAAATTCAATACTAATATCAGAAATTAAATTGATGATAAATTGTTAAATGTTCATATCAACTTGATTGTCTAGTTTTACAAGTATGACAAAAAGATTTATATGAGTAGTTTTTGATAAAACTAGATATATTTTTTAAATAGGCTAAATAGCACCTGTGGTCCCTTAACTTAATTTTAGGTTTTAGACCTTTATCTTTTTTTTTTCTTTCGGATTTGGTCCTTTATTTTAATTTTAAGTGACAATTTGATCTTTTATGTTTTAAAATATCAACAATATTATTTTTTTTTTCAAAAATTCAAAAAATCATGAATTTTTTTAACCAAAACCCATTAAATTAATTATATTATTTAATATAATACAAATTTCATCAAATTCATAACTTAAATATTCAAATAAACTCATATTTTCATTCGTTGTTTCATGTTGTTAGAGATGGAAATATGAGTTTATTTGAAGATTTGAGTTTCGAATTTGATGAAATTTGTATTATATTGAAGAATATAATTAATTTTATAGATTTTGGTTGAAAATTTTGATGAATTTTTTGAATTTTTGTAAAAAAAAGGATAAAATTATTGACATTTTAAAATATAAAATATCAAATTGTCACTTAAAATTAAAATAAATGACCAAATTGGGAAAAAAAAAGATAAAGGACTAAAACGTTAACTGAAATTAAGTTAAATGACCATGGGTGCTATTTACCCTTTTAAATATTTATAATTCTATAAATTTATTTTTACTTCTTTTATATTTTACTACCCTCTTTGTACTACGTTGAGTAACTCATTTAAAAAAAATAATTCAAAATTATATGACTTTCAATTTTCAATTCAGTATTTATTATTATTTTTTCAATTATATAATCAAATTATACTATTAACCTCATTCTTAAGAGCTAATCAATATATTTCACTTTACATTTGTACTAATGATATATCCATACTTAATAAAAGTAGTTTAAAAAAATATTATGATATATTTTTCATTTTTCTTAATGAATTATATATATATATATATATATATATATATATAAATTATACATTTTTTGTTAATATTGGTAAACTTATATATCTATAATAATAAGACCATATTTGTTAATATTTATATTTTGAAAATTATTCAAGTATTTGATTACGATGAAGACTTTTAATCTTAGATTTTCCATATAAAGAACACAAACCCAATAAATTGTTCAGTTTTCTTTTGTATGTTCAAGATGGTTTATCCAATAGTTTAATCTACTAAAATTTTAATTTAATTATGGATATTATAATTAAACTACATAATTTCTGAGTTAGACTTAAAATGGATTCATTGTTCAACCGTTCAATTCCCTCTTTAATTTGATTTTCATATATGTATATTAGTGTTAGCTTTAATATGTCATGAAAAGTAATTTTCTTTAGGTAAAAAGTAATTAATAGAAGAAAAAATAAACTATACATCTTTGTAAACCTTAATGGATCCATGGAAGAACAAAATGGTGTGTAATGTAATAATTCACTAATTCTTTCGCTTTTGTGAAAGATCATTTATTATTTGTTGATTTGGCCCTTTCATTATATGTTGTTTCAGTAACGGGTACACACACATTACAATATTTTATATTTTAATGTGATTTATTTTATATTCAAAAGTAATTTATGATAAATTTTAAGGTTAATTGCAGTTTTTGTTATTCTATTTTTACAAGGGGGAACCCATACATCTGTTAATGTTGATATTGCTTTTAATAGAAAACTATCAAAAACATCAATTAATAAACATAAACAAATACACATGTTAATATTTCAAGGATGGAGACAGTTTGACATTCAAGTTTCATATTATTTTCATAAAGAAACCATTATCTCGAAACATACACGGTTCAAATAAATATAAAAAAAATTGTTAACGGAAGAAAATGACAAGTTAATACAAGTGAATGTATATCACAAGTTAATACAATTAAATTACACAAAAATAAAATTTAAGCAAACACTTTGATTGAAAACTTAAAAACATAAACATAAGTATTCATAATTATAAATGCGTGAAGGTTACAGAATAAAAACTAAAATGCAAGTTGGAAAAATGCCAAAAATTTAAGGCATAAAAGTCAAGAAAATACACTGACTTGATAAATCAAACTAGTAACAAAGAACAATATAAAGTTAAATAACTTAGAATGAGATTTCTCTAATATAAATCTTTTAAAGACACCAACTTTATTTTGCGACAACCTCAGTGCAATACACATTGCAGCCAATTCAGTTTTTCATGAGAAGACAAATTTTCTAGACATTGACTATCATATTGTTAGAGTGAAGAGTTAAAATAGAATTTTATAACTACTACCAACTAAAGGACACGACCAACTAGATCTTATCCCAATTAGTTTGTTTTCATATTAATCATTTTGTATTTGTATTTTTCAGATATAGGTTTGTTACTTCTTGTTAGTTAGTTTATTAGGAAGTTTAGTTAGTCCTTTGCTTGCTAGTCAAGCTAACAACCTTGTATATAAAATGGGTGATAGCCCCCTTTCTCAATCATTTGATTCATTTGTTTGAATAAGTTCATATTAGTTCATACATTCTAAGACTTTATATATAAAGTAAAACTAGAGAAATACCAATATGCAGGGAAAATCCTAGGATTAAAGTGCCAACATAATCACGAAGCACATCACTCCGAACATTCAACTTGATAATTCAAATTTTATTGTTAACTATTTATTAATTTCTTACTTATTACATAGAACATAAAACACTTATTAGAAAAAATCTTATTTCATGACTAGCCTCTATACATACATACTATATTATATTACTTATATTTTTTATGAAATACAATAAGCTTATCTTTGTTAAAAAAACCAAGAAAGAGTTCTACTAATAGTATATTAGCAATGTAATTAACACTAAACTTGATTGTAAAAGTTGTCGCCATAGTCAGCACCATCATTAGGAATAGAAGTTTTGAAGTAAACAATGACATGAGGGTTCTTAAAGTCGTCTATGATGATAACCTCTGGTATCCGACCATCTGATCCACTTCTAATTATGTACACTTTGCAGACTTTTCCGAGATAAGGTCCTTGTAACTTCACTTTAAATGTCATGCACTGCTTGAACCCCCTAAAATCAGGACCGTTCATTATGGAGTACCAAACTGAAATTAAATTAAATACATGTATGTATATATTTCAATCAAAATTTTATTTTTACTTTTATATAAACAATACATTAAGACTTGTCTAGTAAAAAAAATTAAATATGTGATTGCGTACATAATTAAAATGTTACTTTTACAAGAAAAGATTGAAAACAATAGATAATGTGATTTCTTTTCCAAAATAACTAACAAAACAATAGTTAATGTGATTTCTTTTCCAAAACAACTAACAAAGTCACAAAATTTTAAAATTGAGTTAATATAATTTGTACAACAAAATAAATTTTGAATAGAAAATTGAGAAACATGTATATATAGTTATATATATATATATATAGTTAAATACCTAGTTTTTATTAGCGTCTGCAAATGAAAGAGTGATTATGTCATTTATGATAGCCAATTATTTGCAATTCAATCCATTCATCTAGATTCTGAAACATGCATATATACAAATCATATACATAGCCTCTTATTTAAGATGCAATCAAACATAAAATCAATTTGAGTACATAAAACATAGATGTAGCAAGCCTTAGATAGGTTCGTTAGCAAAATAGTAATTTAGTTCTTAAATTAAAAAATTCTTTTATGCTTGTTTTGATGTAGCAAAAGACTATTGAAATTAGAATGTATAACTTTTACAAGTTTTGATATTCTTTTTTTTCTATCAAGAGTTTTCATATTCTTTAATTTAGATGACTAATTTGTTATATTGAAATTTTGTGGACTAAATTGACCTACATCTAAATTTTTAAGGCCTAAAAATCACTGTTTTACACCATAATTTATTATTGTTTCACCAAAATTTGTTGTATAAATATTTCTACCTCTAATCAATATAAATTTGTGCGCATTAACTGTGTACAAACTAATGTAACTTTATTTTATGGGGGCTTCTACAGTTTATTTGTAAATTGACATGTTTTTGTACTATCAAATTAATTGATTAGTAGTTGAATAATATTGCTTTGTCAATGAGTACTAATGATTTAGTCAACTTTTAATATAGAACATATGAATGCTAACATGGATGAGTTAGTGAAAAACTTAATTATTGGTTAAAATGTTGATAATACCGGTACACTTTTTTTTCTTCCATAGCACCGTATAAATTGTCTTATTTCATGAATTAAAAAGAGAACCCCTACATTTGTTAACGTTGATATTGGTTATAATAGAAAACAATCAAAAACATCAGTTAATAAACATAAAAAATACATATGTAAATATTTCTAGGATGGAGAAAGTTTGACATTCAAGTTTCATATCATTTTCATAAAGAAACCATTATTTCAAAACATACACGGTTCAAATAATGATAAAAAAGTTGTTAACGGAAGAAAATGACAAGTTAATACATGTAAATTACAGAAAAATAAAATTTAAGCAAACACTTTGATCTTTGAAAACTTAAAAACATAAACATAAATATATATTATTATAAATGTGTGAAGGTTAAAAAATAAAAACTAAAATGCAAGTTTGAAAAATGCTAAAAAATTAAGGCATAAAAGTACAGAAAATACAATGACTTGATAAATCAAACTAGTAGCGAAGAAAAATATAATAGTTAAACAACTTAGACTGAGACTTGTCTAGTACGGATGTATTAAAGACACCAACTTCATTTTGTGACAACCTCAATGCAATACAAATTGCAGACAATTCTGTTTTTCATGAAAAGACAAATTATCTAGACATTGGTTGTCATATTGTTAGAGAGAAGGCTCAAAATGGAATTTTATAACTACTACCAATTAAAGGACACGACCAACTAGTTGATTTATTCACTGAAGGATTGTTGGCAGCTATTTTCAGATAATTTATTAGGAAGTTTGGATTGATCATTTTATTCCAATCCAAAGCTTGTGGGGGAATGTTTGAAGGCAAAAGGTGAAGCTTGTTATCCATGATTGCAAGCTAATTAGTCCTGACAAACTAGGAGTTGACGAAGTTGGTTGAGGACTCACAAACAAACTGGCTGGGAGCTAGATGGTAGGTTTATGTGCACGATGACTGGCATAACAATCACGAGCTGGTTCACTAAATCTTGTCCCAAATAGTTTGTTGTCAACTAAATCCTTTGGTATTTGTATTTTTCTGTTATAAGTTTGTTACTTCTTATTAGTTAGTTTGATAGGAAGTTGAGCTAGTCTTTTGCTTGCTAGTCAAGCTAACATCCTTGTATATAAAATGGGTGTTAGCTCCTTTTGTCAATTATTTGATTCAATTTTTTCAATCAGTTCATACTAGTTCATACATTTTAAGAGTTTATATATGTAATGTAAAACTAGAAACCCAATATGCAGGGAAAATTCGAGGATTAAAGTACCAACATAATCACGAAGCACACCAATTTAAATATGCCACTTGATAATTCATCTTTTACAATAACTATTTATGAATTTCTTTAGTTATTATGTAGATCATATAAAACACTTAATAGAAGAAACCTTATTTCGAGATTAGCCTCGATACAATAAACTTATCTTTGTTAAAAGATAACAAAGAAAGAGTTCTAATAATAGTATTTTAGAAATGTAATTAATGATACAAATTTTGATTGCAAAAGTCCACGCCATGGCCCTCATCATCATCAGGAATATTAAAATTAGTATCGAAGTAAAATGAGGTAGAAGGGTTCTTATTGTTATCTAAGGTAACATAGTTAGGTGTCCAACCATCTGTTCCATTGCTATATAAGTACATTTGACAGATTTTATCGAGACATTCTCGCATAAACGTCACAGTAGTTATCTTGCACCGCTTGAACAATACATTAGGACTTATTCTCGGAATATAAACCTGTGATTAAATTAAATTAAAAAAAATTTATATTTACTTTTATAAACAATACATTAGTACTTATTTATTCTAGTAAAAAAAAAATGAAATATTGTGATTGAGTACATCACAAAAAATTGAAAATCATAGATAATGTGATTTCTTTTCCAAAAACAAGAAACAAAGTCACAAAATTTTGTAATTGAGTTAACATTATTTGTGTAACAAATTAAATTTTGAAGAAAAAATTGAGAAACATGTATATATAGTTAGTTTAATATATAGTTAATTACCACTTTATCCGCAGCATCTCCAAATAAAATACCGATTCTGTCATTTGTCTGAAGTGGAGAACTGCAACTTGTCTTTATGGTAGCCATGTATTTGCATTTCGGTTTTCTAACCTTAAATATTTGTAGCAAAAAGGCACCAATGAAAAAGTACTACTAAATAAGTTATCAGTTTTAAAATAAATTATATTCATAGCCTATTCTCAATAGTTTATAAAAATATAATATAATTACTTTATGGAAATGCTATAAATTGTTTTTAGAAGTTCCACCAAATAATTTATGTATTAATTCTCCAACTAACAACTACTCCAAAGTTGAGTTCGAGTGAATTAAAAGGGTATTTTTGTGTTAGAGTTAATATTTCCAAAATAAATAAGTAAATATAAATAAAGTCAAGAGTATATATAAAATTTAATTACTTGTGGTTGGGCATCGTCCATTGCAGATGATTGGTTCATTTGAAGTTGAAATTGAGTTAACAATGTTGATGTTGCATGCGAGAAAACAATAATTATAGAGAATGTGAGAATTAAGGTAAGAGCTTTCATGATTTTGTTAATCTCTTTTATTTTCATTAAAGAGAAGATTAGACATTGTTGAGTTTTATAATGAAATGCGAGGGGTGATACTTAAAGACATACTGAAATGTTTAAAAAACTCTATGTTTTTATTTTATTTTAATATTGTGTAAACCACCCAATTAGGACATAATTTTGTAGAATGTTCTAACATGTCTACAAAATTATCAATAGTTCAAAACATCTATCACTCGGTCAAACATTAGTCATATTAGTCTTTATGATAATATGTGGTATAGTATAAGGACCTAATTGCAAATTCAATACTAATATAAGTAATTAAATTGATGATAAATTGTTAAATGTTTCTATCAACTTCATTGTCTAGTTGTACAAGTATGACAAAAAGATTTAAATGAGTAGTTTTTGATAAAACTAGATATATTTTTTAAATATTTATAATCTTATTGATTTATTTTTACTTCTTTTATATTTTATTACTCTCTTTATACTACGTTGAGTAACTCATTTAAAAAAAATAATTCAAAATTATATGAATTTCAATTTTCATTTCAGTATTGATTAATATTTTTTCAATTCTATAATCTAATTGATACTATTAACCTCACTCTTAAGAGTTAATCAATATTTTTCACTTTACATTTGTACTAATGATATATCAATACTTAATAAAAGTAGTTTAAAAAAATATTATGATGTCTCTTTCATTTTTCTTAATGAATTATATATATACATAAATTATACATTTTTGTTAATATTAGTAAACTTATATATCTATAATAAGACCATATTTGTTTACATTAATATTTTGAAAATTATTCTAGTATTTGTTTACGATGAATAACTTTAATCTTAGAATTTCCATATAAAGAACATAAACTCAATAAATTGTTCAATTTTGTTTTGTATGTTTAAGATGGTTTATCCAATAGTTTAATCTACTAAATTTTTAATTTAATTATGGATATTATAACTAAACTACATAATTTCCGAGATAGACTTCAAATGGATTCATTACTCAACCGTTCAATTCGCTCTTTCAATTTGATTTTCATATATATATATATATATATATATATATATAAGTATTAGCTTTAATATGTCGTCAAAAGTAATTTTCTTTAGGTAAAAAGTAATTAATAGAAGAAAGAACAAATTGTTCATCTTTGTAAACCTTAATGGGTCCATGGAAGAACAAAATGGTGTGTAATGTAATAATTCACTAGTTCTTTTGCTTTTGTGAAAGATCATCTATTATTTGTTGATTTTGCCCTTTCATTATAAGTTATTTCGGTAACGGGTACACACACATTACAATATTTTATATTTTAATGTGATTTATTTATGTATTGAAAAGCAATTTATGATAAATTTTAAGGTTAATTGCAGTTTTAGTTATTCTATTTTTTTACAATTTTTTGTAATTAATTCTCTTATTTTAAAATCGGACTGTTTTTATCACTCTTCCATATATTTGAACTAAAAAATAATGATGTGACATATTTTAAATGGTGTGTGATACAATCTTATGATGTAGAAACATCGAGATGTATTAATTATTCATATATGATTAATTTAACTAAATCGTATACTGTGTTGTGCACGAGAAAAATAATGTGAGATTAGTATTCTTATTTTATTTTATGGAATAAATATTATTGGAAATAAAATTTAATAATTAGTTGAAATAATTTTTTTAGTATTAAATTTTAAAATATATGAAAAATACTACGTCAAAAAGTTTACACTTATATTTCATATATTCAACTAGATATGCATCATCAACATAATATAAATTGTTAATAATTTTAAAAGGTTGAATATTTGATTTGTACTTGTAAGTTCGTATCTTTCTGCCGTCCTTATAAGTTTTTTTTTTTCGATTTAGTTTTAAAATCATCATTGTTGTTAGTTGTTATTAAAAAAAAAGCTTTTGTGGCGAACAGAGAAGTGACGTGGTAGTGTTTGACAAGACAATAGTTGACGATATGTCAAATATTTGACAACTAGGTATATTTATGAGGACTAAATCATAAATTCCTACATTTGAAAAACCTAAAATCTAAAATCCCCTTTCTTCTTCTTTTCCTTCGGGCAACCTAAAATCCCAACTATTGTTAAATCATCATATGCTTCTTCTTCGTTCAACCGTGACATCAGTTTCGTCTGCAAAAAATTAACTTGTTTCAATTGCTTGAATGTGGGTGTAGGAAAACAATACATATATTCGTCTTTAACACAAACGAAAATCTTAAATAGCGATTTTGGAGATGTCCTTATTGGGATGTGAGTAATTTTTCTTATATATGAGATCTTTATGTTTATTTTTTGTAATTGTAGTTTGCATTTACTAAGTTTAATGTATAATTTTTTTGTTTTTGTTTTTAGAACAAGGAGAAATAGAGAAAGGAGGAGAGGAGGGAGTGAGAAGTCTAATCCCTAAATCTAGTTTTCTGATTTTGGATGGAGGGACTAAAATATAATACTTTCAACTTAATTTCATTTCTTTTTTAATTTATTTAATTACTTCATTGCATTTTTTAATTTATTTAATTATTAAATATTTCATTAATAATAATCATCTATCAAACTGTCACATCACTCCTCTATTTGTGACATAAACTTTTTTTTCAACAGTAACTAATAGCATAGATAATTTTTAAACTAAATTGAACTTATAGAGTTTAAATTAAAAAATAAATAAATTATAGAGACGAAAATTAGAAAATGCCCAAACTTATATGGACGTTTTACTTTTAGTTGACTTTAATTGCCATGTACCAAGGGTTACGCCATAACCCTTTGTAGATATGGTAACAATCCTTAGATAGATTTGTTTGGAATATAGTAATTTATCTCTTAAATAAAAAATATCGATCAATTTAGTCATTTTTTCATATGTTAGGCTACAGTTTTAAGATTTTTATGCTTGTTTTGATGTAGGAAAAGACTATTGAAATTAGAAGTATAATTTTTACCAGTTTTGATATTCTTTTATTTTTATCAAAAGTTTTCATATTCTTTAATTTAGATGAGTAATTTATTATTTTGAAAATTTGTGGACTAAATTGACTTACATCTAAATTTTTAAGGACCAAAAATAACTGTTTACTCCATATTTTATTAATGTTTCACCAAAATTTGTTGTTATAAATATTTGTAACTCTAATCAATTTAAATTTGTGCGCATTAATTGTGTACGAGATTAATGTAACTTCATTTAATGGGGGCTTCTATAGTACATTTTTAAATTGACATATTTTGATATTATCAAATTAATTGACCAGTAGTTGAATAGTATTGCTTTGTCAATCAGTACTAATGATTTAATCACCTTTTAAATATAACATATGAATGCTGACGTGGATGCGTTAGTGATAAACTAAGTCAATTATTAGTTAAAATTTTGATAATACCGGTACACTTTTTTGGGTTCATAGTAGCGTAGAAATTGTCTTATTTTGTGAATTAAAAAGGGGAACCCATACATCTATTAATGTTGATATTGGTTTTAATAGAAAACTATCAAAAACATCAATTAATAAACATCAACAAATATACATGTAAATATTTCAAGGATGGAGAAAGTTTGACATTAAATTTCATATCATTTTCATAAAGAAACCATTATCTCGAAACATACACGGTTCAAATAAATGATAAAAAAATTGTTAACGGAAGAAAATGACAAGTTAATACAAGTAAATGTATATCACAAGTTAATACAATTAAATTGCACAAAAATGAAATTTAAGCCAACACTTTGATTGAAAACTTAAAAACATAAACATAAGTATTCATAATTATAAATGCGTGAAGGTTAAAGAATAAAAACTAAAATGCTAGTTAGAAAAATGCTAAAAATTTAAGGCATGAAAGTACATAAAATACACTGACTTGATAAATCAAACTAGTAACAAAGAACAATATAAAAGTTAAATAACTTAGAATGAGATTTGTCTAATACATATCTCTTAAAGACACCAACTTTATTTTGTGACAGCCTCAGTGCAATACACATTGCAGCTAATTCAGTTTATCATGAGAAGACAAATTTTCTAGTCATTGACTGTCATATTGTTAGAGAGAAGCCTTAAAATAGAATTTTATAACTACTACCAATTAAAGGACACGACCAACTAGTTGATTTATTCACTGAAGGATTGTGACATATATTTTCAGATCATTTATTAGCATGTTTGGATTGTTCAATTTATTCCAATCTCAAGCTTGTGGGGGAATATTTGAAGACAAAGGGCGAAGCTTGTTATCCATGTTTGTAAGCTTAGTAGCCCTGATAGACTAGGAGTTGATGAAGCTAGTTGAAGACTCACAAGAAAACTGGTTGGGAGCTAGATGATAGGTGTATGTGTACGATGACTGGTAGACTGGTTGAGGGTTGGATGATAGACTTATGTGCATGATGGCTGACAGACTGGCTGAGCGTTGGCTAAAGACTTATAGACATAACAACCTAGAGCTAGTTCACTAGATCTTGTCAAAATTAATTTGTTTTCAACTAAATCCTTTTGTATTTGTATTTTTCAGTTATAAGTTTGTTACTTCTTATTAGTTAGTTTGATAGGAAGTTGAGCTAGTCTTTTGCTTGCTAGTCAAACTAACAACCTTGTATATAAAATGGGTGTTAGCTCCCTTTGTCAATCATTTGATTCATTTTTTTGAGGTCATACATTCTAAGAGTTTATATATAAAGTAAAACTAGAAACATACCAATATGTAGGAAAAATCTGAGGATTAAAGTGCCAACATAATCACGAAGCACACCACTCCAAACATTCAACTTGATAATTCATATTTTATCATTAACTATTTTTTAATTTCTTGCTTATTACATAGAACATAAAACACTTGTTAGAAAAAACCTTATTTCAAGACTAGCCTCCATACATACTATATTATACTCCTTCTATTTTTTATGAAATACAATAAGCTTATCTTTGTTGAATATAATAAGCTTATCTTTTTTAAGACTATGGTTCTTAAAGTCGTCTATGATGATAACCTCTGGTATCCAACCATCTGATCCACTCCTAATTACGTACACTTTGCAGATTTTTCCGAGACAAGGTCCTTGTAACTTCACTTTAAATGTCATGCACTAGTTGAACCCCCTAGAATCAGGACCGTTCATTTACTGAGTATCAAGCAACAATTAAATAAAATATATGTATGTATATACTTCAATCAAAATTTTATTTCTACTTTTATATAAACAATACATTAAGACTTGTCTAGTAAAAAAAAAATTAAATATGTGATTGCGTACATAATTAAAATGTTACTTTTACAAGAAAAGATTCAAAATAATAGATAATGTGATTTCTTTTCCAAAATAACTAACAAAACAATAGATAATGTAATTTCTTTTCCAAAACAACTAACAAAGTCACAAAATTTTAAAATTGAGTTAATATAATTTGTGCAACAAAATAAATTTTGAAGAGAAAATTGAGAAACATGTATATATAGTTAGTTATATATATAGTTAATTACCAATTTTTTATTAGTGTCTCCAAATGAAAGTGTGATTATGTCATTTGTAACACGTGGAGAACGACAACTTGTCTTTATGATAGCCAAGTATTTGCAATTCTGGTCATCCATAATCTGAAACATGCAAGATATACAAATCGTATACATAACCTCTTATTTAAGATGCAATCAAACATGAAATCAATTAGAGTACAAAAAACTTTCATTTATAAAATGTGTAATGACTACACTTTAAAAGGGTATTTATGAAATTGAAACATCATTTTCCAACCGTTCATTTTTGCAAAACCAAAAAGGGCACTAATGAAAAGCTACTACTAAATAAATTATCAATTTGAGAGCTTATAAATATAAAATCAAATAATATAAACTTATGAAAATGCAATTTATTTAGAAGTTCCGTCAAATACTCTCATAGATGTAACAAACCTTAGATAGGTTCGTTAAGAAAATAGTAATTTAGTTCTTAAATTAAAAAATATTTTTATGCTTGTTTTGATGTAACAAAAGACTATTGAAATTAGAATGTATAACTTTTACAAGTTTTGAGTTCTTTTTTTTTTTTTTATCAAGAGTTTTCATATTCTTTAATTTAGATGACTAATTTGTTATTTTGAAAATTTGTGGACTAAATTGACCTACATCTAAATTTTTAAGGACTAAAAATCACTGTTTACTCCTTAATTTATTATTGTTTCACCAAAATTTGTTGTATAAAATATTTCTACCTCTAATCAATATAAATTTGTGCGCATTAACTGTGTACAAACTAATGTAACTTTATTTTATGGGGGTTTCTACGGTTTATTTGTAAATTGACATCTTTTTGTACTATCAAATTAATTGATCAGTAGTTGAATAGTATTGCTTCGTCAATGAGTACTAATGATTTAGTCAACTTTTAATATAGAAGATATGAATGCTAACATGGATGAGTTAGTGATAAATTTACTCAATTATTGGTTAAAATTTTGATAATACCTGTACAATTTTTTTTCTCCACAACAGTCTTATTTTATGAATTAAAAAGGAGAACCCCAACATCTGTTAATGTTGATATTGGTTTTAATAGAAAACAATCAAAAACATCAATTAATAAACATAAAAAATACATATGTAAATATTTCAAGGATGAAGAAAGTTTGACATTCAAGTTTCATATCTTTTTCATAAAGAAACCATTATGTCGAAACATACATGGTTCAAATAAATGATAAAAAATTGTTAACGAAAGAAAATGACAAGTTAATACATGTAAATTACAGAAAAATAAAATTTAAACAAACACTTTGATCATTGAAAACTTAAAAACATAAACATAAGTATATATAATTATAAATGTGTGAAGGTTAAACAATAAAAACTAAAATGCAAGTTTGAAAAATGCTAAAAAATTAAGGCATAAAATTACAGAAAATACAACGACTTGATAAATCAAACTAGTAACGAAGAACAATATAAAAGTTAAATGACTTAGACTAAGATTTGTCTAGTACAGATCTCTTAAAGACACCAACTTCATTTTGCGATAACCTTAGTGCAATACAAATTGCAGCCAATTCAGTTTTTCATAAGAAGACAAATTTTCTAGACATTAGCTGTCATATTGTTAGAGAAAAGACTTAAAATGAAATTTTATAACTACTACCAATTAAAGGACAAGACCAACTAGTTGATTTATTCACTAAAGGATTGTTGGCAGATATTTTCATATCACATCCGCGCTTGATATGTTACTGAACCAGAACCCACAACGAAATCCCCATGGTGCAGGTAACTCAAACAAACAATCATTTCAGGAGAGAAACATTAAACTGGAATTTCCACGTTTTGATGGCAACAATGTGCTAGAATGGATATTTCGTGCAGAGCAGTTTTTTAAATATTATGATACACCGGATCCAGACCGGTTAACTATCGCTTCCGTGCACTTGGACAAAGACGTAGTCCCTTGGTTCCTGATGATGCAGCTTTCTCACCCATTTCATACTTGGGTTGAGTTCACACGTGCCCTAGAGCTGGATTTATGACCATTTATATGAGTGTCTAAGAGCAACGTTATTCAAGTTGCAGTAAATTGGTACTGTCGCTGACTATTATCCACAAATGACCACCATCTTTCCTTGAATGCAATGAAAGGGACCAGTAGCATGGGCATCTTGCGGTTCACAGGCCAAATTGGACAAATAGTGCACAAGTCTTAGTAGATGGAGGAAGTTCCGACAATTTTTTGCAACCTCGCATTGCTGAATTCCTCAAACTGCCAATAGAACCAGGACCATGTATCAAAGTTCTGGTGGGAAATGGCCAAACTATGACTGCTGAGGGAATAGTTCCTAACTTGACAATCACAGTACAATGCCATAACTTACTCGTACCAGTATTGTTATTACCTGTGGCAGGTGCAGATATTATTTTGAGTGCATCTTGGCTGGCTACACTAGGCCCTCACATAGCAGACTATGCAGCCTTAACACTTACATTTTTTTGCCAAGGAAAATTTATAACATTGCAAGGGGAGAAAGAGGCATCACCCAAACTATCTCAGTTCCATCATCTTAAACGAATGCTGAATACTGACGCCATAGCTGAATCCTTCACAGTCCAACTACTTCAATCGTCTACAGAAGCAGATATCTTAACAAACATGCCATAAGAAATAGCTCCTGAAATTTTCAATTTGCTACACTCATACAGTTTAGTATTCCAAATTCCAACTTCACTAACACCCCCTTCGAAGCCCGAATCATGCTATTCCTCTGATGGAGGGTACTAAATCAGTCAAAATCAAACCTTACAGTTATCCACATAGCCAAAAGGAGCAAATTGAGAAGATGGTGCATGACATGCTAGACTAGCCCTTTTTCTGCATCAATCATTCTTGTGAAAAAGAAAGATGGTAGCTGGTGTTTGTACATTGGATATAGGGCCTTAAATGCTGTGACCGTAAATGATAGTTTTCCTATGCCAACTGTAGATGAATTGTTAGATGAGTTATTTGGTGCAAAATTCTTTTCCAAACTGGACTTAAGGTCAGGCTATCATCAAATTTTGGTACAACCAGAAGATAGGCATAAAACAACTTTTAGAACACACCATGGCCACTATGAATGGTTAGTCATACCCTTTGGCTTAACCAATGCTCCTGCAACTTTCCAGACTTTGGTGAATCAAATTTTTTAGGAGGCGTTGCAAAAATACGTGCTAGTTTTCTTGGATGACATGCTAATCTATAGCCCGACTTGGCAGGACCACTTGACACACTTAGAAAACGTGTTAAGAGTTATTCGACAACATGTCATGTTTGTGAAGTTATCCAAGTGTTCGTTTGGAGTTTTAGAAATTGAATACTTGGGTCATATAGTTTCTGGGCAAGGAGTATCTATGGAGAATAGTAAGGTTCAAGCGATTCTTCAAAGGCCAACCCCAACAAATGTGAAGCAATTGAGAGGATTTTTGGGTCTTACAGGCTACTATAGACGCTTTATTCAAGCATATGCTAGACTTGCTGCTCCTTTAACTGAATTACTAAAAAAAGATGGATACTTATAGACTGATGCCACTGAAACAACATTCTCCAAGCTAAAAGAAGATATGATATCAGCACCTGTTCTTGGATTGCCAAATTTCCAACAACCTCTAATCTTAGAAACAGATGCCTCAGGAGTGGGGATAGGTACAGTGTTGCATCAAAATGGCCACCCAATTGCTTATTTCTATAAGAAACATGCACCACGAACACAAAATAAGTCAGCTTATTTTCGAGAAATGCTGGCCATAGCTGAAGCAATTGCCAAGTTCAGACACTACCTACTGGGCCATCGATTTGTTATCATAGCTGATCAGAAGAGTTTGAGAAGTTTGATGGATCAAAGTTTGCAGACCCCAGAGCAACAACAATGGCTCCATCATTTCTTGGGATATGACTTCACAATCGAGTATAAACAAGGAAAAGAAAATTTGGCTGCTATGGCTAAAGCAACAACTATGTGACTATGGACTTGATCTCGGGTGTATTCCTCTGAAATGTGACAATACTAGTGCTATCAACATCACTAAGAATTCAGTCATGCACTCTCGGACCAAACATATCGACATACGTCATCATTTTTTGAGAGATCATGTGCTCAAAGGCAATGTTGAAGTTACCTTTGTCGACACTCATAATCAACTAGCGGATATTTTTACAAAGCCACTACCCAGAGAATCATTTTACAAAATACGAAGAGAACTAGGCATTCTAAATGAAAGTGATCTCTAAAAAGGTTTGAATGCTTTGTAAGTCATATCACTTTTAATTTTAAAGTTTTTCATCTTCTCTTACAATTAATATATGATTCTTTGATATCTATGTGTTTTAATACATGTTTAAATTTTTTTTGTGTTTTGTTTGTTTGTTGTTAAAATTATATTTTAGAAACGAAATTTTTACTGTCGTACTTGAATACAAACTGTCTGTATTCGAATACACATTCCCAGAAAAACCTGTATTCGAATACATCAAACCTGTAGTCGAATACAGATTTGAGTTTTTCAGCATATAAAAACGTTTTCAAATAGATTTTAGGTTCTTACCGAATACGAAACTGATAGTAGCCGAATACAATCAAAATCTCTGGTTTCCTTTCTTCAAAAACTTCATCTAAACTTACATGCAATCATCCCTAAACATTCACCTCATCATTCATTACATCTAAGTTTGTCTTAAAAATCAAAACCAAAAACAAATTCTTCCCAAAACCGTCAAACTTCATCTTTCAATATGGATGCACGAAAAAAAGGTCCTCGAACAAAGGTTGCTGCAGTGGGTCCTTCAAAGAAAAGAAGGAATGATAATATGGCTGATCTATCCTGGTTACTTCACTCACCGGAAGAAATTGACAGGTTCAGAACCCACTTCTCGGACAAGAAATTAATAACTCCAAAAATTGGTATGTTAGCTTCCTTTTCTGATTTTAAATTCCCTGAGTTGCTGAAAGCTCAAAAATTAGAAGAATTCATTGGCTACAATGGTTCCATCTATCCTGACCTTGTTAGGGTTTTCTTCTGTAATCTTGAAAAAGATGGTTCTAGGCTAGTGTCTAAAGTTAAAGAAAAGCTTATTAGTTTAAGCACTAGAATTATTGGAGAAATACTATACATACCATCTGAAGGTCAGAAAATGTGTCCAGGACACTTGTGTGAATGGGTAAACACTACCAAATACGATGCGTATATCTTACTGTGTCGATTTGATAAGGAGACTATGGAATGAAAAAGAACACAGGCTGGTTCGGAATTCGCTCAACAAAGATATGGGGTTGGTAATCTCACAGTTGACAATAGATTACTTCATTACTTCTTAAGTTATATTTTGGTACCAAAAGCCAGGAATTACTCACAAATATCTGAGTTCGAACTTCAAATCATGATTTTTATGATTGAAGGAGTTGATCTCAATTGGGCTTATTTTGTCTGCTCAGTTCTATTTGCTTCCAAAGATTCTATAGCTTTGCCCTACGCAAGAGAAGTTACAAGAATTCTGGAATATTTTAAGGTTGATTTCTCAGGTGAAGTGCTGTACCAAACAACCAAAGACAACTTGTTGGATTTAAGTGTTTTACCTAGCATGAAAATAGTATGGAGTGAATCACTTCAAACTTATCTTCATAAGGGTGATATTTGACAAAGTCCATCAACTGCCCAAGATGACACTGCAGAAGAAGCAGAACCAACAATAGGCCCAGAAGCAGCACCAGAAGTAGCAAGCAGACAACATAGCAAATGCTGAAGACATCATTTCAAACAGAATGATCATGGAAAAACTTAACTCCATTTAATCCTTTGTCACAAATCAATTTCAACACTTGAATGATTCTTTCAGTGATCAAATTCAAAACATGACTGCTTCCTTCAACAACCAATTCCAACACATCGAAACAACCATCACTCAACATCATGCCTCTTTTCATCAAGAACTGAGTAACCTATCTGACAAGATTGACCATCTTCATCTCCCACCAGAATTTGATGATTAGATTGGCTATTTGAAAGTTTTTTTGTTGTGTTTCTGCTATGTTTAAATTTTCTGTTAAAACTCTTAGTTTCCTTTTAAAATGTATTACTAGACATGGTTTTGTAAAACTTAATTCTTTTAATTGCAAATCCTTCTAGATATCATGTGATGCTTCTATTTATATTGTGTATGCTTTGTTTATAATATCGTCTTCCTTTTTGATAATGTCAAAAGGGGGAGAAAAAGTGTATATATATTGTTGGTTGCTAGTTATTTTTTACAGATCCTCCAACACATAAGTTCAAAAACAAGAGCGAGAAAATCATATATCAAGGGGGAGTAAGCACATATCAAGGGGGAGAAATCAAGACGTTGAAAAATTCAAGCAACAAGGATTTTGTCATCATAAAAAAGGGGGAGAATGAAAAAGAATAAAGATCTACATTTTTTATGAAGACAAAAAGATGATTGTTCAAAAAGCAAAAGGATATTAATTCAACTCATCCTTCAAATTGATATTAGGTAACTTAGGACTTAAGGTACTTGATATTTATTCAAACTACAATTCAAATACAATATTATGAGAACCTTCTTGTTAGCATATGCATTAAAATGTTTTCTAAATATTTAAATACATAAACATATGTTTGAAAATAAAGTTTTTTACAAAAACTGAAGATCTGTATTCGAATACGAAGTGTCGTAGCCGAATACAGATTGCAAGTCAGTAGCTAAAACTGAAGATCTGTATTCGAATACGAAGTGTCGTAGCCGAATATAGATTGCAAGTTAGTAGCTAAAATTGAACTTTTGTATTCGACTACAGCATCGCGTATTCGAATACAACTTAAGTCAGTGGCAAAAATCTCATACTTGTATTCGACTACGAGGTATCGTATTCGAATACAAAGTTCAAAATTTAAATAAAAACTGAATGTTATAGAAGTGTATTCGAATACACTGAGTCTGTATTCGAATACAACTTCGGAACAATGTAATTTTTCAGTTTTGGAACATTGCATAAGTTCATCAAAACTTATGGGAACAATTGCCACTGATTTGAAGTGTTACCTATGGAGTATAAATACTTCATAGCTTCAGTTCTTACTTACAACTTTTGACTTACTAATCTTAGAATTAATTTCTGAAATATCAAACACTTTCAAAGCTTAAGTTTCATATTTTCAAGTACATGCTTTTCATTTTCTTATCATTAAGAAAGGTTCTCAGTTGTACTTGGAAGTGTGCTTGATTAAGTATCATAATACTTAGTGTTATAATCTTGTTCTTAGTTAAGAACATCATTACAAAATCAATTAAAGTTATTGTATCACTTGAAGAACTTAGTGTAGATTCTTCAAGTATTGTTAACTGAGATAGTGGTGTACTATCTTCGGCTAAGTGTTAAAGAATTTGTAACTGAAGTCTTAGTGTTAGACTTGTAACTTATTCAAACAATTAGTCGAAAATCTCTTGTGGTGTGCAAGAGGACTGGATGTACCCTTGGTTATAAGGGGAACCAGGATAATTTTCTGTGTGATTTATTTTCAGTATTTTACAAAGCTTTCATAAACTCAAAACAGTCAGTTGAAAAATCTCACAAAACTCTAAAAACTGAAAAATCGTCTAACACCTAATTCAGCCCCCTCTTAGGTGCACCTCTGTTCTTACACTAATAGATCACCTCAACTCAACCCGAGACACATATACGCGACGGTCGGGGTACTCTTGTTTTTGCACGGTAGATCTCGACCTTAGGGAATAACCCACTAATCCACTTAGGAGTTCCCAACTAGATGTACCCCCAAGGTCTATCAGCCTTACCGTACGGTTCGACTGTAGCCCTCCACGATCAGGCTTATTCAGTGGTACTTCTCCGAATCACTAGGTTTATCAAACCCTACCTATATGACGGCAAAATAATCCTCACTCCAAAGCCTACAACACCTATTTCATACTTACTCGATTGTCACAACTCAAAAAATTTCAACTCACAATATACATAAGAATTTACATCATTATATATATATATATATATATATATATATATATATATATATATATATATATATATTAGCCAATCACAATAAAATCCCAATTTTATCAATCCCAGAATAATAAATCAAACAGGCAGCGCATTCCAGTAATATCACAATTTTAAATCAAGTAAACAAGAGCATTCAAGTACATATCATTCATATAATAACAATCAACACAAGGTTTCATAAAATCAAACAAGATGCAATCTTGATATAAATTCACAGCAATTCTATAGGTTGCTAAAATATATTTTAATCCTCACTATTATCATTCATATATTATTAATTAATTATTATTTCTCGATAGGGCTTGACCGCACGTAGTAAGCCCCGAGTGAATATTTGGGAATTTCAGTATTCCCGTTCATCTGATGTTATTTTATACTCATAAAATCGAACCTCGTCTCACCCCTTACCTCAATCGAAGATTTCGCCCAACGAATCTGATCTGCTAACTTGCCATGTCTTCATCGATCCTTGTCTCTAATAGTTCGCGAAAATAAATAAATAAATTAATGAATTAATGCAACGACCAAATACAGATTAACTACTTTCCCTAATAGATAAATAATCTATTTATTAATAATACATAAATAATTTATTTTTTATTTGTAATATAACCCAAAAATATATTTAATATCATCAAAATATATGTATTAGTATACTAACCTAAAAATATTTCTAATTTTAATTAAAATAAGACAGGATCACGTATTTAAAAAATTATGGCGTATATCCGTAGTTTGTGTGTTTAAATAAATATAGGTAAGCAATATAGCCACCAAAATTAATTACTAAAAATAAATAAATTATCTAATATTTTTAATATAAGTAAAAAAATATATTTAATACTATACATAATCCTATATAATCCCAAAAATGAATAAATTCTTTATCAATTTTTCCCTTATACTCTCATCTGCATCAGAAATATATATCAACAGGATGTTAAAAAAAAAAACTAACTATGACTATCCATATACTGCCCAACATTATTATAATTAAACCAACAGTCGTATATTGATATAATTGATAGAATTGGAAAAAGTATATCAAATTGATGGAATTAGGAAAATAGGTTCTCTTCTTTTTATTTAGACCAAAGTGTATCGAAATTTGAAATTAGAAACAAAAGAAAAAGGAGTGAAATGAAGATCCCCCTTTCGGAAAAGAACTCGAAAAAAAATGTCACTCTTAGTACACGGTTTACAACAGTATTCAGACTCTAAACATAATACGTTTTATTAAACATTTTGCATGACCTGTGAAATAAAAGGTTTCATCTTCCTAACAAATATAATCTCAAAAAGTAGAATCTTGAACACTTGGATATACCTCCATACATATATTTACGATAAAGATATTTATAACATGTATAAACAAGATATACATTAAGTATACCGATATACTACCACTGGCCAAATGAAACAGCTTATGGAAGAGAACCTTATGAAACAGCTAAATCAGAAATTGTATCAAATTGATGGTAATAGAAAGGTATACCTGGTCGTAGGATACAACTATGTTGCTTTGATATTAGAATGCACGAACTGATGGTGACAGAGCAACGATTGATCCTTTTTTTCTTTCTTTTCTAAGTAGCGGCTGCTCTATTTCTCTCTCGGTTGGCTGCTCTATTTGTGTGTATTACCCTAATATCTAAATTTATATCTATAACATGTTCGGGTAGTGCTACTATATATATATACACATATAATTACCGCTACTGTATATGTATACATACACACACACACACATATATATATATATAGATAGCTAAGACCCAATATTTTTATTATTATTATTATTATTATTACTAAATCCACTTTATTAGTGCTAAAGTTAACAACTAGTGTAGCAACACACATTCTCTTTTTGTTTTATCTATATACATAATTTTTATTTATTTATTCATTCTATTTTATTTTTGTGAGTTAAATATAGTTAATATTTATGATTTAAATCGATTAGTAAGGCAAACACACAAGACACGTATGACGAAAATTATACACATTTTAACAATATAATGTTAGTAATGTACTATTATACTATTAAAGCAAAATAATGAGAAATTGGGGTGTTACAGTGCTGATAAAGGAAAGGTCCATCCTACTCGGTGTAAACCAAAGATGGTACGACTAGGTAAACTTAATGAGCAACGGGATGTCATACGTTGCAAGTTGTCTACCATTAGGCCACTTCATGGATCGTCTTCAACCTCGTCTCAACCTCTTGCATCGAATAATATTGTAGCATCTGCTAATACTGCAACACCACCATCCCACCCATCTCCCATCCATGCTAAAACCCTTGAGGTATTTGTGTTTATGCCGACTCCAAGTTTAAATCTTCAGACTATGGGTGCCTCTTCACAATATTCCCCACGTGAGACTTTGGTTGAGAAGAATGTGCAACAAACTTCTAATGATCATGACGATAGGGTTGAAATTGGGGACCACAACCAAGAGGATGAGGAGGTGGGTCACCAGAACGTTCCTCATCTTGTGTCTGTGGTAGATGATAGTGGAAAAGTCATTATACGACATTATGGTAAAGGGTAAGTTACATCATCGCTTATTTTCTTCAGCATCAATCAACAAAATGCCATGAATTATACTAGAATCATAAGTGTAGACTCATTTTATTTACTTAATACTCTGTTTCTTCAATACATTAATGCAGAATCAGGTCCCAACAACGCAGTTGCAGATGCCATTAGGTATGTCATACAAAAACAGTTTCGTGAGCCTATCTATGGTTGGAGTGCAACCACTAACATTATTAGACAAGATTGGTAGGAAAAATTTACGGTCAACATTTGAATATAATTATATCTTCAATTCGTCTTTGTAGCATATATAGGGACAATTGTGTTATCTGTTTTGTTGATAGTAGTTACTACATATATACTTTTTTGTTATTCCCAGGAGAAGGTGTCGTGGGATCCTCGTGATAATGATATTGTGAAACGTGTGTTTGAACAAAAGGCCGATAAAAAACTATTTGATATACTTACAAAGGTGAGGAAGAAATGGACTTGACCTAATTGGATAGGTGAGGAAATTTTTTTATGGGTATTAAATATTTCTTTTTTGCATGGTCCAAAAGGCTACAAGTTGTAACAAAAAAAAGAGGTAAACTTAATAGCTAATGTCTTTTCTAAGAAAATGAATAGATAAATGGTCATAATAATAATAATGAATTTAAAGTAGTAATAATAATTAAAAAAAACAAAAGCACATGCTAATAGTTTAAAAGTATGGACTTACTGTCTTGGTCATGAAAATTGATGCTAATTTTCTTCTTTCTGTTGTAGCAAGCTAGTCTTTTCCTCGTCCTAAACATCTCTTTCACTTTCACTTTAACAACCCCTTCACAAAAGTCACTCACTCACTGTGATGTGCCTTCAATAACTCTTACTCTGACCCTTTAACCAACAATGTCCAAATTAAAATTACTATTATTATTATTCCAAACAATTTTAAAATTTATTTTTATTGTTATAGCACACTGTACAAAATTTCAAAATTAATGAATACTGAAGCACATTGTACCTAATTGGATATGTGAGGAAGCTTGCACTGGTCTTCAAGCATATTGGGAAGGTGCATCATTCAAGAACATCTCCAACAAAAATAAGACCAATCGAGCTTCAGCAAGAGGTGGAGTTGTCGACACCTAAGGCCGCAAGGCTCATATTGATGTTGCACTTGAGCTCGTAAGTATTAAATTTACATTTACCTAAAATTAATTCAATTTAATGTTATGATATCTACTTGTGAGTTGTGATCCAATAGTCTTGATTTTATTATAATTGTGATCCAATAATCTTGATTTTATTTTAATTGTGATCCAATAATCTTGATTTTATTTTAATTGTGATCAATAATCTTGATTTTGTTTGTAGAGCAATAACCTTCAAAGAGATTTACTTCCCGATGAGTTATTTTTGACAATCCATAAGAGGAAAAATGGCGCTTGGGTTGATAGTCGCACATAATCTACTTTATGTATGTCCTTTATTTATCTAAATTTTTATGCAAATTCTTTATATTACAAATCAACCAAGAGTCCTAGATGAGCAATCCCTTTATTATAGATGTAGTGGTGTAAGTTAATATGTTATCTATATCTTGACTTGTTTGTATAATTTATTTAAGAATTTGGATCATATATTACCTTAATTTTTTCCATGATCAGGGAACATTTAAAAAAAATGGAGGAAGTACAAACACAACTTGACGACACAAGTGCAGATGGTGCTAAAGAGTTAGATGGATCGACAATACTTAAGTTATGGACATAATCTGCAGGGGATCGCACTCGTGGTCGAGTTTATGGTACGGGAGACTTATCAAAAAACTTCTGACATGGGAGTATATCGATTACACAACAATTCCAGAAACCATATAATTCTATGACTGGGATGTCTTTAGAAGTGGAGAGGGCAACTAGAATTAGAGCTAAACAAATTACTCAGGATGCAGTGGCCCAAGCTCAAGTGGCTACCAAAGTCGCCGAAGAGGTCAGTCAGCGTTCAAAGAAGTTAGAAAATAATAATAATAATAATAACAACTTAAGCACTGGTAGAGTGAGTTTATGATTGTAATAATAATAATAATAATAATAATATTAATAATACTAATAAGGGTCATGGGCTAAGTGTATAGGTATGATAATAAGCCTAATAATATACCTAATAATACTAGTTCGTATAGATAGGTATATAAGTGAATGAAGGAGGTTGTCGTGCATCCCGTGTCTCTGTTTCCTCGTTCTATTAGGAAAAAAAATTGAATTGACTACTGTCCTGTTGCATCTAGCCGCAACTCTTAATACCAAAATCATACATTGATTTCAAAGACTAGGCTGTTAGAGACGGTGATTGGCGAGCGAAGACGCGACACATTACATCAACGGATCAGCTTCGTTGAGAAAAATCTTTAGCCAAGGTAAGGGGTGAGATGAGGTTCGATATTATGAGTATAAAATGACATGAGATGAACGAGAATACTGAAATTCCCAGATACTTATCCGGGGCTTACTACGTATGGTCGAGCCCTACTATGTAATTAATTAATAATATATGAGTGGTAATAGTGAGGACTAAAATATATTTTAGCAACCTATAGAATTGCTGTGAATTTATGTATATCAAGATTGCATGCTGTCTAGTTTTAAGAACCTTATGCTGATTGTTATTGTATGAATGATATGTACTTGAGTGTTCTTGTAACTTGATTGAAATTATGATATTACTTGAAAGTGCTACCTGTTTGATTTCTTATTATGTGATTGGACTGTGTATCGTGAGTAGTGTAAACCAAATATTAGGGCTTTATTGTGATTGACTAATATATATATATATATATATAATGATGAATATTGTGAAGTACAACTAAAAATTATTGAGTTATGATAATCCAGTACGTATGAGATAGAGGCTGTAGTTTTGGAGTGAGGATTATTTTGTCATCATATAGGGAGGGTTTGACAAACCTAGTGATTCGGGGAAGTACAACTGAATAAACCTGATCGTGGAAGGCTGCAGTCGAACCGTAAGGTAAGACCAATAGACCTTGGGGGTACATCTAGCTGGGAATTCCTAAGTGGATTAGTGGGTTATTCCCTAAGCCTGGGAGCTACCGTGCAAAACAAGAGTACCCCGACCGCCGCGTATATGTGTCTTGGGTTGAGTTGAGGGGATCTATGAGGACTTGGCCATTCATGAATTATCCGTCCACTCTTGTAGTGGCATAGTATCAGGCCTCCTAACCAAATACTTCAGAGTAGAATGGTACCAAGTGATGAACAAGTATAGAGTATAGGACATGCATAACATTTTCTCCCTGTGACTGTTTTATTGTGATTGAATTAGATTAACCTTTGATATTATGTTCTGGAATGTTTCTCAGGTTTGTGTTAATTTGATTACTTACGTGTTTTTCTCGTTTACATTATACTATTACTTAATTTCGATACTCACCCCTCGTTGTTTGTGTTTGGCAATTGCGATGGATGCAGACGAGCTGGAAGCTGCAGGTGAAGATTAATACTCTCAGAGTGTAGGAAGCCGTCTCATTTTGAAGACTTTTATCATCTTCCTTCTGTTAATTTCATATTTGAACATCTGTTATTTTGGGAAATTTTGCTCTAATAGTGACATCGGGTTGAGATTACATTTATAATTTTCAGTAACTTATGTACGTGTGCTTCAAAAAGAATTTAATTTGATCACTGTTATGACTTTCAAATTGTTAAGCTAATGGAAACTTTGGATTAATATGTCTTGTTCATGATTAAGTGATACTTTTGCCTTAAAGAAATCGTTCGAAAGTTTTATTTATTTATATTTTATTATTTTTAAATTAAAATTTGAAAAAATTTTTTTTAAATAAATTTGGGATTTAGGGTGTCACATTAGTGGTATCAGAGCTGGTCTGTCCAATTAGACTGTAGGTGTGTTATGTGTTCACTATGTTTCCTTGTGTGCTCTGTTATGTGTGTGTTGTTACTATGATTGTTATTGTGTTGGTAGTGTAGAACTAAGTTTCCTCTCTCCCTAAGTGCCCCACTGCATTCAATTGGCCTATCTGATTGATGTAGGTAGTGATGGCTAATGGGAGGAATGACGCTGCAATTGCTGAGGCTCTAGAGTCCATGGCAGGAGTTACAATGCAGGCTCTACAGGCTTTGGCTGAATCCCAAGCTACTGCGCAAGCCTCTGCACAAGCTGCTGCTCAAGCTGCATAGGTTGCTGCTCAAGCTAATGGTTACACTAGTGATCAAGGAAATGTGCAAATAAATCAGTTCATGGTGATGGATTAATTCCATAAGGCTAATCCTCCATCATTTGAAGGTCACTATAATCTAGATGGAGCCTAGAAGTGGTTGCAAGAGATTGAGAAATTTTTTAGAGAAGTGGCATGTCCCGAAGGCCAAAAAGTGCATTTGAGAACTTTTATGTTGATATAAGAAGCTGAACATTGGTGGGATAATACACATCAGCGTTTAGATAATGCGGGCCAAGTATTCAGAAACATGTTCCTAGCCAAGTATTTTCCTGAAGACATCCGCAATAGGAAGGAAATGGAATTTATCAAGTTAGAACAAGGTAATATGTCAGTGGCAGAGTATGCCGCTAAGTTTGAGGAGTTGTCTAGGTACTATCCACTCTATGTAGGAGAAGCAGGAGAAAAGTCTAAGTGCATCAAGTTTGAAATGGGACTCAGACCAGAGATCAAGAAGCAGGTTGGAATGTAAGTTATGATAACAAATGATACTTTATGTTGCCTTTTTTATGTTGTCAATGCAAGGGTTTTTGAAGTATTATTTATTTTATAAAAATTTTAAATATGATTGAGCAGGTGCTAAAAAAAAAATTAAATAAATTTCAAATTAGCGTGGGCTTAATCTGACGCTAACAAAGTGCTGACTTTTCAATTTTGACTTTAGTGTCGGCCACTTCGACGCTGCAAAATAAAAAAAGTTAACTTTTATTTGACCGTAGCGTCGGTTTGGCCGATGCTAACAGTTTATTGACTTTTTCTTTGTTGACTTTAGCGTATACCATCCGACACTACATTTTTTTAATGATGTGGCAAAATACTTCTTTAGCGTCAGATTTTTTTTTATTTGCTAGCGTCGGCCTAAACCCTAAACCCGAAAATGTAGTGTCAGGTGTTATTTGGCCGACACTATGCAATAGCTTCAATTGTTTTAGTCTAGACCCAACTCTGACGCTAAAACAGCATTAGCGTCGACTTTTGGGCAATTAGCGTCGGATTTTGGCCGACGCTAAATCCTGTTTTTCTAGTAGTGACGTAAGAGCTTTAATGATTTTGTTAATCTCTTTTCTTTGCATTAAAGAGAAGAGAAGGAGGAACACCTAATAGATTTTAGACATTGTTGAGTTATATTATAGCATTACATATGCCAAGGGTGATACTTAAAGACATAATGAAATGCTTAAAAAACTTTATGTTCTTTTTTTTTTTTTTAATATTGTGTAAACCACCAAATTAGGACATAATTTTGAAGAATGTTCTAACATGTCTACAAAATTATCAATATTTCAAAACATCTACCACTCGGTCAAACATTAGTCATATTAGTGTTTAAAATTTTGATAATACCAGTACACTTTTTTTTGTCCATAGCACCGTATAAATTGTATTATGTTGTGAATTAAAAAGGAGAACCCCAACATCTGTTAATGTTGATATTGGTTTTAATAGAAAACAATCAAAAACAACAATTAATAAACATAAAAAATACATATGTAAATATTACAAGGATCGAGAAAGTTTGACATTCAAGTTTCATATCATTTTCATAAAGAAACCATTATGTCGAAACATACACGGTTCAAATAAATTATAAAAAATTGTTAACTGAAGAAAATGACAAGTTAATATATGTAAATTACAGGAAATGAAATTTAAGCAAATACTTTGATTGAAAACTTAAAAATATAAGCATAAGTATATATAATTATAAATGTGTGAAGGGTAAATAACAAAAACTAAAATGCAAGTATGAAAAATGCAAAAAAGTTAAGACATAAAAGTACAGAAAATACAATGACTTGATAAATAAAACTTGTTACGAAGAACAATATAAAAGTTAAATAACTTAGATTGCGATTTGTCTAATATGGATCTCTTAAAGACACCAACTTCATTTTGTGACAACCTCAATGCAATACAAATTGCAGACATGTCAATTTTTCATGAAAAGACAAATTATCTAGACATTGATTGTCATATTGTTAGAGAGAAGGCTCAAAATGGAATTTTATAACTACTACCAATTAAAGGACACAAGAAACTAGTTGATTTTTTCACTGAAGGATTGTTGGCAGATATTTTCAGATAATTTATTAGCAAGTTTGGATTGTTCAATTTATTCCAATCTCAAGCTTGTGGAGGAATGTTTGAAGGCAAAGGGTGAAGCTTGTTATCCATGTTTGCAAGCTAATTAGCCCTGACAAATTAGGAGTTGATGAAGCTGGTTGAAGATTCACAAACAAACTGGCTGGGAGCTAGATGATAGGTTTTTGTGCACAATGACTGGTAGACTGGTTGAGAGCTAGATGATAGACTTATGTGCACGACGCCTGACATAACAACAAGGAATTGGTTCACTAGATCTTTTCCCAAATAGTTTGTTGTCAACTAAATCCTTTTGTATTTGTATTTTTCTGTTATATGTTTGTTACTTCTTATTAGTTAGTTTGATAGGAAGTTGAGCTAGTCTTTTGCATGCTAGTCAAGCTAACATCCTTGTATATAAAATGAGTGTTACCTCCCTTTCTCAATCATTTGATTTATTTTTTTGAATCAGTTCATACATTCTTAGAGTTTATATATAAAGTAAAACTAGAAATCTAATATGCAGGGAATATTCGAGGATTAAAGTACCAACATAATCCCGAGCACACCTCTTTAAATATGCAATTTGATAATTCATCTTTTACAATATTTTGATCGCACAAGTTCCGGCCATATCCACCACCATCATCTGGAATAATAAAATTAGCATTGAAGTTAAATGTGATAGGAGAGTTCTTATAGTCATCTAAGGTGACATATTGTGGTATCCAACCATCTGATCCATTCCTATAGAAGTACAGTTGGCAGATTTTGTGGATACATGCCGCACGTATCGGCAGTTTAGCTATCTTGCCACGCTTGAACTCCCCATAAGATTCTATTCTCGAAATATAAACCTGCGATTAAATTAAATTAAAAAAAAATTATATTTACTTTTATTCGAGTAAAAATAAATAAATATTGTGATTGAGTACAAAAATTGAGAAACATGTATATGTAGTAAGTTATATATATATATATATATATATATATATATATATATATATATATATATATATAGTTAATTACCATTTCATTATTAGCATCTCCAAATTGAATAACAATTCTGTCATTTGTTTTAAGTGGAGAACGGGAACTTGTCTTTATGGTAGCATTGTATTTGCATCCCGGTTTTAGAAACTTGTGAAACATGCATATATACAAATCATATATATATATATATATAAGTATTAGTTTTAATATGTCATGAAAAGTAATTTTCTTTAGGTAAAAAGTAATTAATAGAAGAAAAACAAATTGTACATCTTTGTAAACCTTAATGGATCCATGGAAGAACAAAATGGTGTGTAATGTAATAATTCACTAATTCTTTTGCTTTTGTGAAAGATCCTCTATTATTTGTTGAATTGACCATTTCATTATAGGTTGTTTCGGTAACGGGTACACACACATTACAATATTTTATATTTTAATGTGATTTATTTATATATTCAAAAGCAATTTATGATAAATTTTAAGGTTAATTGCAATTTATTTATTCTATTTTTATAATTTTATGTAATTAATTCTCCTTTTTTAAAATTAGACTGTTTTTCTCCCTCTTCCATATATTTGAACTAAAAAATAATGACGTGACATATTTTAAATGATGTGTGATACAAACTCATGATGTAGAAACATTGAGATGTATTAATTATTCATATGTTATTAACTTAACTAAATCGTAAACTGTGCGGTGCACGAGAAGAATAATGTGAGATTATATTCTTATTTTATTTTAAGGAATAAATTTTATTGGAAATAACATTTAATAATTAGGTGAAATAATTTTTTTAATATTAAATTTTAAAATATATGAAAAATACTACGTCAAAAAGTTTACACTTATATTTCATATATTCAACTAGATATGCATCATCAACATAATATAAATTGTTATTAAGTTTAAAAGGTTGAATATTTGATTTGTACTTGTAAGTTCGCGCCTTTCTGCCGTCCTTATAAGTTTTTTTTTTTTCGATTTAGTTTTAAAATCATCATTGTTGTTAGTTGTTATTAAAAAAAAAAAACTTTTGTGGCGAACAGAGAAGTGACGTGGTAGTCTTTGACAAGACAATAGTTGATGATATGTCAAATATTTGACAACTAGGTATACTTTTGAGGACTAAATCATAAATTCCTACATTTGAAAAACCTAAAATCCCCTTTCTTCTTCGTTTCCTTCGTGCAACCTAAAATCCCAACTATTGTCAAATCATCATATGTTTCTTCTGTGTTCAACCATGACATCAGTTACGTCTGCAAAAAATTCAACTCGTTTCAATTGCCTGAATGTAGGTGTAGGAATACAATACATATATTCGTCTTTAACACAAATGAAAATATTAAACAGTGATTTTGGAGATGTCCTCATTGGGATGTGAGTAATTTTTCTTATAAATGAGATCTTTATGTTTATTTTTTGTAATTGTAGTTTCCATTTACTAAGTTTAATGTTTAATTTTTTTTGTTTTTGTTTGTAGAACAAGGAGAAATAGAGAAAGGATGAGAGGAAGGAGTGAGAAGTCTAATCCCAAATCTAGTTTCTGATTTTGGATGGAGGGACTAAAATATAACACTTTCAACTTAATTTCATTTCTTTTTTAATTAATATAATTATTTCATTTAATTTTTTAATTTATTTAATTATTAATTATTTCATTAATAATAATCTTCTATCAAACTGTCACGTCACTCCTCTATTTATGACATAAACTTTTTTTTAACAACAATTAATAGCATAGATCATTTTTAAACTAAATTGAACTTATAAAGTTTAAATTAAAAATAAATAAATGATAGAGACGAAAATTAGAAAAGGCACAAACTTATATGGACGTTGTACTTGTAGTTGACTTTAATGGCCATGTACCAAGGGTTATGCCATAACCCTTTGTAGATATGGTCACAAGCCTTAGATAGATTTGTTTGGAATATAGTAATTTAGCTCTTAAATTAAAAAATATGGATTAATTTAGTCATTTTTTCATATGTTAGACCACAATTTTAAGTTTTTTATGCTTGTTTTGATGTAGGAAAAGACTTTTGAAATTAGAATGTATAATTTTTACTGGTTTTGATATTCTTTTATTTTTATCTAGAGTTTTCATATTCTTTAAATTAGATGAGTAATTTATTATTTTGAAAATTTGTGGACTAAATTGACTTACATCTAAATTTTTAAGGACCAAAAATCACCGTTTACTCCATAACAAATTAATGTTTCACCAAAATTTGTTGTAATAAATATTTCTAACTCTAATCAATTTAAATTTGTGTGCATTAATTATGTACGAGATTAATGTAACTTCATTTTATGGGGGCTTCTAGAGTACATTTTTAATTTGACATATTTTGGTATTATCAAATTAATAGACCAGTAGTTGAATAGTATTGCTTTGTCAACCAGTACTAATGATTTAGTAACCTTTTTATATACAACATATGAATGCTGACGTGGGTGAGTTAGTGATAAATTAACCCAATGATAAATTAAAATTTTGATAATACCGGTACACTTTTTTGTTGTTTATAGTACCGCAAAAATTGTTTTATTTTATGAATTAAAAAGGGGAACTCATACATCTGTTAATGTTGATATTGGTTTTAATAGAAAACTATCAAAAACATCAATTAATAAACATCAACAAATACACATGTAAATATTTCAATGATGGGGAAAGTTTGACATTCAAGTTTCATATCATTTTCATAAAGAAACCATTATCTTGAAACATACACGGTTCAAATAAATGATAAAAAAAATTGTTAACGGAAGAAAATGACAAGTTAATACAAGTGAATGTATATCACAAGTTAATACAATAAAATTACACAAAAATAAAATTTAAGCAAACACTTTGATTGAAAACTTAAAAACATAAACATAAGTATTCATAATTATAAATGTGTGAAGGTTAAAGAATAAAAACGAAATGCAAGTTGGAAAAATGCCAAAAATTTAAGGCATAAAATTCAAGAAAATACACTAACTTGATAAATCAAACTAGTAACAAAGAACAACATAAAGTTAAATAACTTAGAATGTGATTTGTCTAATACAAATCTCTTAAAGACACCAATTTTATTTTGCGACAACCTCAGTGCAATACACATTGCAGCCAATTCGGTTTTTCATGAGAAGACAAATTTTCTAGACGTTGACTGTCATATTGTTAGAGTGAAGACTTAAAATGGAATTTTATAACTACTACCAATTAAAGGACATGCCCAACTAGAACTTGTCCCAATTAGTTTGTTTTCATCTAAATCCTTTTGTATTTGTATTTTTCTGATATAAGTTTGTTACTTCTTGTTAGTTAGTTTGTTAGGAAGTTGACTTAGTCGTTTGCTTGCTAGTCAAGCTAACAACCTTGTATATAAAATGGGTGCTAGCCCCCTTTCTCAATCATTTGATTCATTTTTTTGAATAAGTTCATATTAGTTCATACATTCTAAGACTTTATATATAAAGTAAGACCAGAAACATACCAATATGCAGGGAAAATCCTAGGATTAAAGTGTCAACATAATCACGAAGTAGACCACTCCGAACATTCAACTTGATAATTCATATTTTATCATTAACTATTTTTTAATTTCTTACTTATTACATAGAACATAAAACACTTATTAGAAAAAATCTTATTTCAAGACTAGCCTCCATACATACGTACTATATTATATTGCTTCTATTTTTTATGAAATACAATAAACTTATCTTTGTTAAAAAAACCAAGAAAGAGTTCTACTAATAGTATATTAGGAATGTAATTAACACTAAACTTGATTGCAAAAGTTGTCGCCATAGCCAACACCATCATTAGGAATAGAAGTTTTGAAGTAAACAATGACAAGAGGGTTCTTAAAGTCGGCTATGATGATAACCGCTGGTATCCAACCATCTGATCCACTCTTAATTATGTACACTTTGCAGATTTTTCCGAGACAAGGTCCTTGTAACTTCACTTTAAATGTCATGCACTGCTTGAACCCCCTTGAATCAGGACCGTTCATTTACGGAGTATCAAACTGCAATTAAATTAAATATATGTATGTATATACTTCAATCAAAATTTTATTTTTACTTTTATATAAACAATACATTAAGACTTGTCTAGTAAAAAAAAATTAAATATGTGATTGTGTACATAATTAAAATGTTACTTTTACAAGAAAATATTGAAAACAATAGATAATGTGATTTCTTTTCCAAAACAACTAACAAAACAATAGATAATGTGATTTCCTTTCCAAAACAACTAACACAGTCACAAAATTTTAAAATTGAGTTAATATAATTTGTGTAACAAAATAAATTTTGAAGAGAAAATTGAGAAACATGTATATATATATATATATAGTTAATTACCAAGTTTTTATTAGCATCTCCAAATGAAAGAGTGATTATGTTATTTGTATCACATGGAGAACGACAGCTTGTCTTTATGATAACTAAGTATTTGCAATTCGATCCGTTCATCCAGATTCTGAAACATGAAATCAAACATGAGTACATAAAACTTTCATATACATAGCCTCTTATTTAAGATGCAATCAAACATGAAATCAATTTGAGTACATAATGTGACACCCTAAACCCCAAATTAATTTTTATGTTTATTATTTATAAAATTGTAATTCTTCAAGAGAAATATACGAACATCCAAATATTTTATAAGGTAAAGAGTATCACGCAATCATAAACATATCACATTAATGCAAAATTCTCATCAATGTTCAAGAACTCGAAAACATGACAGTAGTCAACAAAATCCTTTTTAAAACACACGTATATAATTTTACTGATAGTGGTAAATGTAGTCCCAACCCGATGTCACTATCAGAGCAGAAATCGCCAATTTAATAAACGTTAACAATAACAAAAAAAAAACTTATAATAAAAGTCTTCGAGACAAGATGGCTCCCGCCACTCGGATGGTACTAGTCGTCACCTGCAGCTTACAACTCGTCTGCGTCCATTGCAAATGCCAAACACAAACAATGAGGGGTGAGTATTGAAATTATGTAATAGTATAATATAAATGAGGAGAACACGCAAATAGTCAAATTATTACAAACATGAGAAACACCCAAGAACATTATATCAAGGTTAATCTAAGTTAATCACAATAAATTAGTTACAAGGATGAAATGTTATGCATGTCCTATACTCTATACTTCTTCATCACTTGGTACCATTCTACTCTGAAGTACTTGGTTAGGAGGCCTGATGCTATGCCACTACAAGAGTGGACGGACAATTCATGAATGGCCAAGTCCTCATAGATCACCTCAACTCAACCCGAGACACATATACGCGACGGTCGGGGTACTCTTATTTTTGCATGGTAGCTCCCGGCCTTATGGAATAACCCACTAATCCACTTAGGAATTCCCAACTAGATGTACCCCCAAGGTCTATCAGTCTTACCTTACGGTTCGACTGTAGCCCTCCACGATCAGGCTCATTCAGTTGTACTTCCCCGAATCACTAGGTTTGTCAGACCCTCCCTGTATGATGACAAAATAATCCTCACTTCAAACTACAACATCTATCTCATACTTACTCGATTGTCACAACTCAATAAATTTCAACTCACAATATACATCAGAATTTACATCATTATATATATGTGTATATATATATAATTAGTCAATCACAATAAAATTCCAATTTTATCAATCACAGAATAAATCAAACAGGCGGTGCATTCAAGTAATATCACAGTTTTAAATCTAGTAAACCAGAGCACTCAAGTACATATCATTCACACAATAACAATCAACACAAGATTTCATAAAATTAAACAATATGTAGTTTTGATATAATTAAATTCACAACAATTCTATAGGTTACTAAAATACATTTTAGTCCTCACTATTACCATTCATTTATTATTAAATAATTATTATTACTCAATAGGGCTCGACCGTACATAGTAAGCCCCGAGTGAATATATGGGAATTTCGGTATTCCCGTTCATCTCATATTATTTTATACTCAGAAAATCGAACCTCTTCTCACCCATTACCTTAATTGCAGATTTCGTCCAACGAATCCGATATGCTAACTTGTCGCGTCTCTGTCGACCCTCGTCTCTAATAGTTCGCAAAATAAATAAATAAATAAATCAACACAACGACCAAATACAGATTAATTACTTGCTCCAATAGATAAATAAATTATTTATTAATAATACATAAATAAATTATCTGCTATTTGTAATATAATCCAAAAATATCTTTAATATCATTGCAACATACGTATTAGTATACTAACCTAAAACAATTTCTAATTTTAATCAAAATAAGACAAGATCACATATTTAAATAATTATGGCGTATATGTGTAGTTTGGATGTTAAAAATAAGTAAGCAATATGTCCTATGTAACGAAACTAATAGTACTTATATTTTATTTAAATTGGTGAATACTGTAGACAACATTTAATTATAACTAAAATAAAATGAAGTATTTTAGACGTAAAATGATTGTAAGGTATCTGCTAAGCATTAACGCACTTCGGTCATATCAGGTCTATTAATACAATTAAAAAAAAATTAAAATAAAAGAACACATGTCCCGTATTACTATAATTTATATAAGGTATAAAAAAATAAAAATTCTAAGGATTAACAAGAGGATTAGAAGAGATATAAGAGGGAAAGTTTTAGCAGAAACTCACATAACAAAATTTTCCATACGAAGATATATATCCAACGTACTTCATCGTTTAAGGAAATCATTGAGCAATGCATTAATCGATTATGATGAGTCAGCGAGATCAAAATACAATAATCACAATTATGCTTAGGCTTGAATACATGATATAAAATATTACAACAATCAAAATACTATTTTGCTATCACCGTTTATTGAAATTTGTAAGAACATAGCTTCACGTATATAGTTCAAATTGAAGAAAGCTGTTATTGTCTATGAAAGGTAATGCACATATTATAACCATAAATCTGCCTATCATTATCATGCTTCAATCAAGGTAACAGAGAGGAAGAATTATACCTGATGGTTTCGATGTTATAAGGCGGCTATTGGCAACGCTAATCCCTTTTTTTCTTTTTCTGATCGTTCTTTGAGGCTATCGCCTATATATTTATATAGCTAGGTTTTATTTATTATTATTATTATTATTATTAATCTAAACTCACTCTATTAGTGCTAAAGGTAACAGACTAGTGCAACAATACACATGTTTATTTCTTATTTATATTTATATAAATAAGTATATATATATATATATTTACATACATTTTTAAAACAGATTTAATATTATTAGTATTAATAATTTAAACAATTACTAAGGCAGACACATATGGCAAACACGAAGGAAATTATCGCACATGTCAAACATATAGATAATAATAGTTGTGCATCATTTATAATTAAAATATAATAATAAGAAATTGAGATGTTACACATACAACTTTCATTTATAAAATGTGTAGTGACTAAACTTTAAAAGGGTATTTATGAAATTGAAACATCATTTTCCAACCCTTCATTTTTGTAAAACCAAGAAGGGCACTAATGAAAACCTACTACTAAACAAATTATCCGTTTGAAAGCTTATAAATATAAAATCAAATAAAATAAACTTATGAAAATGCAATTTATTTAGTAGTTCCGCCAAATATTCTCAAGCCGTAGATAGGTTCGTTAGGAAAATAGTAATTTAGTTCTTATATTAAAAAATATTTTTTTTATGCTTGTTTTGATGTAGCAAAAGACTATTGAAATTAGAATGTATAACTTTTACAAGTTTTGATATTCTTTTGTTTTTTATCAAGAGTTTTCATATTCTTTAATTTAGATGACTAATTTGTTATTTTGAAATTTTGTTGACTAAATTGACCTACATCTAAATTTTTAAGGACTAAAAATCACTGTTTACTACATAATTTATTTTTGTTTCACCAAAATTTGTTGTATAAAATATTTCTACCTCTAATCAATATAAATTTGTGTGCATTAACTGTATACAAACTAATGTAACTTTATTTTATGGGGGCTTCTACGGTTTATTTGTAAATTCACATGTTTTTATACTGTCAAATTAATTGATGAGTAGTTGAATAGTATTGCTTTGTCAATGAGTACTAATGATTTAGTCAACTTTTAATATAGAATATATGAATGCTAACATGGATGAGTTAGTGAAAAACTTACTCAATTATTGGTTAAAATTTTGATAAAACCGGTACACTTTTTTTCTCTCCATAGCACTGTAATAATTGTCTTATTTCATGAACTAAAAAGGAGAACCCCAACATCTGTTAATGTTGATATTGGTTATAATAGAAAACAATCAAAAACACGAATTAATAAACATCAAAAATACATATGTAAATATTTCAAGGATGGTGAAAGTTTGACATTCAAGTTTCATATCATTTTCATAAAGAAACTATTATGTCGAAACATACACGGTTCAAATAAATGATAAAAAGTTGTTAACAGAAGAAAATGACAAGTTAATACATGTAAATTACAGAAAAATTAAATTTAAGCACACACTTTGATCATTGAAAACTTAAAAACATAAACATATGTATATATAATTAAAAATGTGTGAAGGTTAAAGATTAAAAACTAAAATGCAAGTTTGAAAAATGCTAAAAAATTAAGGCATAAAAGTACTGAAAATACAACGACTTGATAAATCAAACTAGTAACGAAGAACAATATAACAGTTAAATAACTTAGACTGAGATTTTTCTAGTACGGATGTCTTAAAGACCCCAACTTCATTTTGTGACAACCTCAATGCAATACAAATTGCAAACAATTAAGTTTTTCATGAAAAGACAAATTATGTAGACATTGGTTGTCATATTCTTAGAGAGAAGGTTCAAAATGGAATTTTATAACTACTACCAATTAAAGGACACGACCAACTAGTTGATTTATTCACAAAAGGATTGTTGGCAGATATTTTCAGATAATTTATTAGCAAGTTTGGATTGATCATTTTATTCCAATCCAAAGCTTGTGGGGGAATGTTTGAAGGCAAAGGGTGAAGCTTGTTATCCATGTTTGCAAGCTAATTAGCCCTGACAGACTAGGAGTTGATGAAGCTGGTTGAAGACTCACAAACAAACTAGTTGGGAGCTAGATGGTAGGTTTATGTGCACGATGACTGGTAGACTGGTTGAGAGCTAGATGATAGACTTATGTGCACGATGATTGACATAACAACTAGAAGGTGGTTCACTAAATCTTGTCCCAAATAGTTTGTTGCCAACGAAATCCTTTTGTATTTGTATTTTTCTGTTATAGTTTGATACTTCTTATTAGTTAGTTTGATAGGAAGTTGAGCTAGTCTTTTGCTTGCTAGTCAAGCTAACATCCTTGTATATAATATAGGTGTTAGCTCCCTTTGTCAATCATTTGATTCATTTTTTTCATTCAGTTCATACTAGTTCATACATTCTAAGAGTTTATATATAAAGTAAAACTAGAAACCCAATATGCAGAGAAAATTGGAGGATTAAAGTACCAACATAATCATGAAGCACACCACTTTAAATATGTAATTTGATAATTCATCTTTTACAATAACTATTTATGAATTTCTTAGTTATTATGTAGATCATAAAACACTTAATAGAAGAAACCTTATTTCGAGATTAGTCTCCATACAATAAGCTTATCTTTGTTAAAAAATAACAAAGAAAGAGTTATAATAATATTATTTTAGGAATATAATTAATCATACAAATTTTGATCGCAAAAGTCCACGTCATGGCCATCATCATCATCATGAATAGTAAAATTAGCATCAAATTTTAAAATTGAGTTAATATAATTTGTGCAACAAAATAAATTTTTAAGAGAAAATTGAGAAACGTGTATATATAGTTAGTTATATATATAGTTAATTACCAATTTTTTATTAATGTCTCCAAATGAAAGAGTGATTATGTCATTTATATCACGTGGAGAACGACAGCTTGTCTTTATGATAGCCAAGTATTTGCAATTCTGTTCATCCAGATTCTAAAACATGCATATATACAAATCATATACATAGCCTCTTATTTAATATGCAATCAAACATGAAATCAATTAGAGTACATAAAACTTTCATTTATAAAATGTGTAGTGACTACACTTTAAAAGGGTATTTATGAAATTGAAACATCTTTTTCCAACCCTTCATTTTTGCAAAACAAAAAAGGACACTAATTAAAAGCTTCTACTAAATAAATTATCAGTTTGAGAGTTTATAAATATAAAATCAAATAAAATAAACTTATGAAAATGCAATTTATTTAGAAGTTCCGCCAAATAGTCTCATAGATGTAACAAGCCTTAGATAGGTTCGTTGAGAAAATAGTAATTTAGTTCTTAAATTAAAAAATATTTTTGTGGTTGTTTTGATGTAGCAAAAGACTATTGAAATTAGAATGTATAACTTTTACAAGTTTTCATATCCTTTTTTTTTTTTCAAGAGTTTTCATATTCTTTAATTTAATGACAAATTTGTTATTTTGAAAATTTGTGAACTAAATTGACCTACATCTAAATTTTTAAGGACTAAAAATCACAGTTTACTCCATAATTTATTATTGTTTCACCAAAATTTGTTGTATAAAATATTTCTACCTCTAATCAATATAAATTTGGGCGCATTAAATGTGTACAAACTAATGTAACTTTATTTTATGGGGGCTTCTACGGTTTATTTGTAAATTGACATCTTTTTGTACTATTAAATTAATTGATCAGTAGTTGAATAGTATTGCTTCGTCAATGGGTACTAATGATTTAGTCAACTTTTAATATAGAACATATAATGCTAACAAGGATGAGTTAGTGATAAACTTACTCAATTATTGGTTAAAATTTTGATAATACCAGTACACTTTTTTTCTCTCCATAGCACCGTATAAATTGTCTTATTTTATGAATTAAAAAGGAGAACCCCAACATCTGTTAATGTTCATATTGGTTTTAATATAAAACAATCAAAAACATCAATTAATAAACATAAAAAATACATATGTAAATATTTCAAGGATGGAGAAAGTTTGACATTCAAATTTCATATCTTTTTCATAAAGAAACCATTATGTTGAAATATACACGGTTCAAATAAATGATAAAAAGTTGTTAACTGAAGAAAATGACAAGTTAATACATGTAAATTACAGAAAAATAAAATTTAAGCAAACACTTTGATAATTGAAATCTTAAAAACATTAACATAAGTATATATAATTATAAATGTATGAAGGTTAAACAATAAAAACAAAAATGCAAGTTTAAAAAATGCTAAAAAATTAAGGCATAAAAGTACAGAAAATACAACGACTTGATAAATCAAACTTGTAATGAAGAACAATATAACAGTTAAATAACTTAGACTGAGATTTTTCTAGTACGGATGTCTTAAAGACCCCAACTTCATTTTGTGACAACCTCAATGCAATACAAATTGCAGTTAATTGAGTTTTTCATGAAAAGACAAATTATCTAGACATTGATTGTCATATTGTTATAGAGAAGGCTCAAAATGGAATTTTATAACTACTACCAATTAAAGGAAATGACCAACTAGTTGATTTGTTCACTAAAGGATTGTTGGAAAGTTTGGATTGATCAGCAAGTTTGGATTGTTGGCAAGTTTCAGATAATTTATTAGCAAGTTTGGATTGATCATTTTATTCCAATCCAAAGCTTGTGGGGGAATGTTTGAAGACAAAGGGTGAAGCTTGTTATCCATGTTTGCAAGCTAATTAGCCCTGACTTACTAGGAGTTGATGAAGTTGGTTGAAGACTCACAAACAAACTGGCTGGGAGCTAGATGGTAGGTTTATGTGCACGATGACTGATAGACTGGTTGAGAGCTAGATGATAGACTTATGTGCATGATGACTGACAGACTTGCAAAGAGCTGGCTAAAGACTTATAGACATAACAACCAAGAGCTGGTCTACTAGATCTTATCCCAATTTGTTTGTTTTCAACAAAATTCTTTTGTATTTGTATTTTTGTGTTATAAGTTTGTTACTTGTTGTTAGTTAGTTTGTTAGGAAGTTGAGCTAGTCTTTTGCTTGCTAGTCGTGTTAACAACCTTGTATATAAAATGGGTGTTAGCTCCCTTTCTTAATCATTTGATTTGTTTTTTTCAAATAGTTCATATTAATTCATACATTCTAAGAGTATATATAGGACAAAACTAGAAACATATCAATATGCAAGAAATATTTCACGATTAAAGTACCAACATAGTCACAAAGCACACCACTCTAAACATGCAACTTGATAATTCATCTTTTACATTAACTATTTATAAATTTCTTAGTTATTATGTAGAACATAAAACACTTATTAAAAGAAACCTTATTTCGTGACTAGCCTCCATACAATAAGCTTATCTTTGAAGAAAGAGTTGTAATAATAGTATTTTAGGAATGTAATTAATTAACACTAAAATTTGTCGCAAACTTCGTTGCCATGATCAACATCATCATCTGGAATAATATAATAAGGACCGAAGTCAAATGCGATAGGAGGGTTCTTATAGTCTTCTAACATGACCTATTCTGGCATCCAACCATCTGATCCACTCCTATATAAATACATTTTGCATATTTTGTTGATACAAGGTCCACCTAAGGTCACTTTAGCTACCATGCACCGCTTGAACCCCTTAGAATTAGGAACATTCAATTTCAGAATATAAACCTGCGATTAAATTCAATTTAAAAAATTTTATTTTTACTTTTATAAACAATGCATTAGTACTTATTATTTCTAGTCAAAGAAAATTAAATATTGTGATCGAGTACATGATAAAAAATTGAAAATAATAGATAATGAGATTTCTTTTCCAAAGTCATGCAACGAAAGAAGACACGTTTCATACCAAGCCAAATGAAGGGGGTCCACAAGGGAATAATTATGTTAGCATGGGGCCGAGAATTTCTGTGCTAAGGAAGGGAATGAGAAAACGCATGACTAGCTCAATGTTACAAGACTACGTACACCCATGATCTAATGTTTAAGTAATCATGACAGTAGCTATAGGTATGCATATTGTGAGAATTGCCTCTTCTTTCTTCTCCCTCTTACTCTATTTTCCAATAGTGCATCAATGTACCCTTGTTTCTTCCTTCTAGAATTATATCTAGAAGTGATTTAATACAATCAATCCCAGTACTTCTTCCTTTAGATTTTTAGCACATTACCTTTGGTGCTTTCATTTCACCATGGCTGAAAACACTAGGACGAAAGAGCCCAGCTCCGACGTCAAGCGCAACGCTGAAGCTATCGAAAAAATATCAAATGATATCTGCGAGCAAATGGCATGGTTGGAAATCGCAAACTCCTCTCGTTTTGAAAAACTAGAGGCGATGCAAATGAGCACATAAATCAAGTTTTTGCATATCACATCCGCACTTGATATGTTACTGAACCAGAACCCATAACGAAATCCCCATGGTGCAGGTAACTCAAACAAACAATCCTTTCAGGTGAGAGACATTTAACTGAAATTTCCACGTTTTGATGGCAACAATATGCTAGAATGGTTATTTCGTGCAGAGCAGTTTTTTTGATTATTATGATACACCGGATCTAGACTGGTTAACTATCGCTTCCGTGCACTTGGAAAAAGACGTAGTCCTTTGGTTCCAGATGATGCAGCGTTCTCACCCATTTCATTCTTTGGTTGAGTTCACACGCGCCCTAGAACTGGATTTTAGACCATTAATATATGAGTGTCCAAGAGCAATGTTATTCAAGTTGTAGCAAACTGGTACTGTCACTGACTATTATCAGCATTTTACTTCATTGGCTAATCGTGTTTATGGCTTGAGTAATGATGCTCTGGTGGACTGTTTCATCAGTGGTTTAAATGTTGAAATCAAAAGAGATGTGATGATCCACACACCTATCTCGATTGTTAAACTTGTGTCCCTTGCTAAGGTTTATGAAGATAAGTATTCCTCCCCCCACAAGCCACAAAACACCACACCTCCAAACTCTTACACCCACAGAGCAACCTTCAATTCAAATAAACCAGACCAATATCAAAAACCAACACACACCCCGCTCCTTCCCACCCCACCAACAAGACCCATGAACATAAACCAAAAAAATCCAAATATAAAACGCATTTCCCCAGCTGAAATGCATTTAAGAAGAGAAAAAGTTCTCTGCGATGAGAAATTTTCTCTAACCCATAAATGTCCAAACCGTCAAGTCATGATGTTGCAAGTTGATGATTGTGAAGATTAGATTTTCCAAGAGCCAAATAAATGTTGGAACCAAGTTGGTTCTTTCACTTAAAGTTTTGATGTTAACAAAAGTATTTTATGAAAATAACATATTTGACTTAGAAGAAGAATGAAAAATGCCACCAGAAATGACGTCACCAGAAGATGAAGATGATGTAACCAGAAGATACAAGTCAGAAGCAGAGGAAGTCACCAGAGAATGGTCACCAGAGGATGATCACCAGACGATGGTCACTAGATGATATCATCAGAGGATATCACCAGAGGATATCACTAGAGGATATTATTTGAGGATATCATCAAAGGATATCATTAGAGGATATCACCAGAGGATATTACCTGAGGATATCACCAGATGATATCATCAAAGGAACCTGTCAGAGGATATCATAAGAAGATCCCATCGAATGATATAATCAGAAGGATCCCGTCGGAGTATAATTCCAAAGGATCTCATTAGAGGCAAAAATTAGAAGCTACATCATTAGAAGTTGAAAGTATGCTCAAAACATAATATGAGTAAAATACTGCAGAATATTCTCAAAAAAGAATCATTCGATATACACTCCAGAAGTAAAGCAACAGATCAAAGTGAAGCTCTAATTTCAACTATAAATAGAGGCTTAATGCTGAAGAATAATGTATCAAAAAATAGAAGAACTCAAGCAAAAATTCCTAAGTATTCAAAAAGTTCAAAGGAGAGAAACACCTGCTTAAAAGATAAATATTTTCTAAGTGTTCTTTTCTTAAAGTGTAGGTTGATTGTCATCATAAATTTTTCAAAAGCAAACACTCAAGTTCAAGTTAAGCTTGATAGAAAAAGATTTAGCTTGTAGGTTTAAGGTTGTGAAGTTCCTCAAAAGTCTGGGGTTGACATACTATTTGAGAAGACTTGGCCGGTATAGTCAAGGTGTTGTTGTTCCTCAAAAGTCTGGGGTTGTCAGGCTGTTTGGGAAGACTGGCTTGAAGGGTCATTGGTGTTGTAATTCAAAGGAGTTTGAATTAGTGAAAAGGCCTTCTGAAGTAAAGGTCTGGACGTAGCATATTTAATGGTGAACCAGTATAAATTCGAGGTATTAACTTTTATTATCCACTGCTTATTTACTCTGATTTCTCATTATTCAACTAATTAGCAAAAAGAATTAAAGTTTGTCAAACACAATTCAATCCCCCCTTCTTGTGTTGCACCTTCAATTGGTATCAGTGCTCGGTCTCAAGGCTGAGCACTTTACCGTGTTTGAGGAAAGATCCAAGGATCAATATGTTTGAAGAAGCTATTGGAGGAAACATCAACAGACCTCCTCTATTTGATGGAGAACGATTTGAGTACTGGAAGTACAGGATGATAAGTTTTTTTATTTCACAAGCTCTTGAACTTTGGGACTTGGTGGAAGATGGCTATACTGTTCCAAAGGATGAAAACAATGATGAAATTCCAAGAAAAGACATGGATACAGATCATAAGAGGATGTACAAAATGCATCACAAATCCAAAACCTTTATGATCAATGCAATCACCATTAAAGAATTTAACAAGTGCACCAACAACAACCAAGAGCATTTATGATAGTCTAATTCTGACCTATGAAGGAAGTAAGCAAGTTCAAGAAGCTAAAGAAAACATTTTGGTCAAGAAATATGAACTGTTCAAAATGGAGGAAGATGAAGACATTGAAACTATGTTTTCCAGATTCCAAACTCTAGTATCACGATTAAGAGTACTAGAAAAGAGTTACACTACTGCTGATCATGTAAGGAAAATACTTAGAAGTCTGACAGTCAAATGGAGACCAAAGATCACTACTATTTAGGAAGCTAAAGATATGAATACTCTAAAGCTGGAATAATTAATCAGCTCTCTCAGATCACATGAAATTGAGTTTTTAGAAGATGAACCCAAGAAGAAGGACTAAACTCTAGCCCTGAAATCCAAGCAGAAGAAGGCTCTGAAAGCAACATCAGAATCAGAAGATAGTGATTCTGACGATCAAAGTCTGAACTCAGAGGAAAAAGAGATTGCTTTCTTATCCAGAAAGTTCAGAAAGATGTGGCACAACAGAAGGTAGAAATTTTCCCAGAGATATTCCAAGCAGTCCAACAAAGGAAGTGATGATACACATGACAAGAAAGGTATCATCTGCTATGGATGCAATGAACCTGGGCACATCAAGTCAGAATGCATAAACCTGGAGAAAGGAAAACACCAGAAGTAAGACACCAGACTCAAGGAGAAAAATCTTATGGCAACATGGGATGATTCTGATGAATCTTCTGATCATGAAGAAGCAGAATTAGCAATGATGGCTCACATCAATTCTGCCTCTGGATCCAACATAAAGTCTAACTTTGGAAGTGAATCAGAAGAAGCAGAATTGGCTCTGATGGCTCACATTCATTCTGCCTCTGGATCCGACACAGATGCTGACTCTAGAAGAGAATCAGAAAATGAAGAAGAAAAATTGGCTTTGATGGCTCACTCTAATACTGCCTCTGGATCCGATACAGACTCTGATTCTGGAAGTGAATCATCAAAAGAAGAAAAAGAGGTATTTTCTGAACTCACTCGATCTGATTTAATTACTGCAATGAATGATATTTTAAATATCAATAACAAACTGTCTTTAAAACTGAAAACACTTAGGGAAGAAAATAAAACTCTAACCAAAGAAATTGATGTTTTAAAGAACCAAAATGCAGAATGTAAAACAGAAAATGCAAATCTTAAAACTGATATTGCTAAGCTTAAGTCTGAAAACCTAACTTTAAAAAATAATCTTTGCTCAACATCAAGTAAAAATATTGTATGTAATTCTGATATGCATGAACAAGTTTTACAAATTTTTTAATGTTAACGGTATGGAAAGAAGCAAATATGCTTCTATGATTTATGGAGTTAGTAACAATGGTAAAAGAGGCATAGGATTTGATGAAGCTGTAACTGTAACTAAACCTATTCCCTCTAATGTTTTGAGTGCTGTTTGTGCTAAGAATGGTCACTCAAAATTGTCTTGTCCCATGATAAAATCAAGGAAATACAAGAAACCTTTCAAGACTAACAAACCTGGACCCAACAAGATTTGGGTACCAAAAGATAAAATTGTTTATGTTGCAGATGTTTTGAGCAACCAAAGTGAAACACCAGTCATGGTGCCTGGTCAATGGATTCTGGAAATATATTAAGGGAAAAAGGTTTATGTTCCAACATCTACCAAATAGAAGCAAATTAACTCTGGTGGAAGAAGAACTGGTCAACACAATATCTATCAGAACCAGAATCAAAATCATAGGAGGAACAAGAAATATTAGAGAAATCACTCAAATCAACAAAACTGGAACTATCAGAAGAAACATAATTACCATCAGTTCCAGAATTATCAGAGGAACCTGATATATCAGCAGAAAGAGAAGAATTAGAATCATGAGAGTTCTTCAAACACTCCAGTAAAATTCATCAAGACTACAAACCAGGAAGGGAATTCAAAGCCCTTTCTTCCAAACCATCTAATCACAGAACATATAGATTCAGAATCTGAAAATCAGAAACAAGAGGATTTTCAGAGTAAAACTGAAACTGTTGACATAAAGGTTACATCTTGCTGTAAATACTATTATTGTTTGATATTTATGTTTACTGTGATAACAAGAAGCTTGATCTTAAAAATCAAAGCTAGATAAGTATTCTGCAGGTTTTCAAACTGTCAGAGGAACCAAGTGATCCACGTAATGTGAACACTTCAAAAGAAACAATATTTCAGTGGTTTCAAAAACAAGCAGAAACCACTAGAAGCAGAATTAATGGTTTGGCTGTATTTAGCTCATTTTTAAATTATTTGTTTTGTATTATGTTATATGACAAATAGCAAGATGAAGCTGATGCTGGTTTACCAAAACTAGAGGAAACCGATGCAGGTTTACTAGAACCAGAAGCTGATACAGATCTACCAGAACCAGAAGCTGATGCAGGCAAAAGAACATGAAAAAACAGAAGCTTCAAGCAAGAATACGACAAATCTTTAGAGGATAAATCTGAAGATGAGTCAGAAGAAGAATATAGACGGAGTCTACCAAAGCAAGAAGAGCTAAATGAATGATATTTTGGATGTAGTTCCAAGACTAGAAAAGAACATTATTGGAACCAAGTGGTTTTTCAGAAATAAGCTGAATGAAAAAGGAGAAGTTGTCAGAAACAAGGCATGCTGTGTTGCACAAGGATAAAGTCAGCAATAAGGTATTGACTGCACTGAGACTTTTGCTCCATTGGCCAGGTTAGAAGCTATTCGTATCCTACTTTCCTTTGCTGCTAATAATAACATTTCATTATTTCAAATGGATGTTAAAAGCACATTTTTAAATGGTTATATAAGTGAAGAAGTCTATGTTAAACAACCCCCAGGTTTTGAAAGTTCTGAATTTCCAAACTATGTTTTTAAACTTAAAAAATCTTTGTATGGTTTAAAACAAGCACCTAGGGCATGGTATGATTGACTTAGTAACTTCTTGCTTAAAAATAACTTTAAAAGAGGACAAATAGACAATACTTTGTTTAGAATATCAATAGAAAATGATATTCTGATCATTCAAATTTATGTTGATGACATTATATTTGGATCTACTAATGGCATTCTTTGTCAAGAATTTTCTGAATTAATGCAGCATGAATTTCAAATAAGTATGATGGGAGAACTTAAGTTCTTCCTTGGGATACAAATTCAGCAAAGTCCAGAAGGTATTTACATTCACCAAACTAAATATACAAAGGAACTTCTCAAGAAGTTTAAAATGAGTGATTGCAAACCTATGGCTACACCAATGCATCCTACTTGTTCACTTGATAAAGATGAATCAGGCCAAAAAGTTGACTAGAAAATCTATAGAGGAATGATCAGATCATTACTCTACCTTACTACTTCTAGACCTAATATCATGTTTAATGTGTGTGTATGTGCCCGATTTCAATCTGACCCTAGAGAATCTCATCTAACTACTGTTAAGAGAATTCTTAGATATCTAAAAGACACTACAAACCTTACCTTGGTTTAGAAGAAATCTCCGAAGTACCAACTTAGTGGATATTGTGATTCTGACTATGCTAGAGATAAACTTGAAAGGAAAAGCACCAGTGGCTATTGCACCTTTTTAGGTGACAACTTGATCTTTTGGTCCAGTAAGAGACAACACACCATTGCCATATCAACAGTAGAGGCTGAGTACATTTGAGCAGCTGGCTGCAGCTCTCAACTACTCTGAATGAGTCATCAACTTGAAGACTAAAAAATATTAGAATCCAACATACCCATCTATTGTGATAACACCTCTGCAATTTGTCTAACCAAAAACCCGATCCTACACTCAAGAGCTAAACACATAGAGATCAAACACCATTTTATCAGAGATTATGTTCAGAAAGGAGTACTCAACATTCAGTTTGTAGACACTGAACGTCAATGGGCTGACATATTCACCAAACCACTACCTGAAGATATGTTTGACTTCATCAAGAAAAACCTAAACCTTACTTTGTTAAATGATTAATATTGTAATGTCTTCAAGTAGTTTAGTTTACATTAGGTTTTTTTTAAACAAAAAAAATTCATTCTAATTCAGCAACATTTCTTTTTGTCTGATGACAAAGGGGGAAAAGATATAGTATTTGATAAAATATCCGGGGAAAAGATGATGTATTAGAAAGGGGGAGAAGATGATGTATTTGATATGGTATCTGGGCATTAGACTTAGGGGGAGAAAATATAAAATGAAGCTTAGTCTTAGGGGGAGTCAAAGTCAAAAGAAAGAAAAAAAAATACATGGTTTTGTCATCATAAAAAAGGGGGAGATTGTTGAAACCAAGTTGGTTCTTTAAGTTTTGATGTTAACAAAAATATTTTATGAAAATAACATATTAGACTTAGAAGAAGAACGAAAAATGCCACCAGAAGATGAAGATGACATCACCAGAAGATACAAGTTAGAAGCAGGATGAAGTCACCAGAGGATGATAACCAGACGATGGTCACCAGAGGATATCTCTAGAGGATATCATCAAGGGATACCATCAGAGGATATCACCAGAGGATATCACCGGAGGATATCATCAGAGGATATCACCAGAGGATATCATCAGAGGATATTACCAGAGGATATCACTAGAGGATATCGTTAGAGGAACTTGTCAGAGGATATCATAAGAAGATCCCATCGGAGGATATAATCAGAAGTTCCCATCAAAGGATATAATCAGAGGATTCCGTCGGAGGATAATTCATGAGGATCACATTAGAGGAAAAAATCAGAAGCTACATCATTAGAAGCTTAAAGTATGCTCAAAACAGAATTGGAGTAAAAGACTCCACAAATAGAATCTAGCTGAAAGTATACTAAAAACAGAATCGGAGCAAAAGACTTTAGAAACATAATCTAGCTGAAAGTATGCTCAAAACAGAATCTGAGCAAAATACTCCAGAATATTCTCAAAACAGAATCAATCGAAATACACTCTAGAAGTAAAGCAACAAATCAAAGTGAAGCTCTGATTTCAACTATAAATTGAGGCTTAATGTTGAAGAATAATGCTTCGAAAAATAGAAGAACTCAAGAAAAAATTCCTAATTATTCAAAGAGTTCAAAGGAGAGAACCACTTGCTTAAAAGATAAATATTTTCTAAGTGTTCTTTTCTTAGAGTGTGAGGCTGATTGTCATCATAAATTTTTCAGAAGCAAACGCTCAAGTTCAAGTTAAGCTTATTGTGAGTATCAACTTTCCAGAAGTAGTTACTCAGTTTTAATTTCGATCCCTTGTATAAAATCCTATAGTGTTAACTTTCCTTCTAAAATCTGGGGTTGTCAGGTTGTTAGAAAAATATTTAGCTTGTAGGTTTAAGGTTGTGAAGTTCCTTAAAAGTTTGGGGTTGAGAGACTGTTTCAGAAGACTTGACTGGTATAGTCAAGGTGTTGTTGTTCTTCAAAAGTTTGGGGTTATTAGGCTGTTTGGGAAGACATGCTTGAAGAGTCAGTGGTGTTGTAATTCAAAGGAATTTGAATTAGTGAAAAGCCCTTTTGAAGGAAGGGACTGGATGTAGCCTAGTTAAAGGTGAACCAATATAAATTCGAGGTGTTAACTTTTATTATCCACTGCTTATTTACTCTGATTGCTCATTATTCAACTAATTAGCCAAAAGAATTAAAGTTTGTCAAACACAATTCAACCTCCTTCTTGTGTTGCACCTTCAAAATTATCTAGACATTGATTGTCATATTGTTAGAGAGAACACTCAAAATGGAATTTTATAACTACAACCAATTAAAGACACGACCAACTAGTTGATTTATTCACTGAAGGATTGTTGGCAGATATTTTCAGATCATTTATTAGCAAGTTTGGATTGTTCAATTTATTCCAATCTCAAGCTTGTGGGGGAATGTTTGAAGACAAAAGTGATGCTGCAAACACGAGAAGGGGGGTTGAATTGTGTTTGAGTAACTTGAATACTTTTTATGTTTTTCAGTTTTATAACAAAACCTGATGTATGAATCAAACAGAGTTAGCAGTGGATATTAAGTAAATATAAAACATAGAATTTTATACTGGTTCACCGTTAACGAGTCTACGTCTAGTCCCTTCACTTTGAAGGATTTCACTAATTCAAAACCTTGAATTACAACAATACCACTGACCCTCCAAGTCTGTCTTCTGAAATAGTCTAATAATCCTAGACTTTTGAGGAACACAGCACCTTGACTTCTCAAGTCAAGTCTTATCCTACCAATCTGACAACCCCAGATTGTAGAAGGAATTACAACGCCTTGAATCTAATTGCTAAGTAATCTGCTACCCCTTCTGACTCCCTCAGATTGTAGACTCTACTTCAACAACTTAGATCTAACACAAGGGAAAGAAAAAGACGAGTTCTTGCTTTTGGAAAGCTGAAACTCACAATTAACCTCACTGAAAACTCGAGTGTTTACTTCTGGAAGTGTATGACTCTTTTGTGGTTTTCGATGCTGAGCCTTCAGTCTTAAGCCTCATTTTATAGATGTGAATTAAGGTCTCTTCCATGCTTAAATTCGAGCTGTATCTTGCCAGATACTCTTGCAAAAATACCTAGTCCAATCGGGTTTCACTTAAATAAAAAAACATATCTTTTTAGCTCCAGATTTGATTTTAAAAATAACTGTGGCCAATCCTATCTTTAATTATTTCTGGATCAAATCTTTCTTCCAGCCAAAAGTTTCTGAATTCCACAAGACTTCAATTTATTTTTGTATCAAATTGTTTTAATACTTTGATCAAATTTAATTAAGTCTCCACTGATTATCATCATGATTAAATCTGGACCATTTGATCTTCTACTCTCGTCCACATTTGGACCATACAAACTGATCTGTTGTGATCCTCTGATCTCGGCCAACCCTAGACCACACTTTCTGATCTTCTGATCTTAACCACTCTGGACCTGCAATCTGATTTGCTGTGATCCTCTGATCTCGGCCAATGCTAGACCACACGTTCTGATCTTCTGATCTCAGCCAATACTGGTCCATGATGCTTAAATCTGGACAATTGATCTGAACATCTTCCCTCTGATCTGGACCAATTCTGAACTGGGCCTGGATTGAATTGAAATTAACTCTGGACAAAGGATATTTAATTATGGACATTTACCTCTTGATCTGGATCAGGTCTGGATTAAATTTGGACATCATTTCTTCTGGTCTGGACTTAGTTTCATACTCTGAACCATGCTACCTTCTGGTCTGGGCCAAATCTGGACTAAGTCATTTGTTTTGGACCAATTATCTGAAGCTCTGGTTAAGTCTAGATCAAGTCTGGACTATTTATCATTTCACTGCCAAGCTATGTTCTGGTCAGAATAACTTTTGGACCAAGTCTGACTTATGAATCCTTCTGGTCTAGAACAAGTCTCCCTCTGGCAGACTTCCTTCTAGTCTGGTCTAGTTCCTCTTCTGGACTCTGCTTCCTTCTGATCTGGTCCAGGAAAGATATCCTCTGATGGTATTTTGACATCCTGGAGTATCCTCTAGTGCTTTCAAGATGCATCTTCTGGTACCTTCTGGATGTATTATCTGGTGATTTCTGGAGGTGTATCCTCTGGTCTGATTTTACCTTCTGATTACTCATCCCTTGCCTCTGGTGACTTCAGCTTCTGCCTCTGATAACTTCATCTTCTGGTGGCATTTAATATAGTAATTCAAGGTACAAAATAAGATTACATGGAGTGCTTTTGTAAACATCAAAATCCTAAGTACTTAGAACCAACTTGGTTCCAACAAGTTGGTTCTATACTTAGTTTTGATGATTAACAAAAGTATTTTGACTTAGAAGAACAAAATCAGAAGCTGTGCAAAATCAGAGGATGACACCACCAGAGGATACATCTAGAGGAAGCAACCAGAGGATAGAAATGTCACCAGAAGGTTAGGCCAGATAATGCATTCAGAAGGTACCAAAGGATGCATCATGAAGGCACCCGAGGATACACCTCCAGAGGATATCAGAGGATGTCATCAAAGGTAAAATAACTTCATTAAAGGATATCTTTCCTGTCCCAGATCTGAAGGAAGCAGAGTCCAGAAGGAGACCTGGTCCAGATCAGAAGGAAGCTTGTTAGAGGGAGACTTGGTCCAGACCAAAAGGAATCATAAGTCAGACTTGGTCTAGAATTAATCCTGACTAGAAGATAGCCTGGTAGTAATTATAAGAATCAGTCCAGACTTAACCAGAGCAGAAGATAACTGGTCCAGAACAAGTGACTTGGTACAGACTTGGTCCAGACCAGAAGATGGCATGGTCCAGAGTATAAAACTAAGTCTAGATCAGAAGAAATGATGTCCAGATTTAATCCGAACTTGATCCAGATCAGAAGGTAAATGTCCAGATTAAAATATCAATAGTCCAGATTTAATTCAATCCATACTCAGTCCAGAATTGGTCCAAATCAGAGGGAAAATGTTCAGATCATTGGTTTAGTTTTAAGTATTATGGCCAAGTGTTGGCCAGAAGATCAGACCATATGGCCCAGTGTTGGTCGAGATCAGAGGATCAAATCATGTAGTCCAGTGTTGGCCGAGATCAGAAGATCAGATCATGTGGTCCAGTGTTGGCCAAAATAAGAGGATCACAAAATTGGGGCAGATCAGATTGTATGGTCCAGATGTGGTTGAGATCAGAAGATCAGATGGTTCAGATTTTAATCATGATGAAAATCAGTGATGACTTGATTAAAATTCGAAGAAGACTTGATTAAATTTTGATAAAAATTTGATCAAAGTATTAAGGGGATTTGATTCAAAAATTACTGAAGACTTGGAGAAGTTCGAATGCAATCTGAAGCTTAAAAAGATATGGTTTGAAATTTAAAGAAACAAGATTGGTCAACAGAATTTTCAAAGGCAATCTGGAGCTAAAAAGATGCATTTTTTATTTAAGTGAAACCTGATTGGCCAAGTTATTTTTGCAAGAGAATATGGGCAAATTCAGCTCGAATTTAAGCATGAAAGCAACCCTAATTCTCATCTATAAAAGGAGGCTCAAGGCAGAAGACTTAGCATCGATAATCAGTGAAAGAGCCACACACTTCCAGAAGAAAACACGAGTTTTCAATGAGGTTAATTGTGAGTATCAGCTTTCCAGAAGCAAGCACTCTTGTTTTCGTTCCCTTGTCTTAAATCTAAAGGTGCAAACACGAGAAGGGGGGTTGAATTGTGTTTGACTTAACTTGAATACTTTTCCTGTTTTTACACTTTTAAAACAAAACTTGATGTATGATTAAAAATAGAGTTAGCAGTGGATATAAAGTAAAAATAAAACTCAGAATTTTTATACTGGTTCACCGTTACCGAGGCTATGTCCAGTCCCTTCTCCTTGAAGGATTTCACTAATTCAAACCTTGAATTACAACCGTTCTACTGACCCTCCAAGTCAGTCTTCTCAAACAGTCTAACAATCCTAGACTCTTGAGAAATACAGCTCTTGTCTTCTCCTGCCAATCTGACAATCCCAGATTGTAGAAGGAATTACAACACTATGAATCTAATTGCCAAGTAATCTGCTACCCCTACTGACTCCCTCAAATTGTAGACTCTACTTCAACAACTTAGATTTGACACAGTGGAAAGAAAATAACACGAGTGATGGCTTCCTGAAAGCTGGAACTCACAATTGACCTCTCTGAAAACTTGAGTGTTTGCTTTGGAAGTGTATGACTCTTTTGTGATTTTCGATGCTAAGTATTCTGCCTTGAGCCTCATTTTATAGATGCAGATTAGAACCTCTTCCAAGCTTAATTTCGAGTTGAATCTTGCTGGATTCTCTTGCAAAAATAACTTGACCAATTGGGCTTCATTTAAATAAAAAACATATCTTTTTAAGCTTCAGATTTTCTTTCAAAATAACTGGCCAATCAAGTGTTTTATTTCCTTCCCGCCATAGCTCCTGAATTCCACAATACTTCACTTTATTTTTGTAACAAATCTTTTTAATACTTCGATCAAAATAAATTAAAATCTCCACCGTTAATCCTCATGATTAAATCTAGACCATTTGATTCTTCTGCGCTAGTCCACATCTGGACCATACTAATTGATATGATGTGATCCTCTGATTTCGGCCATCCTTGGACCACACTTCCTAACCTTCTGATCTTCTGATCTCGACCATCCTGATCCAGCAAACTGATCTGCTGTGATCCTCTGATCTCAGCCACTGTTGGACCACACATCCTGACCTTCTAATTTCGGCCAACACTGGGCCATGGTCTGATCTTCTGATCTCGGCCAACACTGGGCCAAATAATTAAATCTGAACCATTGATCTGGAAATCTTCCTCTGATCTAGACCAATTCTGGACTTGGTCTGGATTAAACTGAAATTAAATCTGGACAAGTAATATTTCAGTCTGGACATTTTACCTTTGATTTTGGATCAGGTCTGGATCAATTTAGGAAATCATTTCTTCTGGTCTGGACTTAGTTTCATACCTGAATCATGCTATATTCTGGTCTAGGTCAAATATGGATTAATTCCTTTGTTCTGAACCCATTAACTTATCCTCTGATTAAGTCTGGAACAAGTCTGGACTGTTTATTATTTCACTACCAGGCCATCTTCTGGTCAGAATAACTTCTGGAATAAATCTGACATTTGATTCCTTCTGGTATGGATCAAGTCTCCCTCTGGCAGGCTTCATTCTGGTCTGGTCCAGGTTTCCTTTTGACTTTGCTTCCTTCTGATCTGGGCCAGAAAAGGTATCTTCTGGTGATGTTTTTGACATCCTAGAGTATCTTCTGGTAATTCCAGAATGCATTCTGGATGCATTTTCTGCCTTTGCAAACTTCAATTTCTGGTTGTATGTAATAATTCAAGGTACAAAATAAGATTACATGGAGTGCTTTTGTAAACATCAAAATCCTAAGTACTTAGAACCAACTTGGTTCCAACAATCTCCCCCTTTTTGATGATGACAAAACTTTAACTTATTTTGCTAGCTTATAACTTCAAGACTTGAATTACTCCCCCTCAGACCAATCTCCCCCTAAGTCTGATACTGACTTTTTCTTCTCCTTTTCAACTCCTTCTTTATTCTCTCTTCACATTTCCTCTCCTTTTCAACTCCTTCTCTTTTCACTCTTTCTTTTTCTCTTTTTCTTTCTCTCTCTCCCTGTTTCCTCTCCTTTTCAACTCTTTCTCTTTTTCTCTCTCCCTAATTCCTGTCCTTTTCTACTTATTTCTCCTCTTTTCATCTCTTTCTTTTTCGCTCCTCCTTTCTTTTTATCTCTCCTTTTCACTTATTTCTCCTTTTTCTCTCTCTCTCTCCCCCTTTTTGTCATCAGCCGAAAAGAGGTCATACTATTTTTTTTTTTATTTTTTGTTTTTCTCTTTACAAATTACAGAAAATAAAACAGAAAATAAAATTACAAGAAATTTAAAAACTCCTAAGATGACTACTTGAGCTAGTCATATATGGAGGTAATGTTGAGATGCTTCTTAATGAACTCGAACCTATCTTCTGGTAATGCTTTGGTGAAGATATCAGCCCATTGATGAGCAGTGTCCACAAACTGGATGCTTAAAGTCCCTTTTTGAACATGGTCCCTAATGAAATGGTGTTTTATTTCAATGTGTTTGGCTCTAGAGTGTAAGATAGGGTTCTTGGTTAGGTTTATGGCTGAAGTGTTATCACAGAACAAAGGGATATTGGTTTCAAAGATGTTGTAATCTTCAAGTTGGTGTTTCATCCAGAGTAACTATGAACTGCATCCTGTTGCTGATATATACTCAGCTTCAGCTGTTGACATGGCAATGGTGCTTTGTCGTTTGCTTGACCAAGAGATCAAATTATCACCTAAGAAAGTGCAGTTGCCACTTGTACTTTTCCTTTCCAAACTTGTCTCCAGCATAGTCGGAATCACAGAAATCTCTGAGTTTGTAGGTGGGGGTTTTCTTGTATAACAAAGTAAGGTTGGTGGTTCCTTTAAGGTATCTCAAAATTTGTTTGACAGCAGTTAAATGGGATTCCCTAGGGTCAGCTTGAAAACGGGCACAGACACAAACACTAAACAAGATGTTAGGTCTAGAAGCAGTTAAATAAAGAAGGGATCCAATCATACATCTGTATGTTTTCTAGTCTACCTTTTGACTGGTTTCATCTTTCTCAAGTGATCAGGTTGGGTGCATGGGGGTGGCCATAGGCTTACATTCACTCATTTTGAACTTTTTAAGAAGTTCTTTAGTGTATTTAGATTGGTGAATGAGTATACCTGATTTACCTTGATGAATCTGAATTCCCAAGAAGAACTTAAGTTCTCCCATCATGCTCATTTGGAACTCTTTCTGCATTAGGTCAGAAAACTCTTTGCACAAAGTGCGATTAGTTGATCCAAATATGATATCATCAACATAAACTTGAATAATCAAAATATCATTTTTAATGGATTTCCTAAATAGAGTATTATCAATCTGGCCTCTATTAAATTCATTCTTAAGCAGAAAGTTACTAAGTCTGTCATACCATGCCCTTGGTGCTTGTTTTAAACCATATAAAGATTTTTTAAGTTTGAAAACATGGTATGGAAAATCAGAATTTTCAAATCCAAGGGGCTGTTTGACATAGACTTCCTCACTTATGTAGCCATTTAAGAATGCACTTTTAACATCCATTTGATACAGCATTATATCATGATTAGCAGCAAATGATAAAAGAATTCTAATTGCTTCTAACCTGGCCACTGGAGCAAAAATCTCAGTGTATTCTATACCTTCCTGTTGACTGTATCATTGAGCTACTAATCTGGCTTTGTTCCTTACCACTTCACCTTTTTCATTGAGTTTATTCCTGAACACCCACTTGGTTCCAATAATGTTTTTGTTTGGTTTGGATACCAGATCCCAAACATTATTCCTTTGGAATTCATTCAGCTCTTCTTGCGTTGCATGTATCCAACTTTCCTCTGCCAAAGCTTCATCAATATCAGCTTCTGGTTCTGGAAGATCTGTAACAGCTTCTGATTTTGATATATATCCAGATTTCTCTTCTGGCTTATCTTGGCTGTTTCTGACTTGATCAGATTTATCTTTTGAAGATTTGTCATGTGTTGCTGACTTGCTTGTATCCTCTACCTTTCCAGGTACTTCTGTTTCTTCTGCTTCTGCTCCCTTTGGTTCTGGTGAACCTGCACTATCTATATCTTGCTTTGATTTGTCATGATCAAGCAGTTTGTCATATAACATAATATAAATCAAATAATTTAAAAATGAACTCAACACAGCCAAACCATTAATTTTGCTTTTGGTGGTTTCTGCTTGTTTTTGAAACCACTGGAATGCTGTTTCTGCTGAGGTGTTCAATTCGTGTGAATCACCTGGTTCCTCTGACAGTTTGAAAACCTTCAGAATACTTATCTAGCTTTGATTTGTTAAGATCAAGCTTCTTGTTATCACAGTAAACATAAATATTAAATAATAATAGTATTTACAGCAAGATGTAACCTCTGTGTCAACAGTTTCAGTTTTACTCTGAAAATCCTCTTGCTTCTGATTTTCAGATTCCTAATCTGTATGTTATGTGATTACATGGTTTGGATGAGGGGATTTGAATTCCCTTCCAGGTTTGTAGTATTGATGAATCTCACTGGAGTGTTTGAAGAAATCTCCTGATTCTGATTCCTCTCTTTCTGCTTTGGCTGATACACCATGTTCTTCTGGTGATTCTAGAACTTATAGTGATTCTGATAATCATACTGATTCTGATAATTAAAGTAATTCTGATGATCATACCTCAACCTTTGATATTGATACTTGTTCAGGTTCTGGTTCTTGTACTGACTTTGATTCTGGTTCTAGTGTTGATTCTGATTCCAGTTCCTGTGCCTCTGATACTAGTTCCAGTTCTGATTCTGGTTCCAGTTCCTATGATACTGGTTCCAGTTCTGATTCTGGTTCCAGTTCCTATGATACTGGTTCCAGTTTCTGTGCTTCTGATACTGGTTCCAGTTTTGGTTCTGGTTCCAGTTCCTGTTCCTATGATACTCGTTCTGGTTCTGATAGGTATTGTGTTGACCAGTTCTTCTTCTACGAGACTCACTTGGCTTCTATTTGGTAGATGTTGGAACATAAACCTTCTTCTACTTGTGTGTTGCCAACATCCATTGTCCAGGCACCATTGTTGGTGTCTCCTTCTGGTTGCTCAGAATATCTGCAACATAGACAATTTGATCTTTTGGTACCCAGAACTGATTGGGTCCAGGTTTGTTAGTCTTAACAACTCTCTGATCTTGTTCAGATATTACCATTGGACAAGATAATTCAGAGTGACATTTCTTAGCACAAACAATGCATAAAACATCAGAATGAACAGCTTTACTTTCAGTAATTGTTTCTGTAAAACCAAGACCTCTCTTTCCAGAGTTACTGTTTCCATAAATCATAGATGCATATTTACTTCTTTCCATTCCATTAGAAATAAAGTTTTGAAAAAATTGCTCATGCATATCAGATTCACGAACAGTTTCAGAAATGGAACAAATATTACTTTTGAGAGTTTGGTTTTCAGACTTGAGTCTTGCAACTTCAGTTTTAAAATATTTGTTTTCAGTTGCATACTCAGAATTTTGATTCTTTAAAACTTGGACTTCTTTGGTTAGATTTTTCTTATCTTCCCTAAGAGTTTTCAGTTTTAAAGACATCTTATTGTTTGCATTTAACATGTCTTTTAAAGTCTCAATTAATTCAGATTTAGAGAGATAAGAAAATACCTCACTGTCTTCATCTTCTGATTCTGTTCCAGAGCCTGAGCTGTATTCAAAACTTGAGTTGGTATGAGCCATCAGAGACAGAATTGCTTCCTCTGATGTGTTTCCAGACTTGCTTGAATGACTACTTCGTTCATTCTTCCTTCTGCGTGCTTTCCTTCCTGAAATCATGCCTTTATGAGGTCCAGAAGCAGACCTGATGTGTGCCTTCATTGCTGTTTCTGCCTCTTCTTCATCAAACGATTCTTCTTCTGATTCTGATACATCCCAGGCAGCCATCAGACCCTTCTTTTTGTATCTGGAACTCTTCTTGTTCTGTTTACCTTTTTCCAGATTTGGACATTCTGACTTGATATGTCCAGGTTCATTGCATCCATAACAAACAATACTCTTCTTGTCAGATTCTTCCTTTCCTTTGTTGTTATGTTTCTTCTTGAAGCTTCTTCTATTCCTGTTTTCCCAGATCTTAACCATCTTTTTGGTTAAGTAAGCCATATCATCACAGTCACTGTCACTATCCTCTGATTTTGATGCTGCCTTTGCAGCTTTCTTCTGTTTCGACTTCAGAGCCAGATTCTTCTTCTTCTTTGGTTCATCTTCTTCCAGTTCTATTTCATGAGACCTGAGTGAGCTGATCAGGTCTTCAAGTCTTAAGTTATTCAGATCTTTGGCTTGCTGAACTGCAGTAACCATTGGTCTCCACTTTTTTGGTAAACTTCTTAGAATCTTCTTGACATGATATGCTGTTGTGTAGCTTTTCTTCAAGACCTTCAGTCCAGATATCAGAGTCTGGAATCTGTAGAACATTCCATCAATGTTTTCATCATCTTCCATCTTGAACATCTCATACTGTTTGACCAATAGAAAAATTGTCCAACACCTAATTCACCCCCCTCTTAGGTGTAACTCTGTTCTTACAACTTTGTGCAAAGAGTTTTCTGACCTAATGCAGAAAGAGTTCCAAATGAGCATGATGGGAGAAATTAAGTTCTTCCTGGGAATTCAGATTCACCAAGGTAAATCAGGTATACTCATTCACCAATCTAAATACACTAATGAACTTCTTAAAAAGTTCAAAATGAGTGAATGTAAGCCTATGGCCACCCCCATGCACCCAACCTGTTCACTTGAGAAAGATCAAACCAGCCAAAAGGTAGACCAGAAAACATACAGAGGTATGATTGGTTCCCTTCTTTATTTAACTGCTTCTAGACCTGACATTTTGTTTAGTGTTTGTGTTTGTGCCCGTTTTCAAGCTGACCCTAGGGAATCCCATTTAACTATTGTCAAACGAATTTTGAGATACCTTAAAGGAACCACCAACCTTACCTTGTTATACAAGAAAACCCCCACCTACAAACTCAGAGGTTTTTGTGATTCCGACTATGCTGGAGACAAGCTGGAAAGGAAAAGTACAAGTGGCAACTGCACTTTCTTATGTGATAATTTGATCTCTTGGTCAAGCAAAAGACAAAGCACCATTGCCATGTCAACAGCCGAAGCTGAGTATATATCAGCAGCAGGATGTAGTTCACAGTTAATCTGGATGAAACATCAACTTGAAGATTACAACATCTTCGAAACCAATATCCCTTTGTTCTGTGATAACACTTCAGCCATAAACCTAACCAAGAACCCTATCTTACACTCTAGAGCCAAACACATTAAAATAAAACACCATTTCATTAGGGACCATGTTCAAAAAAGGGACTTTAAGCATCCAGTTTGTGGACACTGATCATCAATGGGCTGACATCTTCACCAAAGCATTACCTGAAGATAGGTTTGAGTTCATCAAGAAGCATCTCAACATTATCTCCATATCTGACTAGCTCAAGTAGTCTTCTTAGGAGTTTTAATTTTCTTGTAATTTTAATTTATGTCTTTTATTTTTTTTTTTAATTTCTGTACTTTGTAAAGAGAGAAACAAAAATACAAAAATAGTAGGACCTCTTTTTGGCTGATGACAAAAAGGGGGAGAGAGAGAAAAAGGAGAAATAAGTAGAAAAGGAGAGATAAAAAGAAAGGAGGAGCGAAAAAGAAATAGATGAAAAGAGAAGGAGTTGAAAAGGAGAAGAAACAGGGAGAGACAAAAATAAAGAGAGAAAAAGAAAGAGTGAAAAGAGAAGGAGTTGAAAATGAGAAGAAACAGGGAGAGAGAAAAATAAATCAGAAAGAGATGAATAGAGAAGGAGTTGAAAAGGAGAGGAGAAGATAAGAAAATAAAGAGTGAAAAGAGAAGGAGTTGAAAAGGAGAAGAAAAAGTCAGTATCAGACTTAGGGGGAGAGATTGGTCTGAGGGGGAGTAATTCAAGTCTTCGAGTTATAAGCTAGGAAAATAAGTTAAGGTTTTGTCATCATCAAAAAGGGGGAGATTGTTGGAACCAAGTTGGTTCTAAGTACTTAGGATTTTGATGTTTACAAAAGCACTCCATGTAATCTTATTTTGAACCTTGAATTATTACATTAAATGCCACCAGAAAATGAAGTTTCCAGAGGCAGAAGATGAAGACACCAGATAATGCATCCAGAAGGTACCAGAGGATGCATCCTGAAATTACTAGAGGATATCTTTGCTGGCCCAGATCATAAGGAAGCAAAGTCAGAAGGAAACCTAAACCAGACCAGAAGGAAGCCTACCAGACGGAGACTTGATCTAGACGAGTAGGAGTCATAAGTCATACTTAATCCAGAAGTTATTCTGACCAAAAGATAGCTTGGTAGTGAAATGATAAATAGTCTAGACTTGATCCAGATTTAATCAGAGGATAAATTAATGGGTCCAGAACAAGAGATTTAATCCAGATTTGACCCAGACCAGAAGATAGCATAGTTTAGAGTATAAAACTCAGTCAAGATCAGAAGAAATGATGTCTAGATTTAATCCATACCTGATCCAGATCAAAAGGTAAATGTCTAGAATTAAATATCCTTTGTCCAGATTTAATTTCAGTTCAATCCAGACCCAGTTTAGAATTAGTCCAATCAGAGGGAAAAGGTTCAGATCAATGGTCAAGATTTAAGTATATGGCCCAGTGTTGGCCGAGATCAGAAGATCAGAGCATGGCCCAGTGTTGGCCGAAATCAGAAGGTCAGAACGTGTGGTCCAGCATTGGCTGAGATCAGAGGATCACAGCAGATCAGTTTGCAAGTCCAGGATGGCCGAGATCAGAAGATCATAAAGTGTGGTCCATGGTTGGCCGATATCAGAGGATCACAACAGATCACTTAGTATGGTCCAGATGTGAACGAGAGTAGAAGGTCAAAGGGTTCAGATTTAATCATGATGATAATCGGTGGAGATTTAATTAAATTTGATCAAAGTATTAAAAAGGATTTGATACAAAAATAAATTGAAGTCTTGTGGAATTCAGAAGCTATTGGCAGAAAGAAAAATTTGTTCCAGAATTAATTAAAGACAGGATTGGCCAGAGTTATTTTTGAAAGCAAATCTAGAGCTAAAAAGATATGTTTTTTATTTAAGTAAAGCCCGATTGGCCAAATTATTTTTGCAAGAGTATCTGGCAAGATACAGCTCGAATTTAAGCTTGGAAGAGACCCTAATCAGCATCTATAAAAGGAGGCTCAAGGCAGAAGACTTATCATCGAAAAATCACAAAAGATTCATACACTTCCAAAAATCACAAAAGACTCAAGTTTTCAGTGAGGTTAATTGTGAGTTCCAGCTTTCTAGAAGCAAGCACTCGTGTTATTTTCTCAACTATTCTCAAATCTTCATCTGCTTCTTCTTCGTTCAACCATGACATCAGTTTCATCTGCAACAAATTCAACTTTTTTCAATTGCCTGAATGTGGGTGTAGGAAAACAATTTGTATATTCGTCTCTAACACAGATGAAAATCTTAAAAACCGATTTTGGAGATGTCCTCATTAGAATGTGAGTAATTTTTCGTAAATCTCTGATCTTTATGTTAATTCTTTGTAGTTATAGTTTACATTTACTAAGTTTAATGTTTAAGTTTTTGTTTTTGTTTGTAGAACAAGGAGACATAGAGAAAGGAGGAGAGGAAGGAGTGAGAATCCTAATCCCCAAATATAGTTTTTGATTTTGGTTGGAGGGATTAAAAAATAACACTTTTAACTTAATTTCATTTCTTTTTAATTAATTTAATTACTTCATTGCATTTTTTATTTATTTATTTAATTAATAATTATTTCATTAATAATAATCATCTATCAAACTATCATGTCACTCATTTGTTTATCACATAAACATTTGTTCAACAACATCTAATAGTAGAGATGATTTTAAAACTAAATTGAATTTATAGAGTTTAAATTGGAAAAAAAAAATTACAGAGATTGAAATTAGAAAGGCGCAAACTCACTTGTAGTTGACTTTAATGGCCATGTACCAAAGCTTATGTTATAACCCTTTGAAGGTATGGTAACAAGCCTTGGATAGGTTGGTTTGGAAAATAGTAATTTAGTTCATAAATTAAAAAATATTTTGATGCTTGTTTTGATGTAGCAAAAGACTATTGAAATTAGAATGTATAACTTTTACAAGTTTTTATATTCTTTTTTTTTTATCAAGAGTTTTCATATTCTTTAATTCAGATGTCTAATTTTTTATTTTGAAAATTTGTGGACTAAATTGACTTACATCTAAATTTTTAAGGACTAAAAATCACTGTTTACTCCATAATTTATTATTGTTTCACCAAAATTTAATGTATTAAATACTTCTACCTCTAATCAATATAAATTTGTGCGCATTAACTGTGTATAAACTAATGTAACTTTATTTTATTGGGGCTTCGACGATTTATTTGTAAATTGACAAGTTTTTGTACTATCAAATTAATATATCAGTAGTTGAATAGTATTACTTCGTCAATGAGTACAAATGATTTAGTCAACTTTTAATGTAGAACATATGAATGCTAACATGGACGAGTTAGTGATAAACTTACTTAATTACTAGTTAAAATTTTGATAATACCGGTACACTTTTTTTTCTCTATTGCACCGTATAAATTGTCTTATTTTATGAATTAAAAAGGAGAACCCCAACATCTGTTAATGTTGATATTGCTTTTAATAGAAAACAATCAAAAACATCAATTAATAAACATAAAAAATACATATGTAAATATTTAAAGGATGGAGAATGTTTGACATTCAAGTTTTATATCATTTTCATAAAGAAATCATTATGTCGAAACATACACGGTTCAAATAAATGATAAAAAGTTGTTAATGGAAGAAAATGACAAGTTAATACATGTAAATTACACAAAAATAAAATTTAAGCAAACACTTTGATCATTGAAAACTTAAAAACATAAACATAAGTATATAGAATTATAAATGTGTTAAGCTTAAAGAATAAAAACTAAAATGCAAGTTTGAAAAATGCTAAAAAATTAAGGCATAAAACTATAGAAAATACAACGACTTGATAAATCAAACTAGTAACTAAGAACAATATAAAAGTTATATAACTTAGACTGACATTTGTCTAATACGGATCTCTTAAAGACAACAACTTCATTTTGTGACAACCTCAATGCAATACAAATTGCAGACAATTCAGTTTTTCATGAAAAGACAAATTATCTAGACATTGATTGTCATATTGTTAAAAGACACGACCAACTAGTTGATTTATTCACTGAAGGATTGTTGGCAGATATTTTCAGAAAATTTATTAGTAAGTTTGGATTGTTCAATTTATTCCAATCCAAATCTTATGGGGGAATGTTTGAAGACAAAGGGTGCAGCTTGTTATCCATGTTTGCAAGCTAATTAGCCATGAAAGACTAGGAGTTGATGAAGCTGGTTGAAGACTCACAAACAAACTGGATGGGAGCTAGATGATAGGTTTATGTGCACGATGACAGGTTGACTGGTTGAGAGCTAGATGATAGACTTATGTGCATGATGACTGACATAACAACCAGGAGACAGTTCACTAGATCTTGGCCCAAATAGTTTGTTGTCAACAAAATCCTTTTGTATTTGTATTTTTCTGTTATAAGTTTGTTACTTCTTATTGGTTAGTTTGATAGGAAGTTTAGTTAGTCTTTTGCTTGCTAGTCAAGCTAACATCCTTGTATATAAAATGGGTGTTAGCTCCCTTTGTCAATTATTTGATTCATTTTTTTCAATCAATTCATATTAGTTCATACATTCTATGAGTTTATATATAAATTAAAACTAGAAACCCATTATGCAGGGAAAATTCGAGGATTAAAGTACAAACATAATCACGAAGCACACCACTTTAAATATGCAACTTGATAATTCATCTTTTACGATAACTATTTATGAATTTCTTTGTTATTATGTAGATCATAAAACACTTAATAGAAGAAACCTTATTTCGAGACTAGCCTCCATACAATAAGCTTATCTTTGTTAAAAAATAACAAAGAAAGAGTTCTAATAATTGCAATTGTCCTCGCCATGGCCACCACCATCATTAGGAATAGTAAAATTAGCATCGAAGGTAATTCTGATAGGAGGGTTCTTATAGTCATCGAAGGTGACATATTCTGGTATCCAACCATCTAATCCACTCCTAAAAAAGAAGACTTTGCAGATTTTGTCGATACATTTTTCACGTAACATCACAATAGCTAAATTGCACCGCTCTATGTCCAAAACAGAAATGTTTAATCTCCGAATATAAACCTGCAATTAAATTAAATTAAATTAAAAAAAATTATATTTACTTTTATAAACAATACATTAGTACTTATTTATTCTAGTAAAAAAATATTAAATATTGTGATTGAGTACATCATAAAAAATTGAAAGTAATAGATAATGTGATTTCTTTTCCAAAAACAAGAAACAAAATCACAAAATTTTGAAATTGAGTTAATATTATTTGGGAAACAAATTAAATTTTGAAGACAAAATTGGGAAACATGTATATATAGTTATATATATATATATATAGTTAATTACCGTATTATTTTTAGCGTTTCCAAATAAAATACCGATCTTGTCATGTGTAAATCGTGGAGAACGGCAACTTGTCTTTATGCTAACCTTGTATTTGCATTTCTGTTTAAAAATCCTCTGAAACATGCATATATACAAATCATATACATAGCCTCTTATTTAATATGCAATCAAACATGAAATTAATTTGAATAAATAAAACTTTCATGTATAAAATGTGCAGTTACTACACTTTAAAAGAGTATTTATGAAATTGAAGCAGCATTTTCTACACCAATGAAAAAGTACTACTAAATAAGTTATCAGTGTTAAAATAAATTATTTTCATAACCTATTATCGATAGTTTATAAAAATATAATAAAATTACCTTATGGAAATGCTATAAATTGTTTTTAGAAGTTCCACTAAATAGTTTGTGTATTAATTCTCCAACTAACAACTACTCCAAAGTTGAGTTCGAGTGAATTAAAAGGGTATTTTTTTGTTAGAGTTAATATTTCAAAAATAAATAAATAAATTCAAGAGTATATATAAAATTTAATTACTTGTGGTTGGGCATCATCCAACGCAGATGATTGGTTCATTTGAAGTTGAAATTGAGTTAACAATGTTGATGTTGTATGCGAGAAAACAACAATTATGGAGAATGTGAGAATTAAGGTAAGAGCTTTCATGATTTTGTTAATCTCTTTTCTTTGTATTAAAGAGAAGATAAGGAGGAACACCTAATAGATTTTAGATATTGTTGAGTTATATAATAAAATGCGATGGGTGATACTTAAAGACATAATGAAATGCTTAAAAAACTCTATGTTTTTTTTTTAATATTGTGTAAACAACCCAATTAGGACATAATTTTGTAGAATGTTCTAACATGTCTACAAAATTATCAATATTTCAAAACATCTATCACTCGATCAAACATTATTAGTCTTTATGATAATATGTGGTACAGTATAAGGACCTAATTGCAAATTCACTACTAATATCAGAAACTAAATTGATGATAAATTGTTAAATGTACCTATCAACTTGATTGTCTAGTTGTACAAGTATGACAAAAAGATTTAAATGAGTAGTTTTTGATAAAACTAGATATATTTTTTAAATATTTATAATGTTATAGATTTATTTTTACTTCTTTTATATTTTATTACTCTCTTTGTACAACGTTGAGTAACTCATTTAAAAAAATAATTCAAAATTATATGACTTTCAATTTTCAATTCAGTAGTTATTATTGTTTTTTCAATTCTACAATCGAATTATACTATTAACCTCACTCTTAAGAGTTAATCAATATTTTTCACTTTACATTTGTACTAATGATATATCGATATTTAATAAAAGTAGTTTAAAAAAATATTATGATATCTTGTTCATTTTTCTTAATGAATTATATATATATATATATATATATATAAATTATACAATTTTTTTAATATTAGTAAACTTATATATCGATAATAATAAGACCATATTTGTTAACATTAATATTTTGAAAAGTATTCAAGTATTTGTTTACTATGAATAACTTTAATTTTAGAATTTCCATATTGAGAACACAAACCCAATAAATTGTTCAATTTTCTTTTGAATGTTCAAGATGGTTTATCCAATAGTTTAATTTACTAAATTTTTAATTTAATTATGGATATTATAACTAAACTACATAATTTTCGAGTTAGACTTAAAATGGATTCATTGCTCAACCGTTCAATTCCCTCTTTTAGTTTTATATAGATATATATAGATATATATATATATATATATATATATATATATATATATTTGTATTAGCTTTAATATGTCATGAAAAGTAATTTTCTTTAGGTAAAAAGTAATTAATAGAAGAAAAAACAAATTGCACATTTTTGTAAACCTTAATGGATCCATGGAAGAACAAACTGGTGTGTAATGTAATAATTCACTAATTCTTTCGCTTTTGTGAAAGATCATTTATTATTTGTTGATTTGACCCTTTCATTATAAGTTGTTTCAGTAACGGGTACACACACATTACAATATTTTATATTTTAATGTGATTTATTGACGCAGTCGGAATCGCAAAGGATTAGCAAGCGCTAAATCCGAAAGAACAAATATATTTCTAGAATCCACCAGAGAAGAGAAAACTCTCGAATATGAATTATTTAATTAAAAGATACCTTTCGTTACAGCATAGAACGTCTTTAAATAAGTAAACGAAACCCTAGTGCGAAAATTGGGCAAAACAGTAAAAGCCCGAAATTACAGGAAAAAATTAAAACGCTGTTTCGAGGCCTAAGACGAGACCAAAACCAATATGGAGCCCATACGTCACAGCGAAGCGGTGCGCTGTGTTTGTGGCGCGATTCCCTTTCCAAAAAGGTCTAATAATAGGCAATCTAACATCGGACGATCGTTTTCCGCATTTCCTGTTGCGTTAGTCCGCAAAACCGTTTCTTCCTCGATTCTGGCCGTGAACCTTCCTACATCATTTATTTATATTCAAAAGCAATTTATGATAAAATTTAAGGTTAATTGCACTTTTAGTTATTCTACTTTTACAATTTTATGTAATTAATTCTCTTATTTTAAAATCGGATTGTTTCTCTTCCATATGTTTGAACTGAAAAATAATGATGTGATATATTTTAAATGATGTGTGATACAATCTCATGATGTAGAAACATCGAGATGTATTAATTATTCATATGTTATTAATTTAACTAAACCGTATATTGTGTGGTGCACGAGAAGAATAATATGAGGTTAGTATCTTTATTTTATTTTACGGAATAAATGTTATTGGAAATCAAATTTAATAATTAGTTGAAATAATTTTTTTTATATTAAATTTTAAAATATACGAAAAATACTATGTCAAAAAGTTTACACTTATATTTCATATATTCAACTAGATATGCATCATCAACATAATATAAATTGTTATTAATTTTAAAAGGTTGAATGTTTGATTTGTACTTGTAAGTTTGCACCTTTCTGTCGTCCTTATCAGTTTCTTTTTACGATTTAGTTTTAAAATAATCGTTGTTGTTAGTTGTTATTAAAAAGAAAAACTTTTGTGGCAAATAGAGAAGTGACGTGGTAGTCCTTGACATGACAATAGTTGATGATATGTCAAATATTTGACAACTAGGTATATTTATGAGGACTAAATCATAAATTTTTACATTTGAAAAACCTAAAATCTAAAATCCCCTTTCTTCTTCTTTTCCTTCATGCAACCTAAAATCCCAACTATTATCAAATCTTCATATGCTTCTTCTTCGTTCAACCATGACATCTGTTTCGTCTGCAAAAAATTCAACTCGTTTCAATTGTCGGAATGTAGGTTTAGGAAAGCAAAGCATATATTCGTCTTTGACACAAATGAAAATCTTAAATAGCGATTTTGGAGATGTCCTTATTGGGATGTGAGTAATTTTTCTTATATATGAGATCTTTATGTTTATTCTTTATAATTGTAGTTTACATGTACTAAGTTTAATGTTTAATTTTTTGCTTTTGTTTGTAGAACAAGGAGAAATAGAGAAAGGAGGAGAGGAAGGACTGAGAAGTCTAATCCCCAAATCTAGTTTCTGATTTTGGATGGAGGGACTAAAATATAAAACTTTCAACTTAATTTGATTTCTTTTTTAATTAATTTAATTATTTTATTGCATTTTTTAATTTATTTAATTATTAATTATTTCATTAATAATAATCATCTATCAAACTATCACGTCACTCCTCTGTTTATGATATAAACGTTTTTTTAACAGCAATTAATAGCATAGATGATTTTTAAACTAAATTGAATTTATAGAGTTTAAATTAGAAATAAATAAATTATAGAGACGAAAATTAGAAAAGGCGCAAACTTACATGGACGTTGTACTTGTAGTTGACTTTAATGACCATGTACCAAGGGTTATGCCATAACCCTTTGAAGATATGGTAACAAGCCTTAGATAGATTTGTTTGTAATTTAGTAATTTAGTTCTTAAATTAAAAAATATCGATCAATTTAGTCATTTTTTCATATGTTAGACCACAGTTTTACTTACATGGACGTTGTACTTGTTTTGATGTAGGAAAAGACTATTGAAATTAGAATGTATAATTTTTACCGGTTAGTATATTTTTTTTTTATCAAGGGTTTTCATATTCTTTAATTTTGATGAAAAATTGGTTATTTTGAAAATTTGTGGACTAAATTGACTTACATCTAAATTTTTAAGGACCAAAAATCAGTGTTTACTCCATAATTTATTAATGTTTCACCAAAATTTGTTGTAATAAATATTTCTAAATTTAATCAATTTAAATTTGTGTGTATTAATTGTGTACAAGATTAATGTAACTTCATTTTATAAGGGCTTCTAGAGTACATTTTTAATTTGACATATTTTGGTATTATCAAATTAATTGACCAGTAGTTGAATAGTATTGCTTTGTCAACCAGTACTAATGATTTAATCAACTTTTTATATATAACACATGAATGCTGACGTGGGTGAGTTAGTGATAAACTAACTCAATTATTAGTTAAAATTTTGATAATACCGGTACACTTTTTTTTGTTCATAGTACCGCATCAATTGTCTTATTTTATGAATTAAAAAGGGGAACCCATACATCTGTTAATGTTGATATTGTTTTTGTAAGACCTTTAATTTTTAATTAAAATTATGGAATTAATTTTAAGTGTATTGGAGATATTTGTAAAATATTTAATATATGTATGTTTTGAGTAAATATATATAAATATTTATTTTGGAGGATGAATTAAAATTATTGGATTAAGAATTAATTAATTTAGTTACGAGTAATTAAATTAAGGACAGTTAATTAAGGGATTAGCGGCTAATTGCGATGGGATTGGTTAAGTGCTGAAAATCAGACAAGTGTCGGGTGAGGTGGCACCACAAAAGCCTATAAATAGGAGTGAGAAGGATGGTGAAATCAGAACACCATTCCTCCTTCCTCACTGCCCATACTGCATGTAACAGTACTGCATGTAACAGCACTCTTCACTCCCATTCTGTTTTCCTCCATTTCCAGTCATGATTTCAAAAGAAAAAAAAAACGGAATTCCTCAAAGTGTCATTGCTTGGAAATCCAAGCATCAAACCAGAAAACCCCCAGTACTAAAGTTAATTCCCACATCATTACGGAGCTAGAGAACCCAGTTTTGTAGCAGCAAACGCAGGCGGGAGTTTCGCCGTTTTTGACGCATACACTTGAGCAGAAGCAGAACACGCAACAAGGGTAAGGGCGCCTTCCACTTTCTAGTTGCATTAGGGATGTAAATGCATAACTATCATGGCATTATTGGTGTTTCATTACTGTTTTGAACAAAAAGAAACTGGTTTGCCTGTTGCTTGAAAGAAATGAAAAATGCATTTTTTGATGTTTTAAAAGCTCTGTGATGATTGCTGTTTGGGTTGAATGCACTAAAGTTGTGTTGTTTATATGGGAAAGTGGAAAAATGTCTTGCATGTTATTTTAAATATGATTAAAATGCATGTCATAAAACTGTATTGAAAATGGTTTTAAAATGCAAAAATACATTCTGTTGGTGTTTTGTTGCTCTGTGATGCCTGCATGTTATTCTGATGTTTTGAGAAAGCTGAAATGCTTGCATGTTATTCGGATGTTTGAGAAAGCTGAAATGCTTGCATGTTATTCTGATATTGAGAAAGATGAAATGCTTGCAAGATGTTTTGATGGTTTGAAAATCTGGATGATTCTGATGATTCTGGTGTAAATTATTCTGTTTTGCTTCTGATGAGTCTGGTGTGAATCATTCTGTTTTGCTTCTGATGATTCTGGTGGTGAATATTCTGTTTCTGTTTCTGGATGTTCTGGTGTTGATGATTCTGCTTCTGTTTCTGTTTCTGGATGATTCTGGTGATGTTGTTGTTTTGAAAAGAAAAAAGGATTTTAAATGATGAAAGTGTTTTTTGGAAAAGTGTTGATTCTGTTTTGATGTTTGGTTGTTTGTTTTTAAAAGAAACAGTTTAAAATGTGTTGAAATCTCAGGAAAATTTCACTGATTTTGAAGTGGTATTCGAATACAACATGGGTGTATTCGAATACAACCTGCCAAGTTTCTGTTTTACTTAAGTTTTCAAAATTGTATTCGAATACGAGCCCCTGTATTCGAATACAGATGAAGGATTTTTGCTTCTAACTCAGCATCTGTATTCGACTACGACCATGTTGTATTCGAATATAGAAGTAGGATTTTAACACTGTATTCGCATCTGTATTCGACTATAGGCATGCTGTATTCGAATACATAATGCAGATTTTCACTAGTTTCAGCTTTTGTATTCGAATAAAATGGATCTGTATTCAAATACAGATTCGAGTTTTTCTAGAAGCTCAGTTTTTAGCTTCTGTATTCGAATACAATAAAGCTGTATTCGAATACAGATTCGTGTTTTCCAGAAAATCAAGTTTTAAACACTATGATAGGCATTTTAAAGTGTTGGGAAACTTTGAGAAGGGTTAAAGTGATTTTAAATGGAGTCCTTGAAATATTTTTGAAGAGGAGATGATGATGTTTTGAAAACCTTTAATGATCTGGGAGAAAATGTTGAATTTTTCAAGGTTTTGTCTTCTGTATTCCACTACAGGCATGCTGTATTCGAATACAGAATGTTAAAATTACAATTTCATGCTTCTGTATTCGAATACTAGGGGTCTTTATTCAAATACAGATTCGAGTTTTCAGAAATTCCAAGTTTTCAACAGTGTTTTGTAAACCCTGAGTTTTTGGGGAATATTGGGAATGTTGTGGTGAATTAAAATGGAACTTTTAGTGATATTTTGAAGTGGTGGTGATGAAGTTTTTGAGAATTTACTGATGTAGTGAAACATGTTGTTTTGTGCACTGAGACTGCTTCTGTATTCGAATACTAGAGGGCTGTATTCGAATACAGAGTGTAATTCTGCAATGTTTTTGGGTTCTGTATTCGAATACAGATTCGAAATTTCCAGAAATCTCAGTTTTAAACACTGTATTTGAATTTTAAGAGTTTGGGAAAACATTGCAAAATGTTAATGATTACTTGGCTGTTTAGTCATGTTTGTGATGATGATAATCTTGATTGTGCTGAGATATTTTAAATATGATGGAAAGGCATGAATTTTCTGATTTTGCATACTGTTTCCAGAGAAGTGAAATGCTGCATATTCATGCATTGCATAGTCAAGTGGTACCCACGATGGGCCACAGAGTAATGCACAACCATGTGCTGATATGTAGAGCGATTGCACGATTGCTGGTCTGTTGAGCGACTGCACTGAGTACTGATCTGTTGAGCGATTGTACCTTGGTATATAGGTGCTGGTCTGTTGAGCGACTGCACTGGTATTGGACTGTTGAGCGTCTGTACCCTGAAATGCGCAACCACGTGCTGATCTGTTGAGCGATTGCATGAGTGCTGGTCTGTTAAGCGACTGCACTAGGTACTGATCTGTTGAGCGATTGTACCTTGGTATATGTCAAACGTGCTGGTCTATTGAGCGACTGCACGAGTGCTGGTCTGTTGAGCGACTGCACTAGGTGCTGATCTGTTGAGCAATTGCACCTTGGTCTTGAGGGCCGTTAAAGTCAATCATATTGTGCTGGTCTGTTGAGCGACTGCACCTTGGTGATTCCAAGAAAATTGTATACATGAGCATATACATATTGCATTGAGGGATTGACTGGTGGGTCACGATTGATTATATGATGAATGGTTGGAAATTGATGTGTGTGAGTACTGTACAGAATCTGAATTTCTGATTTAATGATTGTGATTTGCTGAGGTGTTGTTTGTACTTACCACATATTTCATAATAATTGGCTGCTGTTTTTGAAAATGCATATATGTCATTAAATTTCAAATGAGCATTATTATTTTCCTCATTGTCATATGTTATACCATAGATATAATTGTTGCTGTGAGATGTATGCTATGTGATTATTTGTTAATTTCGGTCGGTGACCCTTGCTATTATATTGTGGAAATTGGGCTTTGCCCTCAGATGCCCCCCAAACCCATGCCACCCGTGGGTCCCGAGAGGACGGAAACGTCGCTCGACTTCATTGATCGTGCCGTGCCTACTGCTTGGGTTTATGACCCCACCTCAAGAAGGGCTACTTATACAGGGAGATTGAAGAGGACTTGTAGGACTAATGGAGTGGTGCACTACGTGGAGCATAGCTATGCGATGATTGACTTCCCAGTGCCTACCCGTTTGATTTTGGAGGCGCACGGGATTTTTGATGATGCTGAGGAGTCAGCTAGAGGGGTTGAGACGGAGGCCACCGTAGGAGTGGTGACTCCCAACCCGGTGATTAGAAGAGATGTACATGAGTCTGAGGCAGAAAGGAAGAATGAAGAGCCGAAGCCTGTAGCAGCTGAGATTCCGGGTCCGTCCAGAATCTTCGATGATTGTTATGAGATTCCGGCACCGCCGAAGCGGCCGGGACTGTGTATTGATCTGACTTCTGAGGAGACCGACCCCTCTCTGTATGATAAGGAGGAGGAGGAGGTTACGTCGAGGCGAGCGGCAGAGTCGGAGGAGACTTGCTTGGGATGCGGAGGAAATCCGTGCTATTGTAGCTTTAGCGCATGATCAGTTAGACTTGATGTATAGGATTTGAGCTGGAAATGTACATTGTTTTTATTTTGGAAAATTGTTGTACTACTTATTCCACACTCTGATATTGTCTTTTGGGAATGCTATGATATTGTTATCTTTTGAAAATGTCTTATTGTTTATTATTAAATTTCCAAAATTAAGTATTTATTGAGATTACGATGAATTTATTTTGTTACGTTCATCGATTAATCTACGGCGTACTATTTTACGAAAAACTTTATTTTAATTTTTTTTGAGTTAAATCGGGAAACAATTCTTTTATTTATAAAAAAAAATGCACCCGCGCTGTGTTTTAAACTCGGGGTGTTACAATTGTGGTATCAGAGCATTTGGTTAAAACTCTGATTTAAGTATTTGTTTTGAGTTATTTGCTGATCATGCATAGGAGCAAGTAGTTAAAGTGTCGAGTCTTGTGTAAGTTGTGGTGTGACTGAAGTGATGATGGTTTTGTAGGAAACAATGCCTCCACGAAGAGACGACACCGCAAGAACAAATGTCAGCCGGGAAGATAGGATGGCTGAAGCAATGAACAACATGGCTGCGTCTGTTGCTGCACAGACGGCTGCCAAGACTCAATGCGATCTGGAGAAGAGAGAAAGAGAGATTCGCGCTGCTGAATCTAGAGGACTAGAGGATTTTCGTCGCCATAATCCTCCCAAGTTCAAGGGTGATGAGGGTCCAGAAAGAGCAGACCAGTGGATCCAAGAGATGGAGAAAATCTTCGAGATGATTAACTGTCGGGCAGCGGTGAAAGTCAATTATGCCACGTACCTACTGATAGGGGATGCAGAGTATTGGTGGAGATGTACAAGATTACTGATGGGGTCAGCTCAAGAGGAAGTGACCTGGGAGTCGTTCAAAAAGAAGTTTCTAGACAAGTACTTCCCGATGAGCACTAGGACCAAGTTGGGTGACGATTTTTTGAAATTGCACCAGGGGAATATGACAGTAGGAGAATACGCAGCTAAGTTTGAATCGTTGTCCAGACATTTCAGATTCTTTGAGGAAGAAGTTGATGAACAGTTTATGTGTCATCGCTTTCAGAATGGACTGAAGTATGAGATCCAAGATTTGGTCCTACCCTTGCGAATTCAACGTTTCCAAGTGCTAGTGGAAAAGTGTAGAGAGGTTGAAGAGATGAAGAACAGGAGAGCCAACAGAGGAGGGAACTTTAACTCGGGAGGGCCTAGTCGGATACATAATCAGAACAATAAAGGGAAGCAAGTTGCCAAGCCGTATAACCGACCACCAAACAACAAGAGAGGCCAGAATCGGCCGGGAAACCAGAATTTTGGACGGCAATTGGGACAAGGAGTCTGGTGTTATCGATGTGGGAAAGAAGGACATATTGCAACTGCTTGTACTGCGAGGGATTTGATGTGCTTCAACTGCCACAAGCCAGGACACGTGGCGAGGGATTGCCGGGTTCCGAAGGTGGAGCCAACTGTGAACGCGACTAGGGCTACTCGTTCTACTGCTAGAGGCCGCGTTTATCACATGGGTGCTGAAGCTGGAAAACAAGCCCAAAATTTAATCCAACAAGATTGTGAGATTGCAGGTAACTGCACTTTTTGATTCGGGGGCAACCCATTCTTTCATTGCTATGGATTGTGTGCATCGTTTGAAGTTGTCTGTGTCTGCTTTGCCTTTTGATTTGGTTGTTTCTACACCTGCTAAGACTTTGACTGTAAACTCTGCATGTTTACACTGTACTGTAACGATTCAGAATAGGGATTTCATGGTCAATTTAATCTGTCTACCCCTACAATCACTCAAGATCATTCTCAGCATGGATTGGATGACATATAATTACGTAGTTTTGGATTGCGCTCGAAAATTGGTTCTTTTCCCCGAACCTGGAGTCGTTCGGTATTTGGCTGCTAATCAACTCGGAGTATCACTGAGAGAAGGAACTCAGGAATTTTTATCAGAGGCTAACGTGGAGACCAAGATGGATGTGAACATAGAAGATGTGATGTTAGTCAAAGAGTATCCGGACGTATTTCCAACGGAAATTCCAGGATTACCCCCGGTAAGAGAGGTGGAGTTCTTCATTGACTTACACCCAGGAACTGGACCTATTTCAATTGCGCCGTACCGGATGTCGCCATTGGAATTAAGCGAGCTTAAGGGTCAAATTGAAGGATTATTGGAGAAAGGATTTATTAGACCAAGTGTGTCACCCTGGGGAGCTCCGGTGTTGTTGGTTAAGAATAAGGATGGAAGTTCACGTTTATGTGTGGATTATCGGCAACTTAACAAGGTGACTATTAAGAATCGTTATCCTTTACCACGGATCGATGATTTGATGGACCAATTGAGGGGAGCAGCGGTGTTTTCAAAGATTGATTTGAAATCGGGATACCATCAGATTCGAGTAAGAGAAGGAGATATTCAAAAGACTACTTTCAGGACTCGTTACGGACACTATGAATATCTCGTTATGCCTTTTGGAGTTACGAATGCACCAGCAATTTTCATGGACTATATGAATAGGATCTTCAGCCCGTTTCTGGATAAGTTCGTGGTGGTATTCATCGATGATATTTTGATTTATTCAAAGGATGAAGAAGAACATGAAGAGCACTTACGCCAAATTCTTGAAGTCTTACGCGAGAAGCAACTGTATGCCAATTTGTCGAAGTGCGAGTTTTGGCTAAAGAAAGTGAACTTCTTGGGACATGTGATAACAAAAGAAGGAATCGCTGTCGATCCGGCAAAGATTGAGACAATTCTTGCCTGGAAACAGCCCCAGACTATCAGAGATATACGGAGTTTTGTCGGACTAGCAGGATACTACAGAAGATTTATTGAAGGATTTGCTAAGATTGTAGCTCCTTTGACACAACTCACCAGGAAGAATCAGCCGTTTTCATGGACGGAGAAATGTGAGGAAAGTTTTCAGTTGTTGAAGGAAAAGTTGACAACCTCACCAGTATTGGTTTTGCCACAACCAGAGGAACCATATGAAGTTTATTGTGATGCATCTCATCAAGGGTTGGGATGTGTTTTGATGCAACACAAGAAAGTTGTAGCCTACGCCTCAAGGCAATTGAAGACCCACAAACGAAACTACCCTACTCACGATTTAGAGCTTGCTGTTGTAGTGTTTGCGTTAAAGGTCTGGAGACACTACTTATATGGATGCACATTCACGGTGTTCAGTGATCATAAAAGCTTGAAGTATCTGTTCGATCAGAAGGAATTGAACATGCGTCACAGAAGATGGATGGAGACTCTCAAGGATTTTGACTTTTCATTGCAGTACCACCCTGGAAAAGCCAATGTGGTGGCTGACGCATTGAGTCGGAAGAGCGTGTCAGTATCTTCAATGATAATGGCCAGACAACAGGAGTTGTGGGAAGCATTTAGAGATCTACATTTGGACGTAAAGTTTGCACCATGAATGATAAAGTGTGGAATGATAACAATTTCGAGTGGATTACTGGAGGAGATTGCAAACTTGCAAGATGACGCATTGATCCAAGAAAAGAGGAATCTGATGGCGCAAGGACAGACAACTGGATTCAGCGTCGGAACAAATAATATTCTAAGATGTAATGGAAGAGTTTGTGTGCCAGAAGTTGCAGAGATGAGGAGAGCGATTTTGGAAGAGGCTCATAAGAGTAAGTTGAGTATTCATCCTGGAGCAACCAAGATGTACCAGGACTTAAGGCAGAATTACTGGTGGCCAGGAATGAAGAGGGATGTGGCAGAATATGTTTCAGCTTGTTTGACTTGTCAGAAAGCGAAAGTGGAACATCAACGACCTGCTGGAATGCTGCAACCCTTGGATATACCAGAATGGAAGTGGGACAGCATTTCCATGGATTTCATAACAGGACTGCCCAAGATAAGGAAAAAGAATGATTCAATTTGGGTAATAGTGGATCGTTTGACAAAGTCCGCTCATTTCTTGCCGGTAAGGACCACTTATAAGGTAGATAAGCTGACAGAAATCTACATCGCTGAGATTGTGAGGTTACACGGCGTTCCATCGAGTATAGTATCGGACCGTGACCCAAAGTTCACATCTCATTTTTGGGGAACACTGCATGAAGCCTTGGGAACGAAATTGAAATTGAGTTCAGCCTACCATCCGCAAACAGATGGACAAACTGAGAGAACAAACCAATCCCTGGAAGATCTATTAAGAGCATGTGTGTTGGATGACAAAGGAAACTGGGATGAGGTGCTGCCATTGATTGAGTTCACTTATAACAACAGTTTTCACGCAAGTATTGGAATGGCACCCTATGAGGCTTTATATGGACGCAAGTGTCAGAAGCCTCTATGCTGGTATAAGGACGGGGAAAGTATGATTGTTGGACCTGAGATGGTAGAACAGACCACAGAGAAAATCAAGAGGATACAAGAGAAAATGAAGATTTCACAGGATTGTCAGAAAAGTTATGCGGACAAGCGTCGCAGACCTTTGGAATTCGAGCAGGGTGATCATGTATTTCTAAGGGTCACGCCTACAACTGGTGTTGGCAGAGCTATTGAGTCAAGAAAGTTGACTCCGAAATTTATTGGACCATACCAGATTACTGCACGTATTGGACCATTGGCCTATCGAATTGCTTTACCTCCAATACTGTCCAATATTCATGACGTATTTCATGTGTCACAGTTAAGGAAATACATTGCAGACCCATCACATGTAATCGAACCATTTACAATTCAGCTGAAGGACAACCTGTCATTTGAAGTATTCCTTGTAAGGATTGAAGACAGGAAGATTAAACAGTTGAGGAACAAGGAAGTCCCACTAGTCAAAGTGATTTGGAATCCGACTACTGGAGACGCGACTTGGGAACTGGAGAGTAAGATGAGGGAACAATATCCTCAGTTGTTTACTGATATGTAGTTTCGAGGACGAAACTAATTTAAGGGGGGTAGTGATGTAAGACCCTTAATTTTTAATTAAAATTATGGAATTAATTTTAAGTGTATTGATATTTGTAAAATATTTAATATATGTATGTTTTGAGTAAATATATATATATATATATATATATAAATATTTATTTTGGAGGATGAATTAAAATTATTGGATTAAGAATTAATTAATTTAATTACGAGTAATTAAATTAACGGACAGTTAATTAAGGGATTAGCGGCTAATTGCGACGGGATTGGTTAAGTGCTGAAAATCAGACAAGTGTCGGGTGAGGTGGCACCACAAAAGCCTATAAATAGGAGTGAGAAGGATGGTGAAATCAGAACACCATTCCTCCTTCCTCACTACCATTACTGCATGTAACAGCACTCTTCCCTCCCATTCTGTTTTCCTCCATTTCCAGTCACGATTTCAAAAGAAAAAAAAAACGGGGAATTCCTCAAAGTGTCATTACTTGGAAATCCAAGCATCAAACCATAAAACCCCCAGTACTAAAGTTAATCCCCACATCATTACGAAGCTAGAGAACCCAGTTTTATAGCAGCAAACGCAGGCGGGAGTTCCGCCGTTTTTGACGCATACACTTGAGCAGAAGCAGAACACGCAACAAGGGTAAGGGCACCTTCCACTTTCTAGTTGCATTAGGGCTGTAAGTGCATAACTATCATGGCATTACTGGTGTTTCATTACTGTTTTGAACAAAAAGAAACTGGTTTTCCTGTTGCTTGAAAGAAATGAAAAATGCATTTTTTGATGTTTTAAAAGCTCTGTGATAATTGTTGTTTGGGCTGAATACACTAAAGTTGTGTTGTTTATATGGGAAAGTGGAAAAATGTCTTGCATGTTATTTTAAATATGATTAAAATGCATGTCATAAAACTGTATTGAAAATGGTTTTAAAATGCAAAAATACATTCTGTTGGTGTTTTGCTGCTTTGTGATGCCTGCATGTTATTCGGATGTTTTGAGAAAGCTAAAAATGCTTGCATGTTATTCGGATGTTTGAGAAAGATGAAATGGTTTCATGTTATTCTGATATTGAGAAAGCTGAAATGCTTGTATGATGTTCTGATGGTTTGAAAATATGGATGATTCTGATGATTCTGGTGTGAATCATTCTGTTTTGCTTCTGATGAGTTTGGTGTGAATCATTTTGTTTTGCTTCTGATGATTCTGGTGGTGAATATTCTATTTCTGTTTCTGGATGTTCTGGTGTTGATGATTCTGCTTCTGTTTCTGTTTTGAGTGATTCTGGTGATGTTGTTGTTTTCAAAAGTAAAAGGGATTATAAATAATTAAAGTGTTTTCTGGAAAAGTGCTGAATCTGTTTTGATGTTTGGTTGTTTGTTTTTAAAAGAAACAGTTTGAAATGTGTTGAAATCTCAGGAAAATTTCACTGATTTTGAAGGTGTATTCGAATACAACATGGGTGTATTCGAATACAACCTGCCAAGTTTCTGTTTTACTTAAGTTTTCAAACTTGTATTCGAATACGAGTCCCTGTATTCGAATATTGAGGAAAGATTTTTGCTTCTGACTCAGCATCTGTATTCGACTACGACCATGTCGTATTCGAATACAGAAGTGGGATTTTAACACTGTATTCGCATCTGTATTCGACTACAGGCATGCTGTATTCGAATACAGAATGCAGATTTTCACTAGTTTCAGCTTCTGTATTCGAATAAAATGGATCTGTATTCGAATACAGATTCGTGTTTTTCCAAAAGCTCGGTTTTTAGCTTCTATATTCGAATAGAAGGAAGCTGTATTCGAATACAGATTCGTATTTCCCAGAAAATCAAGTTTTAAACACTGTGATAGGCATTTTAAAGTGTTAGGAAACTTTGAGAAGGGTTAAAGTGATTTTAAATGGAGTCCTTGAAATATTTTTGAAGAGGAGAGGATGATGTTTTGAAAACCTTTAATGATCTGGGAGAAAATGTTGAATTTTTCAAGGTTTTGTCTTCTGTATTCAACTACAGGCATGCTATATTCGAATACATAATGTTAAAATTGCAGTTTCATGCTTCTGTATTCGAATACAAGGGGTCTGTATTCGAATACAGATTCGAGTTTTCAGAAATTCCAAGTTTTCAACAGTGTTTTGTAAACCCTGATTGTTTGGGGAATATTGGGAATGTTGTGGTGAATTAAAATGGAACTTTTAGTGATATTTTGAAGTGGTGGTGATGAAGTTTTTGAGAATTTACTGATGTAGTGAAAGATGTTGTTTTATGCACTGAGACTGCATCTGTATTCGAATACCAGAGGGCTGTATTCGAATACAGAGTGTAATTCTGCACTGTTTTTGGCTTCTGTATTCGAATACAAAGAAGCTGTATTCGAACTCTATATTCAAATACAGATTCGTAATTTCCAGAAATCTCAGTTTTAAACACTGTATTTGAATTTTAAGAGTTTGGGAAAACATTGCAAAATGTTAATGATTACTTGGCTGTTTAGTCATGTTTGTGATGATGATAATCTTGATTGTGCTGAGATATTTTAAATATGATGGAAAGGCATGAATTTTCTGATTTTGCATACTATTTCCAGAGAAGTGAAATGCTGCATATTCATGCATTGCATAGTCAAGTGGTACCCGCGATGGGCCACAAAGTAATGCGCAACCACGTGCTGATCTGTTGAGCGATTGCACGAGTGCTGGTCTGTTGAGCGACTGCAGTGGGTACTGATCTGTTCATCGATTGTACCTTGGTATATAGGTGCTGGTCTGTTGAGCGACTGCATTGGTACTGGATTGTTGAGCGTCTGTACCTTGAAATGTGCAACCACGTGCTGATCTGTTGAGCGATTGCACGAGTGTTGGTCTGTTGAGCGACTACACGAGTGCTGGTCTATTGAGCGACTGCACTAGGTGCTGATCTGTTGAGCGATTGCACCTTGGTCTTGAGGGCCGTTAAAGTCAAACATGTTGTGTTGGTCTGTTGAGCGACTGCACCTTGGTGATTCCAAGAAAATTGTATACATGAGCATATACATATTGCATTGAGGGATTGACTGGTGGGTCACGATTGATTATATGATGAATGGTTGGAAATTGATGTGTGTGAGTACTGTATAGAATCTGAATTTTTGATTTAATGATTGTGATTTGCTGAGGTGTTGTTTGTACTTACCACATATTTAATAATAATTGGCTGCTGTTTTTGAAAAGGCATATATGTCATTAAATTTCAAATGAGCATTATTATTTTCCTCGTCGTCATATGTTATACCATAGATATAATTGTTGCTGTGAGATGTATGCTATGTGATTATTTGTTAATTTCGGTCGGTGACCCTTGCTATTATATTGTGGAAATTGGGCTTTGCCCTCAGATGCCCCCCAAACCCATGCCACCCGTGGGTCCCGAGACGACGGAAACGTCGCTCGACTTCATTGATCGTGCCGTGCCTACTGCTTGGGTTTACGACCCCACCTCAAGCAGGGCTACTTATACGGGGAGATTGAAGAGGACTTGTAGGACTAATGGAGTGGTGCACTATGTGGAGCACAGCTATGCGAGGATTGACTTCCCCGTGCCTACCCGTTTGATTTTGGAGGCGCACGGGATTTTTGATGATGCTGAGGAGTCAGCTAGAGGGGTTGAGATGGAGGCCACCGTAGAAGTGGTGACTCCCAACCCGGTGATTCAAGGAGATGTACATGAGTCTGAGGCAGAAGGGAAGAATGAAGAGCCGAAGCCAGTAGCAGCTGAGATTCCGGGTCCGTCCAGGATCTCCGATGATTGTTATGAGATTCCGGCACCGCCGAAGCGACCGAGACTGTGTATTGATCTGACTTTTGAGGAGACCGACCCCTCTCTGTATGATGAGGAGAAGGAGGAGGTTACGTCGAGGCGAGCGGCAGAGTTGGAGGAGACTTGCTTGGGATGCGGAGGAAATCCTTGCTACTGTAGCTTTAGCGCATGATCAGTTAGACTTGATGTATAGGATTTGAGCTGGAAATGTACTTTGTTTTTATTTTGGAAAATTGTTGTACTACTTATTCCGCACTCTGATATTGTCTTTTGGGAATGCTATGACATTGTTATCTTTTGAAAATGTCTTATTGTTTATTATTAAATTTCCATAATTAAGTATTTATTGAGATTACGATGAATTTATTTTGTTACGTTCATCGATTAATCTACAGCGTACTATTTTACGAAAAACTTTATTTTAATTTTTTTTGAGTTAAATCGGGAAACAATTCTTTTATTTATATAAAAAAAATGCACCCGCACTGTGTTTTAAACTCGGGGTGTTACAGTTTTTAATAGAAAACTATCAAAAACATCAATTAATAAACATCAACAAATACACATGTTAATATTTCAAGGATGGAGAAAGTTTGACATTCAAGTTTCATATTATTTTCATAAAGAAACCATTATCTTGAAACATACACGGTTCAAATAAATGACAAAAAAAAAATTGTTAACGGAAGAAAATGAAAAATTAATACAAGTGAATGTATATCACAAGTTAATACAAATAAATTACACAAAAATAAAATTTAAGCAAACACTTTGATTGAAAACTTAAAAACATAAACATAAGTATTGATAATTATAAATGTGTGAAGGTTAAAGAATAAAAACTAAAATGCAAGTTGAAAAAATGCTAAAAATTTAAGGCATAAAAGTACGTAAAATACACTGACTTGATAAATAAAACTATTAACAAAGAACAATATAAAGTTAAATAACTTAGAATGATATTTTTCTAATACAGATATGTTAAAGACACCAACTTTATTTTGCGACAACCTCAGTGCAATACACATTGCAGCCAATTCAGTTTTTCATGAGAAGACAAATTTTCTAGACATTGACTGTCATATTGTTAGAGTGAAGACTTAAAATGGAATTTTATAACTACTACCAATTAAAGGACACGACCAACTAGTTGATTTATTCACTGAAGGATTGTTGGCAGATATTTTCATATCATTTATTAGCAAGTTTGGATTGTTCAATTTATTCCAATCTCAAGCTTATGGGGGACTGTTTGAAGACAAAGGTTGAAGCTTGTTATCCATGTTTGCAAGCTAATTAGCCATGACAGACTAGGAGTTGGTGAAGCTGGTAGAAGACTCACAAACAAGCTGGTTGTCCCAAATAGTTTGTTGTCAACAAAATCCTTTTGTATTTGTATTTTTCTTTTATAAGTTTGTTACTTCTTATTAGTTAGTTTGATATGAAGTTGATCTAGTCTTTTGCTTGCTAGTCAAGCTAACATCCTTGTATATAAAATGGGTGTTAGCTCCCTATGTCAATTATTTGATTCATTTTTTTCAATCAGTTCATACTAGTTCATACGTTCTATGAGTTTATATATAAAGTAAAACTAGAAACCCATTATGCAGGGAAAATTCGAGGATTAAAGTACCAACATAATCATGAAGCACACCACTTTAAATATGCAACTTGATAATTCATCTTTTACTATAACTATTTATGAATTTCTTATTATTATGTAGATCATAAAACACTTAATAGAAGAAACCTTATTTCGAGACTAGCCTCCATACAATAAGTTTATCTTTGTTAAAAAATAACAAAGAAAGAGTTCTAATAATAGTATTTTAGGAATGTACTTAATTAATACAAATTTTTATCGCATTGGTCCTTGCCATGGCCACCATCATCATCAGGAATAGTAAAATCAGCATCCAAGGTAATTGTGATAGGAGGGTTCTTATAGTCATCAAAGGTGACATATTCTGGTATCCAACCATCTGATCCACTCCTAAAAAAGAACACTTTGCAGATTTTGTCGATACATTTTTCACTTAACATCACAATAGCTAATTTGTGCCTCCCTAGGTCCAAAAAAGAAAGCTTTAATCTCCGAATATAAACCTGTGATTAAATTAAATTAAAAAAAATTATATTTACTTTTATAATCAATATATTTGTACTTATTTATTCTAGTAAAAAAAATATTAAATATTGTGATTGAGTAAATCATAAAAAATTGAAAATAATGGATAATGTGATTTCTTTTCCAAAAACAAGAAACAAAGTCACAAAATTTTGAAATTGAATTAATATTATTTGTGCAACAAATTAAATTTGGAAGAGAAAATTGAGAAACATGTATATATATTTATATATATATATAGTTAATTACCGTATTATTATTAGCGTCTCCAAATAAAATACCGATCTTGTCACGGGGATAATGTGGAGAACGGCTACTTGTCATTATGCTAACGTTGTATTTGCATTTCTGTTTAAAAATCCTCTGAAACATGCATATATACAAATCATATACATAGCCTCTTATTTAATATGCAATCAAACATGAAATTAATTTGAATAAATAAAACTTTCATGTATACAATGTCTAGTTACTACACTTTAAAAGGGTATTAATGAAATTGAAGTAGGATTTTCTACACCAATGAAAAAGTACTACTAAATAAGTTATCAGTGTTAAAATAAATTATTTTCATAACCTATTGTCGATAGTTTATAAAAATATGAGAAAATTACCTTATGGAAATGCTATAAATTGTTTTTAGAAGTTCCACCAAATAGTTTATGTATTAATTCTCCAACTAACAACTACTCCAAAGTTAAGTTCGAGTGAATTAAAAGGGTATTTTTGTGTTAGAGTTAATATTTCCAAAATAAATAAATAAAGTCAAGAGTATATATAAAATTTAATAACCTGTGGTTGAGCATCGTCCAGCGCAGATGATTGGTTCATTTGAAGTTGAAATTGAGTTAACAATGTTGATGTTGTATGCGAGAAAACAACAATTATGGATAATGTGAGAATTAACGTAAGAGCTTTCATGATTTTGTTAATGTCTTTTTTTTTTTGTATTAAAGAGAAGAGAAGGAGGAACACCTAATAGATTTTAGATATTGTTGAGTTATATAATGAAATGCGAGGGGTGATACTTAAAGACATAATGAAATGCTTAAAAAACTCTATGATTTTTTTTTTAATATTGTGTAAACAACCCAATTAGGACATAATTTTGTAGAATGTTCTAACATGTCTACAAAATTATCAATATTTCAAAACATCTACCACTCGATCAAACATTATTAGTCTTTATGATAATATGTGGTACAGTATAAGGACCTAATTGCAAATTCACTACTAATATCAGAAACTAAATATATGATAAATTGTTAAATGTACCTATCAACTTGATTGTCTAGTTGTACAAGTATGACAACAAGATTTATATGAGTAGTTTTTGATAAAACTAGATATATTTTTTAAATATTTATAATCTTATAGATTTATTTTTACTTCTTTTATATTTTATTACTCTCTTTGTACAACGTTGAGTAACTCATTTAAAAAAATAATTCAAAATTATATACTTTCAATTTTCAATTCAGTAGTTATTATTATTTTTTTCAATTCTACAATCAAATTATACTAGTAACCTCACTCTTAAGAGTTAATCAATATTTTTCACTTTACATTTGTACTAATGATATATTGATATTTAATAAAAGTAGTTTAAAAAAATATTATGATATCTTGTTCATTTTTCTTAATGAATTATATATATATATATATATATAAATTATACATTTTTTTAATATTAGTAAACTTATATATCTATAATAATAAGACCATATTTGTTAAAATTAATATTTTGAAAATTATTCAAGTATTTGTTTATTATGAATAACTTTAATCTTAGAATTTCCATATAGAGAACACAAACCCAATAAACTGTTCAATTTTCTTTTGTATGTTCAAGATGGTTTACCCAATAGATTAATTAACTAAATTTTTAATTTAATTATCAATATTATAACTAAACTACATAATTTCCGAACTACAGTTAAAATGGATTCATTGCTCAATCGTTCAATTCCCTCTTTCAGTTTGATTTTCATATATATATATATATATATATATTTGTATTAGCTTTAATAAGTCATGAAAAGTAATTTTCTTTTGGTAAAAAGTAATTAATAGAAGAAAAAAAAATTGTACATTTTTGTAAACCTTAATGGATCCATGGAAGAACAAAATGGTGTGTAATGTAATAATTCACTAATTCTTTCACTTTTGTGAAAGATCATTTATTATTTGATGATTTGACCCTTTCATTATAAGTTGTTTCAGTAACGGGTACACACACATTACAATATTTTATATTTTAATGTGATTTATTTATATTCAAAAGCAATTTATGATAAAATTTAAGGTTAATTGCACTTTTAGTTATTCTATTTTTACAATTTTATGTAATTAATTCTCTTATTTTAAAATCGGACTGTTTTTGTCCCTCATCCATATATTTGAACAAAAAAATAATGATGTGATATATTTTAAATGATGTGTGATACAATCTCATGATGTAGAAACATCGAGATGTATTAATTACTCAAATGTTATTAATTTAACTAAACCGTATATTGTGTGGTACACGAGAAGAATAGTATGAGTTTAGTATCTTTATTTTATTTTAAGGAATAAATGTTATTGGAAATAAAATTTATTAACTAGTTGAAATAATTTTTTTAATATTAAATTTTAAAATATACGAAAAATACTATGTCAAAAAGTTTACACTTATATTTCATATATTCAACTAGATATGCATCATTTACATAATATAAATTGTTATTAATTTTAAAAAGTTGAATGTTTGATTTGTACTTGTAAGTTCGCGCCTTTCTGTCGTTCTTATCAAATTTTTTTACGATTTAGTTTTAAAATAATCGTTGTTGTTACTTGTTATTAAAAAGAAAAACTTTTGTGGCAAATAGAGAAGTGACGTGGTAGTCATTGACATGACAATAGTTGATGATATGTCAAATATTTGACAACTAGGTATATTTATCAGGACTAAATAATAAATTTCTACATTTCAAAAACCTAAAATCTAAAATCCCCTTTCCGCTTCTTTTCCTTCGTGGAACCTAAAATCCCAACTATTATCAAATCTTCATATGCTACTTCTTCGTTCAACCATGACATCTGTTTCGTCTGCAAAAAATTCAACTCGTTTCAATTTTCGGAATGTAGGTTTAGGAAAATAATGCATATATTCGTCTTTGACACAAATGAAAATCTTAAACAGCGATTTTGGAGATATCCTTATTGGGATGTGAGTAATTTTTCTTATATATGAGATCTTTATGTTTATTCTTTATAATTGTAGTTTACATTTACTAAGTTTAATGTTTAATTTTTTGTTTTTGTTTGTAGAACAAGGAGAAATAGAGAAAGGAGGAGAGGAAGGATTGAGAAGTCTAATCCCCAAATCTAGTTTCTGATTTTGGATAGAGGGACTAAAATATAAAACTTTCAACTTAATTTGATTTCTTTTTTAATTAATTTAATTATTTCATTGCATTTTTTAATTTATTTAATTATTAATTATTTCATTAATAATAATCATCTATCAAACTGTCACGTCACTCCTCTGTTTATGATATAAACTTTTTTTTAACAGCAACTCATAGCATAGATGATTTTTAAACTAAATTGAACTTATAGAGTTTAAATTAAAAATAAATAAATTATAGAGACGAAAATTAGAAAAGGCGCAAACTTACATGGACGTTGTACTTGTAGTTGACTTTAATGGCCATGTACCAGGGGTTATGCCATAACCCTTTGAAGATATGGTAACAAGCCTTAGATAGATTTGTTTGGAATATAGTAATTTAGTTCTTAAATTAAAAAATATCGATCAATTTAGTCATTTTTTCATATGTTAGACCACAGTTTTAATATTTTTATGCTTGTTTTGATGTAGGAAAAGACTATTGAAATTAGAATGTATAATTTTTACCGGTTAGTATATTCTTTTTTTTTTTATCAAGAGTTTTTATTCTTTAATTTTGCTGAAAAATTGGTTATTTTGAAAATTTGTGGACTAAATTGACTTACATCTAAATTTTTAAGGACCAAAAATCAGTGTTTACTCCATAATTTATTAATGTTTCACCAAAATTTGTTGTAATAAATATTTCTAACTTTAATCAATTTAAATTTGTGTGTATTAATTGTGTACGAGATTAATGTAACTTCATTTTATAAGGGCTTCTAGAGTACATTTTTAATTTGACATATTTTGGTATTATCAAATTAATTGACCAGTAGTTGAATAATATTGCTTTGTCAACCAGTACTAATGATTTAATCAACTTTTTATATACAACACATGAATGCTGACGTGGGTGAGTTAGTGATAAACTAACTCAATTATTAGTTAAAATTTTGATAATACCGGTACACTTTTTTTTGTTCATAGTACCGCATAAAAAGTGGAACTCATGCATCTGTTAATGTTGATATTGGTTTTAATAGAAAACTATCAAAAACATCAATTAATAAACATCAACAAATACACATGTTAATATTTCAAGGATGGAGAAAGTTTGACATTCAAGTTTCATATTATTTTCATAAAGAAACCATTATCTTGAAACATACACGGTTCAAATAAATGATAAAAAAAAATTGTTAACGGAAGAAAATGACAAATTAATACAAGTGAATGTATATCACAAGTTAATACAATTAAATTACACAAAAATAAAATTTAAGCAAACACTTTGATTGAAAAATTAAAAACATAAACATAAGTATTGATAATTATAAATGCGTGAAGGTTAAAGAATAAAAACTAAAATGCAAGTTGAAAAAATGCCAAAAATTTAAGGCATAAAAGTACATAAAATACACTGACTTGATAAATAAAACTATTAACAAAGAACAATATAAAGTTAAATAACTTAGAATGAGATTTTTCTAATACAGATATGTTAAAGACATCAACTTTATTTTGCGACAACCTCAGTGCAATACACATTGCAGCCAATTCAGTTTTTCATGAGAAGACAAATTTTCTAGACATTGACTGTCATATTGTTAGAGTGAAGGCTTAAAATGGAATTTTATAACTACTACCAATTAAAGGACACGACCAACTAGTTGATTTATTCACTGAAGGATTGTTGGCAGATATTTTCATATCATTTATTAGCAAGTTTGGACTGTTCAATTTATTCCAATCTCAAGCTTATGGGGGACTAGTTGAAGACAAAGGGTGAAGCTTGTTATCCATGTTTGCAAGCTTATTAGCCCTGACAGACTAGGAGTTGATGAAGCTGGTTGACGACTCACAAGAAAACTGGTTGGGAGCTAGATGATAGGTTTATGTGCGCGATGACTGGTAGACTTATGTCCACAATGGCTGAGAGTTGGCTAAACACTTATAGACATAACAACCAGGAGTTGGTTCACTAGATCTTGTCCCAATTAATTTGTTTTCATCTAAATCCTTTCGTATTTGTATTTTTTTGATATTAGTTTGTTACTTCTTCTTAGTTATTTTGTTAGGAAGTTGAGCTAGTCCTTTGCTTGCTAGTCAAGCTAACATCCATGTATATAAAATGGGTGTTAGCTCCCTTTGTCTATCATTTGATTCATTTTTTCGAGTTCATACTTCTAAGAGTTTATATATAAACTAAAACTAGAAACATACCAATATGCAGGGAAAATTCAAGGATTAAAGTGCCAACATAATCACGAAACACACCACTCCAAACATTCAACTTGATAATTCATATTTTATCGTTAACTTTTTTTTAATTTCTTACTTATTACATAGAACATAAAACACTTATTAGAAAAAACTTTATTTTTAAGACTATCCTCTGTACATACTATATTATATTGCTTCTATTTTTTTATGAAATATAATAAACTTATCTTTGTTAAAAAAAAAAAGCTTATCTTTGTTAAATACAATAAGCTTATCTTTTTTAAGACTAGGGTTCTTAAAGTCGTCTATGATGATAACCTCTAGTATCCAACCATCTGATCCACTCATAATTACGTACACTTTGCAAATTTTTCTGAGACAAGGTCCTTCTAACTTCACTTTAAATGTCATGCACTGCTTGAACCCCTTAGAATATAGACCGTTCATTTACGGAGTATCAAACTGCAATAAAATTAAATATATGTATGTATATACTTCAATCAAAATTTTATTTTTACTTTTATATAAACAATACATTAAGACTTGTCTAGTAAAAAAATTAAATATGTGATTGCGTACATAATTAAAATGTTACTTTTACAGGAAAAGATTGAAAACAATAGATAATGTGATTTCTTTTCCAAAACAACTAACAAAGTCACAAAATTTTAAAATTGAGTTAATATAATTTGTGCAACAAAATAAATTTTGAAGACAAAATTGAGAAACATGTATATATATAGTTAATTACCAATTTTTTATTAGCGTCTCCAAATGAAATATTGATTTTGTCATTTGTATCACGTGGAGAATGGCAACTTGTCTTTATGGTAGCCTAGTATTTGCATGTCCGTTCATCCACATTTTGAAACATTCATATATACAAATCATATACATAGCCTCTAATTTAAGATGCAATCAAACATGAAATTAATTTCAGTACATAAAACTTTCATTTATAAAATGTGTAGTGACTACACTTTAAATGGGTATTTATGATATTGAAACATCATTTTCCAACCCTTCATTTTTGCAGAGCCAAAAAGGGCACTAATGAAAAGCTACTACTAAATAAATTATCAGTTAGAGAGCTTATAAATATAAAATAAAATAAAATAAACTTATGAAATTGCCATAAATTGGTTCAATATAGGGACCAAATTGCAATGTTGGTGTTGCATGAGACAAAACAACAATTATGGAGAATGTGAGGATTAAGGTAAGAGCTTCCATGATTTTGTTAACCTCCTTTCTTTGCATCAAAGAGCAAAGAAGGAGAAACACCTAATTGATTTTAGATATTGTTGGGTTATACTATTGCATTACAAAGGACAAGGGAGATATTTAAAGACACCATGAAATGCTAAGAAAACACTATATATGTTATTTTTTTAATAGTGTAAACCACCCAATTAGTACATAATTTTGTAAAGTGCTCTAACCGGTCTACAAAATTATCAATATCTCAAAACATCTTTGCCTCGGTCAAACATTAGTTATATTAGTCCTTCTGATAATATGTGGTTCAATATAGGGACCAAATTGCAAATTCAATACTAATGTCATAGACTAAATTGATGATAAATAGTTAAATATAGAGACTTAATTATTTGTAAGCGCTTAAACGTAAGTATCAACTTGATAGTCTAGTTGTACATGTTTGACAGAAAGACTTATATGCGTAATATTTAATAGAGTGAGAGATAAATTTGATGATTTACTTCTTTATTATTTTATTACTCTCTTTGTACAACATTGAGTAACTCATTTTAAAAAAAAAATAGTTAAAAAATAAATGCCTTTCAATTTTCAATTCAATATTTATAATTATTTTTTCAATTTTACAACCTAATTGATACTATTTACGTCACTCTTAAGAGTTAATGAACATTTTTCCCTTTGCATTTATACTATTAATATACCAAATACTTAATAAAAGTAGTTTAAAAAAATATTATGATATCTCTTTATTTTTTATTACAATATATATATATATATATATAAATTATACATTTCTCTTAATATTGGTAAACTTCCATTTCTATAATAAGACAACATTTGTTAACATTAATAACTTTAACTTTAGAATTTCCATATAAATAGAATACAAACACAATAACCTGTTCAATTTTTCTTTTGTATGTTCAAGGTGGTTTATCCAATAATTTTATCTACTAAATTTTTAATTTAATTATGGATATTATAACTAATTTATATAATTTCCAAGTTAGACTTAAAACGTATTCATTTCTCAACCGTTCAATTCCCTCTTTTAGTTTGACTTTAATGTATTATTATTAGTTTTAATATGCCTTTATATATGTCATGAAAAGTAATTTTCTTTAGGTAAAAAGTAATTAATAGAAGAAATAACAAATTGTACTTCTTTGTAAACCTTAATAGATCCATGGAAGACCAAATGGCGTGTAATGAAATAATTCACTAATTCTTTTGCTTTTGTGAAATATCATCTATTATTTGTTGATTTGCCCCTTTCATTATAAGTTGTTTCGGTAACGGGTAGACACACATTACAATATTTTATATTTTAATGTGAATTATTTATATATTCAAAAGAAATTTATGATAAATATTAAGGTTAATTTCAGTTTTAGTTATTCTATTTTTACAATTTTACATAATTAATTCTCTTATTTTAAAATCTGACTGTTTTTATCTCTCTTTTATATATTTGAACTAAAAAATGATGATGTGACATATTTTAAATGATGTATCATACAATTTCATGATGTTGAAGCATCGAGATGTATTAATTATTCATATGTTATTAATTAAACTAAATCGTATACATGTGCAATTAGGGGTGGGAATAGGCTGGACCGAGTTATGCTTTGCTATGTCTGAGTCTGGCCTGTCAAACAATACAAAGCCTAAGCCTGACATGTGGCATGTCATAGGCTTACTTTTTAGGTCTCAATCTGGCCTTGATAGAAGTTTGGTATGCCCTGTTTGCATACTTAAAAGCCTATTTCATTTTAATATTTTTGTATAAGTAATCAAATATAGCTTTAAATAAATTAACGAGTTAATATGTCAATGAAATTAAGTTCTATTTTGATATTTAACATCACATTTTGAAGAATATGACTTTATATACATCCTACTTAAATTATATTTTATAATAATATATTTAAATACGTCAACAACTAAATGAGGTTAATATGCGTAAATTACTAAAAATTGAATCTATAAAAAAAATCAAAATTTAATATAATAATTATAGTAGTAAAAAAATATTTATATTTATTTAAATAGGCCGGCCTAAAAGACTTATAGTGTGGTCTGTACTATGACCTTTTTAACTAAATAGGCTTTTTTAGAAGCCTTGGTCTTATTTATTTAAGAAAAAAGCCGAGTTTCGCCAGGGCCTGACGTAGGCTCGGCTGTAGGCTCCTGGCGGACGGTTTGGCATATTATCATCCCTATGTGCGATGCACAAATATTATAAGAAAACCATCAATTTGTGGCCAACTTAAAAAAGATTTTGTGGCCGAAAAAACCCCTCACAAATTACTGACCGTAAAAGTCATCACAAATACTAAAATTCAAATTGATTGTTATATGTAGTTGAAAAAGCCCTCACCAATGAAAAATATTTTTTTTGGTTCCAAAAACACTCACAAAGTTGTTGGTGGAAAAATTATTTGAATTTGTGGCGTTCAATACCCTCACAACAGACTTGATTGATTGAAAATATCAACATGATTTTGTGGCAGCATATACTCTCACAAAATCAAAACGTTGGAGCATTGTGAGGGTTTAGGCTGCCACAAAATTTGACCGTTGCAACGTTGTGAGGGTATTGACCGCCACAAAATCGAAAGTACTATTGACATTTTGTTCCCGCTTTGGCTGCCACAAATGTCCTCTTTTCTCTCTCTATATATATCATTTTTCCTTTCATTTGTTATTTCTACTTTATCTCTAAATTTTATCTCTACCTTCCCTCTTTTTAAGATGTATTAATTGTTAATTTTTTTCATACCACTGTTTAATGTTAAATAAATAAAAATGAGCATATTCTAAGGGACTAAATTGGACTATATTGCCCTACTATTTAATGTACTTCATCTGTTTTATTTTAATTGTCTTATTTGAGTTGTGCACGATTTTTAAGAAAATAATTAATTCTGTGGATTTTAATGATAATCTATTGAATTGTCTATGAGCGTGTTTTTTAACTCAGTATATTTCTTATATTAGATTTTGAATAAAAAATATTACAATTAATTTTTTTTACAAAATAAATTATTATTGGTTTAAATATGTTTTTTGTAACACCCTAATTTTTATAATAACTATTTTATTAATGAAATGAGATTTTAAATAATTAATTTGATATTAATATTATTTTAAAATATATTTTGATAGATTTTGTGATTAATTTCCGTTATATGGATGTTTTCTATGACGTGTTAGTTTGATATATATTATATTATATTAAATGAGTGATATAAATAATAAATATTTTATTTTATTATTTTATATGTTTTTCTAAAAGTAATTGTATTTTAGTGTAATATTTTAAAGAATAAGATTTCATGCGATTTTATATTTCAATTATTTAGAACTATTTTCTATTTTTAGTTATTTATTTTATAAATAATTATCTTGGGATAGTAGTGATGAATAGTGTTTGATTTACTTTATTTTTATATACTTGTTATGACGTTGTGATTTTATATATATTTATTATGATTTAGTAATTAATATAAAATGTAGATGTTATATTTATTTATTTTATAATTTCGACTATTCACTAATGATGGTAATATTTTAATTTGAGTATTTGGAAAAATAAGTATTATTATAGTGCTTATTTGGAATATGATAATTTTGGTTATTAATGTATTTTAAAAGATTAATTATTTTAAAAAATATTAGTTTTAGAATAAAAGAAGAAGAAGAAGAAAAGAAAGGAATAGATAAGAAAAGAAGAAAAAGAAGAAACGAAAGGAACCAGCGACGCAGTCAAAAAAACGCACATCCTCTTCCTCTCAAATTCATCCCACCAACTCCTTGCCATTTGAACCGATCCCAACTTCTATCCCATACAAAATCGGCCACTGAATCCATTTTTGGCATCAATTTTATCAATCGTGGCTCCGTTTCATCAGAAACAGCTGCGCTATTTTTCTTGGGCGAGCTGTTTTTGGCCGATTCCGATCACCACGTTTGTCGTATCAAAAAACTGACATCGTTTTAGGATTCCTCTCGTCGAAACCTTCAAGAAGCACTACTCATTTGCATTTTTCGGTGATGTTGATGTCGGACCCTTCCAGCGCTCCGACGAGTCGGTGAGACTTTTTCTGCAGTTTTTTCCTCGTCATTTTGACTCTATTTTTGCTCCAAAAATTATTATTAATTATTTAACATTAATTTTTATGCTCCATAAAATTTATCAGTCACGTCTCGACGATTTTGTGAACTCGCCGTTTATTTGGATTCACTCGCTGTACGTTGTCAATCTACGGTTGCTGTTGAAAACTTCCATTGATTTCTGTGATTAGAGAAAGCGTCTAAATAAGGTAAGGGGTGAGAGAGCGTTTGAATTCATGAGTATAATATATTGTGAGATGAACGGGAAAACCGTATTTCCCAACGATTCATCTGAGGCTTGCTACGTACAGCAATAGCCCTTTGAGTGATAAATTGATTAATGTGAAAATATGGAAATTGTGAGATTAAAATTTGGAATAGAAATATTTATGAGGTGTTGATTGACTTAATCTTCTTAAATGTGTGTTATTTGATATTATCGTGATATTTGATTTATTTTTGTTAAATGTGTGTTATTTGATATTATCGTGATATTTGATTTATTTTCGTTAAATGTGTGATATTTGATATTATTGTGATATTGGATGTGGAATGAATTTTATGTATGTTTGATTAGATGAGTTTTGTGATGTGATAATAAAATATGGATGCATTGTGATGAGTTTATGTGATGATAATGATGTATGATTAATAATTGTGATGTTATAAATTTGTGATGCGAATATTGAAGTAACCCCATAATTGATGGAATGGTGATGATTCCAATTTGTGTTTGAGATTATGGTCTTAATGGTGTATCATAGGCCAACGAGGGGAGAAAATAAATATTGAGAAATTTTGAAGTGGAGATTATTTTGTCATCATATAGGTAGGGCCTGACAAGCCTAGTGATTCTGGGGAAGTACAACTGAATGAGCCTGATCGTGGTGGTTTGCTATTGAGCCTTAGGGCAAGATTGTTAGACCTTGGAGGTATTCGGGTGGGGAATTCCTAGGTGACTTGGAGGTAGCACTCCAAATGTCGGGAGCTACCATGCAACACACGTTTACCTCGACTGTCGCGTATATGTGTCTCGGGTTGAGTTGAGCGGATCTATGAGGACAGGGCCAATTTGAATTGTCCGTCCACCGGGATGGTGGCATAGTATCAAGTCTCCTAACCAAGTACTTCAGAGTTAGAATGGTACCACATTGTGAAGTAAAGTCTAAGCTCATGCATAGCATTACATCTTCTTGGGATTGTTCTGTTATGATTAATATGTACCGTGTGCGATAATAATTTCTTTTAGATGATTTGATGTTATAGTGAAATATATTAGTTTCTCGTTATTGATTTTGACTTTATAATGTGATGTTTCTTTTCTTGAAGAATGTTTGTATAATGATACGATTTATTATGATTGATTGCGTGTTCTTCTTACTTATATTATACTATAAACATGATTTCAAAACTCACCTCCTTTGTTGTTTGTGTTCGTCTGGCTTGGCCCTGCGTTTGCGAAATCGCAGTTATTCCATGTTAATGAGTCTTGAAGTTCAAATTTGGGAGAAACTCCGCTCTGATAGGTGATACCGGGAATTAAGGGTTGTAATTTATATTTCACTTTCAGTTGTTTAATTAGAAAAGACCTTTTGTATGAAAACCTTATAAGTACTAGTAAGTTTTTGGAATTAAATCAAGAAATTATAGTTAAGTCAAGTTCATTGAGATTGCATTGTTTTAATTAAGGAATAAAGTTAAATTTTTACGTGTGTATTTAGAGAAACGTGATATCATAAATTAGTTATAAAAATTCTTATTTTCTTGAAAACATATTTTCTTTATCCGCTGCGAATTAAATAAAATAAAATCTAGTATAAATTATTTTATATGTTGTTTTGGGGTTTAGGGTGTCACATTAGTGGTATCAGAGGAGGTATGTCCAATCAGGCCGAGTGGGTCGAGTGTCGGTTCAGTGTTAGTCGAATGTCTATCGTGTCAGTTGTGTTGCTTTGCCTATTAATTATTTTGTCTATCATGTTTTGTTTTTTCCGTTATATTGTTATGTTCTGTGCTATATGCGTTTGTATCATTGTACATATTTTTGAAGTTACTAATTAACTATTTACTATGTTCTTACTCTGATTGTGTGGTGGATTCTAAGTTATACCTAAGTGATTAAATATACTAGAAAATTCTTTGTTAAAATTTGAGTTAATTTGAATTGTTGACATGATTAAGTTAATTTCCTTTTGATTTGACTTGTGTTTCTAACTTTGATTATTTGCTCTTTTGTTGTTGTGGATAGTTAGAAATAATTTTTTATGTTTTTGATTGACTAGCTATATGTTTGAAGTTATTAACTTAATCGAGATAATACTAATCATCGATTGATAGACCTTGTCTTTGGGGTGGTAACATGATTATTAAAGTTTTTATCTTGCTAATGAAATTAATTTAGAATGTTAGTAATAGTTTTGAAACATTAGGAAATTCATATTAATAATAATAATAATAATCTTTGAATATTAGAGAATGGTAAAACTTAGAATTTAAAAAAAAATGAATGACATTTTGAAGGAGTTAAAGTTGACTTATTTTGTAAAATGAAAATAACTTTTGTTTGAATTACTCTTTATTATTTTAAAGAAATTAAATTGAGTTGAATTTTTGTTGATTTATAAAATAACAATAATTATATACTATTGATTTTATTTAATGTTTAAAATAGCTGAAAAATTTACACCATATTTTACTATGTGTCATTTTTAAGAAAATCAAAAAGATTTGTGTTATATTGGTTTAGAGGGGCTTGGTGTGAATATTGAATCGTGAGCATGTTGAGATATTTGTTTGAAATGATTGATTTAATGATTCTGATATTATGAACTTATTAGAGTTTAATTTGATGTTAGAGTTCTAGATTTTAAGGACTCATTAGTAATTTATAATGGTACAAAAAAAAAACTTGTGATTGTTTTCATTACTATTGTTATTGGTTTTAAGATAATATTGTAGATGTTATTGTCAATCAAAAATCTTGTCTTGAAAAATATTTATAAATTTTTTTTTTCAATTTTTATATGGGCACAAAACTTGATTCTATCAAAAGTCAAAATCACTTGAAAATGTTGATGATAATGGATTTTAAAAGTGAGAATTATAATTTTAAATTACATAAAACTGTTGATAGTTGTATCTAGATGATTAAAGTTTTGACATTGTTTTTGAAATTAAATCAAGACGTTCGTCATGATTTTGAAATAGTAGAAAATTCATATTATTAGCAATAATAAATCTTGAATATTCAAGGTTGGTTGATTTTTTTTTTTTAGTTAGATTTTTAAAAAAAAAATTGTAAACGAGTTAACGTTGATTTTTTTAATGGAAAATATATAATATTTAATGTTTTAATTGTTGTTGATTTATTTGAAAGAATTAAATGTATCGGAGTTGTCTTGGTTCATAAAATTGAAAAAAAAAATATCACGATGATTTTATTTAAGATTTAGAGTAATAAAGGATCTACTCCAAGTTTTACTATGTGTTGTTTTAAAGAAAATTAAAAACACTTGTTATAGTAATAGTGTTGAGAAAATAAGTAAATAAATTGGAACTATTTTGGAAGTCTTAATGAATTGAAAGTTTTCCTATTTATCTATATATAGTTTAAATTTTGTTTCAAGATATAAGTTGAAAATAATAATTTTTATAGTGATTAATTATTTAGAAATGTGTTTTTGTTGATTAAAGTACAAGTGAAATTTTAGAAATCTTATAGATTTTAAAAATACACGTGATTTATTTTATTTTTATTGTATTTAGAAACATGATTTACCTTAGTTGTTTTTATTTAGACGTGATTTATTGAAAAGTAATTTAAGGAAAAACTTTGAATTCTCAATGATATTTTTTTGTGCTAAATGATTAATGATATATATTTTTGATAATTTAAGTCTATAAATCAATTTTAGAATGATGTGTAACCTTTAAAGTGACTTATGCACTACCTGATTCGATTTGGTTAGGTAACATATTGTATCTTCTAGTAAATAATTATTTATCTTATTTGCAATTTGGAAAATCTCTGTTTTAGTTTGTTGTAACTTTTAAGTGATGATTAATTCAAAAGGAAAATTAATCATGGTCAATTTGGAGCAATTAGACTTCTATGAGAATATGTTACATGTTTAGAATCATTGTTTGAGTTATGAGATGAATGTAAAATCTCAGTGCTAATTTTTGGATTAGTTATGTGAATGTGTATATGATTATGTAAATGTTAAATTGTTTGTGCTTCAAGTGTTCTAATTGTTGAGAATTACTGTATAGAGTTAGAGTAATCGAGAGCATCTAAAAGTGAAATAGTTTTATATTTTTTTAATTGGATTATTGATTATATATTGATGTAAGTGTCGTTGTTACTAAATAAATTCTTGTGAGTGTGTAATTAAGTGGATTTTTAACTTGAAGTAAGGAGTAGGAGTTGTGGCGCCGCCTTCGCACTCCTGAACCATGTTAAAAGTACTTTTAATTACCCATGTTTGAATTTGAATGACTATAGTTATAATTGCTTTAACTAATTGACTCCATGAGTAGGAGGGACTAGCTACCCCGATGACTCATCGTCGATGAAAAAGGCAGTGATAACTCATTATTTTGTTAGAAGTGCATTTTAATTTTATTCTTTAAATAGTTGAAAAACATGTTCATCGTTTATGCCAATTGAATGAATTTAATTATGAAATGTATGTTATTGTGAAATAGTATCTCTATCATTGATTTTTTTTTCCTTCTCCTTGATTATATATAAAGTATGTTTTTATAGAGTGATTGATTGTAAATCTATTATAATGTTATTAAGTTATTAGATGTGTTTAATATTTTAAAAATTGCTTTCGTTGTCAGACTTAAGTTAAATCTGTTGAATGTTGGGTGATAGGATCTAAACTTTATTTTACGGAGTAAAATTAGTAATATTTTGTTTCAAAAAAAAAAAAGTTGAAATTGACAATGTATTTGGAATGTGTTTCATTTAACCCAACAAAATGAACTAAGTTATTATTAAATAACTCTATATGTTATGTTTTATATGTAAATTATAGCGAGTAACTCTATGGTATTTCCTTTCATAATTGAGTGATAAATGTGATATGTGTTTATTTGATTTACTGTGTCATGTTAGCCTATCATGCTAACTTAATTGATTTTTGACACATTGTGCTTAACTGAATGGTGAATGCCCTATATATGTTTATTATATCTTTGAGATACTAAGTTTGAATATTGATGATATTTAGTTAGATATTAGTTTGCTTATTGTTCACTATAAATTTCGAGGACGAAATTTCTTTAACGAGGGGAGAATTGTAACACACCAATTTTTATAATAACTATTTTATTAATGAAATAAGATTTTAAATAATTAATTTGATATTAATATTATCTTAGAATATATGTTGATAGATTTTGTGATTAATTTCCGTTATATGGATGTTTTCTATGACGTGTTAGTTTGATATATATTATATTATATTAAATAAGTGATATAAATAATAAATATTTTATTTTATTATTTTATATGTTTTTCTAAAAGTAATTGTATTTTAGTGTAATATTTTAAAGAATAAGATTTCATGCGATTTTATATTTCAATTATTTAGAACTATTTTCTATTTTTAGTTATTTACTTTATAAATAATTATCTTGGGATAGTAGTGATATTGTGTTTGATTTACTTTATTTTTATATACTTGTTATGACGTTGTGATTTTATAAATATTTATTGTGATTTAGTAATTAATATAAATTGTTAATGTTATATTTATTTATTTATTTTAACTTTGACTACTCTATAAAGATGATATATTTTTATGTGATCATAAAAAAAAATATTATAGTAATAATTATAGTTATTATTTTGAATATGAGAATTTTGGTTAAAATTATATTTATCTATGTTAAGGAAAAATAATATTATGTCAAAATGATTATTTTGGAAAAAAAAAATTTCTAACTTAGTTGACTAAAATAAATTATTTGTTTACTTTTAGAAATACTAAATAATGGACTTTGGACCATACAACTATTTACACTATTATTTTCACTTCTGCATATTAATTTGGGCTATTATCATTGCTGAATTGGATTTTTCTTTCTGACACATGCGAGTTGCTCTTTACACCCTTATTTCTGCCTCTGGACTCCCCTATAGTCTATTTTACTTCTGCACCTGTATACTGTTATCTACACCCCTCAATCTGTAATAAAAAAAAAATAAAACAGAAGGCACCAGCGCAGCCATACGCATCAACATTCTGTTCCTCTCAAATTCATCTCATCAATTCCTTGTTATTTGAATCGATCCCAACTTCTATCCCACACAAAATCGGCCACTGAATCCATTTTTGGCATCAATTTTATCAATCGTGGCTCCTTTTCATCAGAAACAGCTGCGCTATTTTTCTTGGGCGAGCTGTTTTTGGCCGATTCCGATCAACACGTTTGTCGTATCAAAAAACTGACATCATTTTTGGATTCCTCTCGTCGAAACCTTCAAGAAGCATTACTCATTTGCATTTTTCGGTGAAGTTGACGTCAGACCCTTCCGGCGCTCCGACGAGTCGGTGAGACTTTTTCTGCGGTTTTTTCTCGTCGTTTTGACTCTATTTTTGCTCCAAAAATTATTATTAATTATTTAACATTGATTTTTATGCTCTGCATAATTTATCAGTCACGTCTCAGAGATTTTGTGAATTCGCCGTTTATTTGGATTCACTCGCTATACGTCGTCGATTTACGGTTGCGGTTGAAAACTTCCATTGATGTCTGTTACTACAGAAAATGTCTAACTAAGGTAAGGGGTGAGATAGCGTTTAAATTCATGAGTATAATATATTGTGAGATGAACGGGAAAACCGTATTTCCCAACGATTCATCCGGGGCTTGCTACGTACGGCAGTAGCCCTTTGAGTGATAAATTGATTAATGTGAAAATATGGAAATTGTGAGATTAAAATTTGGAATAGAAATATGTATAAGGTGTTGATTGATTTAATTTTGTTAAATGTGTGTTATTTGATATTATCGTGATATTTGATTTATTTTCGTTAAATGTGTGATATTTGATATTATTGTGATATTGGATGTGGAATGAATTTTATGTATGTTTGATTAGATGAGTTTTGTGATGTGATAATAAAATATGGATGCATTGTGATGAGTTTATGTGATGATAATGATGTATGATTAATAATTGTGATGTTATAAATTTGTGATGAGGATATTGAAGTAACCCCATAATTGATGGAATGGTGATGATTCCAATTTGTGTTTGAGATTATGGTCTTAATGGAGTATCATAGGCCAACGAGGGGAGAAAATAAATATTGAGAATTTTTGAAGTGGAGATTATTTTGTCATTATATAGGTAAGGCCTGACAAGCTTGTTGGAACCAAGTTGGTTCTAAGTACTTAGGATTTTGATGCTTACAAATGTACTTCATGTAAACTTATTTTGTACTTTGAATTATTAAGTTAAATGCCCCAGAAACTGAAGGAATCAGAAGCAGTGATCAAAGGATTCCAGAAAAATGAATTCTGGAATGACTAGAAGATACTCCAGGAATGTCAAAACATGACCAGAAGATATCTTTGATGGCCCAGATCAGAAGGAATAAAAATCAGAATGAAACATGGATCATACCATTGGAAAGCCTGCCAGAAGGAGAGTTGTTCCAGACAAACAGGAATCAAATATCAATTTTATTCCAGAAGTTATTCAAACCAGAAGATGGCCTGGCAGTGAAAAATTACACAGTCCAGATTTGTTCCAGACTTGACCAGAAGGTATGTTTATGAGTCCAGAACAAGAGGATCAATCCAGATTTGGCCCAGATCATAAGATAACATGATTCAGGGCATGGAACTAAGTCCAGACCAAAAGAAATGAGTTCCAGAATCAATCCAGACCTGGTCCAAAATTAAAAGTAAAATGTCCAGACTGAAATATTTTATGTTCAAGTTAATTTCAGTTTGTTCCAGACCAAAGTCCAGAATCTGTCCAGATCAGAGTAAAAACTTCCAGATCAATGGTTCAGAAATAATTATTTGGTCCAGTGATGGTCCAGATCAGAAAATCAGACCATGGCCCAGTGGTGGCCGAAATCAGAGGGACATACTGTGCAGTCCAGCAAAGGCCGAATTCAGAGGATTTTAGCATATCAGGTGCGCGTCCAGGAATGGCCGAAATCAGAGGATCACAGCATATCAATTCGGCTGGTCCAGCTGTGGAATATAGCATGAAGATCCAAGGGTGCAGATTTGATCATGAGGATTAAAGAATCTTAGAAAAATGCTCAAAACAAAATTGGAGAAAAAGGCTCAAAACAGAATCTGAGCAAACTACTCCAGAATATTTTCAAAACAGATTAATCGTAAAATACTGCAGAAGTAAAGCATCAGTGAAGTTCTAAAGTTCAACTATAAATAGAGACTTAATGCTGAAGAATAAAGTATCGAAAATCACAAAAGAGTCATACACTTCCAAAGCAACAAACACCCAAATTTTCATAGAAGTCAATTGTGAGTTTTAGCTTTCAAGAAGCAAGTACTCTTGTTATTTTCTTTCCACTGTGTCAAATCTAAGTTGTTGAAGTAGAGTCTACAAACTGAGGGAGTCAGTAGAGGTAGTAGGTTACTTGGCAATTAGATTCATAGTGTTGTGTGTCAAATCTAAGTTGTTGAAGTAGAGTCTACAATCTGAGGGAGTCAGAAGGGGTAGCAGATTACTTGGCAATTAGATTGTGATTTCTTCTACAATCTGGGGTTGTCAGATTAGCTGAAGACAGGTGTTTTCCTCAAGAAGTCTAGGATTGTTAGACTATTGAGAAGACTGACTTGGAGGGTCAGTAGCAAGGTTGTAATTCAAGTTTGAATTAGTGAAATCCTTCAAGGCGAAGGGACTGGACGTAGCCTCGTTAACGGTGAACCAGTATAAAATCTGTGAATTTTTATTTTTATTTTTATCCGCTGCTAACTCTGTTTTAATTATACATCAAGTTTTGTTTTGAAAGTATTAAAACAGGAAAAGTATTCAAGTTAAGTCAAACACAATTCAATCCCCCTTCTCGTGTTTGCACCTTCAAAGCCTAGTGATTCTAGGGAAGTACAACTGAATGAGCCTGATCGTGGCGGTTTGCTGTTGAGCCTTAGGGCAAGATTGTTAGACCTTGGAGGTATTCGGGTGGGGAATTCCTAGGTGACTTGGAGGTAGCACTCCAAATGTCGGGAGCTACCATGCAACACACGTTTACCTCGACTGTCGCGTATATGTGTCTCGGGTTGAGTTGAGCGGATCTATGAGGACAAGGCCAATTTGAATTGTTCGTCCACCGGGATGATGGCATAGTATCAAGTCTCCTAACCAAGTACTTCAGAGTTAGAATGGTACCACATTGTGAAGTAGAGTCTAAGCTCATGCATAGCATTACATCTTCTTGGGATTGTTCTGTTATGATTAATATGTACCGTGTGCGATAATAATTTCTTTTAGATGATTTGATGTTATAGTGAAATATATTAGTTTCTCGTTAGTGATTTTGACTTTCTAATGTGATGTTTCTTTTCTTGAAGAATGTTTGTATAATGATACGATTTATTATGATTGATTGCGTGTTCTTCTTACTTATATTATACTATAAACATGATTTCAAAACTCACCTCCTTTGTTGTTTGTGTTCGCCTGGCTTGGCCCTGCGTTTGCGAAATCGCAGTTATTACAGGTTAATGAGTCTTGAAGTTCAAATTTGGGAGAAACTCCGCTCTGATAGGTGATACCGGGAATTAAGGGTTGTAATTTATATTTCACTTTCAGTTGTTTAATTAGAAAAGACCTTTTGTATGAAAACCTTATAAGTACTAGTAAGTTTTTGGAATGAAATCAAGAAATTATAGTTAAGTCAAGTTCATTGAGATTGCATTGTTTTAATTAAGGAATAAAGTTAAATTTTTACGTGTGTATTTAGAGAAACGTGATATCATAAATTAGTTATAAAAATTCTTATTTTCTTGAAAATATATTTTCTTTAGCCGCTGCGAATTAAATAAAATAAAATCTAGTATAAATTATTTTATATGTTGTTTTGGGGTTTAGGGTGTCACATTATACAATCTCATGATGTAAAAGCATTGAAATATATTAATTATTCATATGTTATTAATTAAACTAAATTATTGTATACTTGTGCAATGCACGGAAAAAATAATCTTTATTTAATATTCTTATTTTATTTTAAGAAATACATGTTTTTGAAAATAACATTTAATAACTAGTTTAAATAATTTTTTAATATTAAAATTTAAAATATATGAAAAATACTACGTCCAAAAATTTACACTTATATTTCGTATATGCAGTGAGGTATGCATGATCAACATAATATAAGTTATTAATTTTAAAAGCTTAAATATTTGATTCATCCATGTAAGTTTGCGTCAGACTGATTTTCGTCCCTATAAGTTTTTTTTTTAATTTAAACCTTGTAAGTTCAATTTAGTTTTAAAATCATCATTGTTGTTAAAAAAAAACTTATGTGGCAAATGAAAGAGTGACGTGATAGTCTTTGACATAACAATAGTTGATGATATGTCAAATATTTGACAACTAGGTATACTTTAGAGGACTAAATCATAAATTCCTAAATTTAAAAAACCTAAAATTTGAAATCCTCTTTTTTCTTCTTCTCCTTCGTGCATCTTAAAATCCGAGCTATGTTTGTTCTTCGTTGAACCATGGCGTCATTTTCGTTTGCAACAAACTCAACTCATTTCAATTGTCTAAGTGTGGGTGTTGAAAAACGATGCGTATATTCGTCTCTAACACATATAAAAATCTTAAACAACGATTTTGGAGATGTCCGCATTGAGATGTGAGTAATTTTTCTTAAATATGTGATTTTTATGTTTATTCTTTGTAATTATTGTTTACATTTACGAAATTTAATGTTTAATTTTTTGTTTTCTTAATTGTATTTTTTAATAATTTAATTTATCGTATTCTATTATTAATTATTTAATCAATAATAATCATCCATAAAATTGCTGTTTTTTTTTGTAACAATAGGGATGATTTTAAAAAATTAAACTAATATGGTTTAAATTAAAAAAAAATTACATGGACAAAAATAAAAAACACAGGAACCTAAAAATGACGATGTAGTTGTAGTTGACTTTAATAGCCATATACCAAGGGTTATGCACATTGAAGGTATGGTAACAAGCGTTAGATAGGTCCATTTGAAAAATATTAATTTAGCTGCTTGCATTGATGTAGCAAAAGACTATTGAAATTAGTATGTATTACTTTTATTGGTTTTGATATTCTTATTTTATATTCTTTAATTTAGATGACTAATTTGTTATTTTGAAAATTTATGAATTAAAGTGACTAACATCTAAACTATTAAGGACTAAAAATGACTGAATTTATTAATTTTTCACCAAAATTTGTTATATTAAATATTTTTTTAATTCTAATCAAATTAAACTTGTGTGCATTAATTGTGTACGAGCTAATGTAACTTTATTTTATGTGGGGCTTCTACGGTATATTTGTAAATTCACATGTTTTGATATTATCAAAGTAATTGACCAATAGTTGAATGATATAGCTTTGTCAACTGGTAATATTGATTTAGTTAATCTTTAATATACAATATATAAATGCTGACGCGAATGAGTTAGTGATAAATTAACTCAATTATCAGTTAAAATTTTGATAACATCAGTATACTCTTTTTTTCTTCGTAGTACCGTAGAAGTTGTCTTATTTTATGAATAAAAAAGGGGAACCCCTACATTTGTTAATGTTGATATTGGTTTTAATAGAAATCTATAGAAAAACATCAACAGATATATATATTTAGTGTGAACTTTCGGCAAGTTAAAAAGTAAAGTTCAATACATATGTAAATCTTTTAAGGATAGAGAAAGTTTGACATTCAAGTTTTATATAATTTTCATAAAAAAATGATTATGTCAAACATACACGGTTCAAAGTAATGATGATATACAACTTTTTAATGGAAGAAAATGACTAGTTAAGACAATTGAATATATAATACAAGTTAATACAATAAAAGTACATAAAAATGAAATTTAAGCAAACACTTTGGTTGAAAACATAAAAACATCAACATAAGTATACATAATTTTAAATTCTAGAAGGCAAGTTTGGAAAATCCTAAAAATTTAAAGCATAAACACTACGCCAAAAATTGTCTTTTACAGCGCGCATTTTAAAGCACTTCATAACTAAAAGCACAATTGTATAATATTTTAAAATTAACGGAGAATACAACATCGCTTTAATGACAAGCACTATTGAAAAAAAGTTGTTGTAGGGTCATAAAGGGTTTAAGATTTACAGCGCTTTTGAGAAAAGCGCTATTGTAGGGTCACATAGCGCTTTCACATAATATTTACAACGCTTGTAAAATATAGGCTTCCATGCTATGTTTACAACACTTTTGAGCGCTTTCCATACAAGCGCTGTAAAATATAGGCTTCCACGCTATGTTTACAGCGCTTTGTATACAAGCGCTGTAAAATATAGCGCTCCCATACTATATTTACAGCGCTTTAGATATAAGCGTTGTAAATTGTACATCTTTCGCATAATTACATGGTCTTTTAGAGCGTTTTTTTATAAGCGCTATAAAATGGTATATATATATCTGTAACATTGCATTCATATAACTTTAACATTACAGGACCCTTTTACATAATTTTATTTTTAATGTGTATACCACAAATTCTACCTATTATATATTATTGATAAATAAATAAAAACATATTTAATACGTTCTCTCCCTACAAACCCTCCTCTCTTGTTGAACCCTCATCTACTGTGCGCCCAGTTCTACTGAGTGATTGTTGTCTCAGGTACTGTATTTATTAATAGTTGTTGTCTCTAAAACTAATAAATTGTTACGTGATAGTAGTTGGCATAACCTTGATAAATCATATAAATTGTTACCTGATAAATCAGATAAATTGTTACCTGATAAATCAGATAAATTGTTACCTGATAAATCAGATAAATTGTTACATGATAAATCATATAAAATATGTTCGATTTGTTCTGTTTTGAAATTAGACTTGTATGCATATATACTATAGATCGGTATAATGTTATAGATTGATAAATTTGTGTAACATTGTATTCATATAGGTCATATAAATGGACCGGAAATGGATGTATGCCAATTGAATGTCAAAAGAGTATGAAAACAGAGTGAAGGGAGTTTGTTGATTTTGCAGTGAAGAATGCAAAAGACCCAAATCGAATCATTTGACCTTGTTTAAAATGTTGTTTTGGAAAGCTACTAAACCCTAAACCCTAAAGTGCCGACATAATCATGAAGCACACAACTCCAAACGTTCAACTTGATAATTCTTATTTTATCATTAAGTATCTTTTAATTTCTTACATATTACATAGAACATAAAACACTTATTAGAAAAAACCCTATTTTAAAGACTTGTCTCCATACATACTATATTATATTGCTTCTATTTTTTATGAAATATAATAAACTTATCTTTGTTAAAAAAAAATAAGCTTATATTTGTTAAATACAATAAGTTTATTTTATTAAGACTAGGGTTCTTAAAGTCGTCTATGATGATAACCTCTGGTATCCAACCATTTGATCCACTCCTAATTACGTACACTTTGCAGATTTTTCCGAGACAAGGTCCTTGTATCTTCACTTTAAATGTCATGCACTGATTGAACCCCCTAGAATCAGGACCATTCATTTACGGAGTATCAAACTGCAATTAAATTAAATATATGTATGTATATACTTCAATCAAAATTTAATTTTACTTTTATATAAACAATACATTAAGACTTGTCTAGTAAAAAAAATTTAAATATGTGACTGCGTACATAATTAAAATGTTACTTTTACAGGAAAAGATTGAAAACAATAGATAATGTGATTTCTTTTCTAAAACAACTTCCAAAGTCGCAAAATTTTAAAATTGAGTAAATATAATTTGTGCAACAAAATAAATTTTGAAGAAAAAATTGAGAAACATGTATATATATATAGTTAATTACCATTTTTTTATTAGCGTCTCCAAATGAAATAATGATTATGTCATTTGTATCACATGGAGAACAGCAGCTTGTCTTTATGGTAGCCAAATATTTGGAAGTCTGTTCATCCACATTATGAAACATTCATATATACCAATCATATACATGGCCTCTAATTTAAGATGCAATTAAACATGAAATCAATTTGAGTACATAAAACTTTCATTTATAAAATGTGTAGTGACTACACTTTAAAAGGGTATTTATGAAATTGAAACATCATTTTCCCACCATTCATTTTTGCAGAACCAAAAAGGGCACTAATGAAATGCTACTACTAAATAAATTATTAGTTTGAGAGCTTATAAATATAAAATAAAATAAACTTATGAAAATGTAATTTATTAAAAAGTTCCGCCAAATAGTCTCACAGATGTAATTCTCCCACTATGTATCAGTTAGAGAATGACAACTTATCTTTATGGTAGCTATGTATTTGCAAGGCCGTTCAGCCACATTCCGAAACATTCATAAATTGTTCAATTTTAACCTTAACCTTAACCTTAGACCTTAGACCTTAGAATTTCCATATGAATAGAATACAAACCCAATAAATTGTTCAATTTTCTTTTGTATGTTCAAGATGGTTTATCCAAAACTTTTATCTACTAAATTTTTAATTTAATTATAGATATTATAACTAAATTATATAATTTCCGAGTTAGACTTAAAATGGATTCTTGGATTTTAATATATATTAGTATTAGCTTTAATATGTCATAAAAAGTAATTTTTTTTTGGTAAAAAGTAAATAATAGAAGAAAAAACAAATTGTACATCTTTGTAAACCGTAAGATCCTTGGATGAACAAATTAAATGGTGCGTAATGTAATAATTCAATAATTCTTTAGTTTTTCTGAAAGATCATCTATTATTTTATTTGTAGATTTGGCCCTTTCATTTAAACTTAAAATCTTACTGTTTTGTCCATCTTTTATATATTTGAACTAAAAAATAATTATGTGACATATTTTAATGATGTGTGATGCAATCTTATTATGTAGAAGTATGGAGATGTATTAATTATTCATATGTTATTAATTAAGGGATAAATGTTTTTAGAAATCAAATTTAATAATTAGTTGAAATAATTTTTTTAATATAAAATTTTAAAATATATGAAAAATACTACGTCAAAAAGTTTACACTTATATTTCATAAATGCAATGAGATATGCATCATCAACATAATATAAATTGTTATTAACTTTAAAAGGTTAAATATTTGATTTGTACTTGTAAGGCCGCGTCTTTCTGATTGTCGTCCCTATAAGTTTTTTTTACTATTTAAATTTAGTTAGTTCTATTTAGTTTTAAAATCATCCTTGCTATTAGTTGTTGTTAAAAAAAAAGCTTTTGTGGAAAACAGATAAGAGAAGTGACGTGGTAGTCTTTGACATGACAATAGTTCATGATATGTCAAATATTTGACAACTAGGTATATTTATGAGGACTAAATCATTTGCTACATTGGAAAAACCTAAAACCTAAAATCCCCTTTCTTCTTCTTCTCCTTCGTGCAACCTAAAATCCCAACTATTCTCAAATCTTCATCTGCTTCTTCTTCGTTCAACCATGACATCAGTTTCATCTGCAACAAATTCAACTTGTTTCAATTGCCTGAATGTGGGTGTAGGAAAATAATTAGTATATTCATCTCTAACACAAATGAAAATCTTAAACAACGATTTTGGAGATGTGCTCATTAGAATGTGAGTAATTTTTCGTAAATCTGTGATCTTTATGTTAATTCTTTGTACTAATAGTGTACATTTACTAAGTTTAATGTTTAATTTTTGGTTTTGTTTGTAGAACAAGGAGAAATAGAGAAAGGAGGAGATGAAGGAGTGAGAATCCTAATCCCCAAATATAGTTTTTGATTTTGGTTGGAGGGATTAAAATATAACACTTTTAACTTAATTTCATTTCATTTCAACAACATATAACAGTAGAGATGATTTTAAAACTAAATTGAACTTATAGAGTTTAAATTGAAAAAAAAAATTACAGAGACAAAAATTAGAAAGGCGCAAATTCACTTGTAGTTCACTTTAATGGCCATGTACCAAGGGTTATGCCATAACCCTTTGAAGGTATGGTAACAAGCCTAAGATAGGTTGGTTTGGAAAATAGTAATTTAGTTCATAAATTAAAAAATATTTTTATGCTTGTTTTGATGTAGCAAAAGACTATTGAAATTAGAATGTATAACTTTTACAAGTTTTTATATTCTTTTTTTTTATCAAGAGTTTTCATATTCTTTAATTTAGATGTCTAATTTGTTATTTTGAAAACATGTGGACTAAATTGACTTACATCTTAATTTTTAAGGACTAAAAATCACTGTTTACTCCAAAATTTAATGTATTAAATACTTCTACCTCTAATCAATATAAATTTGTGCACATTAACTGTGTACAAACTAATGTAACTTTATTTTATGGGGGCTTGGACGGTTTATTTGTAAATTGACATGTTTTTGTACTATCAAATTAATTGATCAGTAGTTGAATAGTATTGCTTCGTCAATGAGTACTAATGATTTAGTCAACTTTTAATGTAGAACATATGAATGCTAACATGGACGAGTTAGTGATAAACTTACTTAATTATTGCTTAAAATTTTGATAATACCGGTACACTTTTTTTCTCTCTATAGCACCGTATACATTGTCTTATTTTATAAATTAAAAAGGAGAACCCCAACATCTGTTAATGTTGATATTGCTTTTAATAGAAAACAATCAAAAACATCAATTAATAAACATAAAAAATACATATGTAAATATTTAAGCAAACACATTGATCATTGAAAACATAAAAACATATAATTATAAATGTGTTAAGGTTAAAGAATAAAAACTAAAATGCATGTTTGAAAAATGCTAAAAAATTAAGGCATAAAACTACAGAAAATACAACGAGTTGATAAATCAAACTAGTAACAAAGAACAATATAAAAGTTAAATAACTTAGACTAAAATTTGTCTAATACGAATCTCTTAAAGACAACAACTTCATTTTGCGACAACCTCAATGCAATACAAATTGCAGACAATTCAGTTTTTCACGAAAAGACAAATTATCTAGACATTGATTGTCATATTGTTAGAGAGAAGGCTCAAAATGGAATTTTATAACTACTACCAATTAAAAGACACAACCAACTAGTTGATTTATTCATCGAAGGATTGTTGGCAGATATTTTCAGAAAATTTATTAGCAAGTTTGGATTGTTCAATTTATTCCAATCCAAAGCTTGTGGGGGAATGTTTGAAGACAAAGGGTGCAGCTTGTTATCCATGTTTGCAAGCTAATTAGCCATGACAGACTAGGAGTTGATGAAGATGGTTGAAGACTCACAAACAAACTGGCTAGGAGCTAGATGATAGGTTTATGTGCACGATGACTGGTAAACTGGTTGAGAGCTAGATGATAGACTTATGTGCATGATGACTGACATAACAACCAGGAGCCGGTTCACTAGATCTTGTCTCAAATAGTTTGTTGTCAACAAAATCCTTTTGTATTTGTATTTTTCTGTTATAAGTTTCTTACTTCTTATTAGTTAGTTTGATAGGAAGTTGAGCTAGTCTTTTGCTTGCTAGTCAAGCTAACATCCTTGTATATAAAATGGGTGTTAGCTCCCTTTGTCAATTATTTGATTCATTATTTTCAATCAGTTCATACTGGTTCATACATTCTATGAGTTTATATATAAAGTAAAACTAGAAACCCATTATGCAAGGAAAATTCGAGGATTAAAGTACCAACATAATCACGAAGCACACCACTTTAAATATGCAACTTGATAATTCATCTTTTACGATAACTATTTATGAATTTCTTAGTTATTATGTAGATCATAAAACACTTAATAGAAGAAACCTTATTTCGAGACTAGCCTCCATACAATAAGCTTATCTTTGTTAAAAAATAACAAAGAAAGAGTTCTAATAATAGTATTTTAGGAATGTACTTAATTAATAAAATTTTTTATCACAATGGTCCTCGCCATGGCCACCACCATCATCAGGAATAGTAAAATTAGCATCGAAGGTAATGCTGATAGGAGGGTTCTTATAGTCATCGAAGGTTACATATTCTGGTATCCAACCATCTAATCCACTCCTAAAAAAGAACACCTTGCAGATTTTGTCAATACATTTTTCACGTAACATCACAATAGCTAAACTGCACCGCTGTACGTCCGAAATAGAAATGTTTAATCTTGGAATATAAACCTGCAATTAAATTAAATTTTAAAAAACATTATATTTACTTTTATAAACAATACATTAGTACTTATTTATTCTAGTAAAAAAAATATATTAAATATTGTGAATGAGTACATCATAAAAAATTGAAAATAATAGATAATGTGATTTCTTTTCCAAAAACAAGAAACAAAGTCACAAAATTTTGAAATTGAGTCGATATTATTTGTGCAACAAATTAAATTTTGAAGAGAAAATTGAGAAACATGTATATATAGTTAGTTATATATATATAGTTAATTACCTTATTATTTTTAGCGTTTCCAAATAAAATACCGATCTTGTCTTCTGTTAATTGTGGAGAACGACAACTTGTCTTTATGCTAACCTTGTATTTGCATTTCTGTTTAAAAATCCTCTGAAACATGTATATATACAAATCATATACATAGCCTCTTATTTAATATGCAATCAAACATGAAATTAATTTGAATAAATAAAACTTTCATGTATAAAATGTGCAGTTACTACACTTTAAAAGGGTATTTATGAAATTGAAGCAGCATTTTCTACACCAATAAAAAAGTACTACTAAATAAGTTATCAGTTTTAAAATAAATTATTTTCATAACCTATTATCGATAGTTTATAAAAATATAATAAAATTACCTTATGGAAATGCTATAAATTGTTTTTAGAAGTTCCACCAAATAGTTTATGTATTAATGTTCCAACTAACAACTACTCCAAAGTTGAGTTTTGAAACATGCATATATACAAATCATATACATAGCCTCTTATTTAATATGCAATCAAAAAATGAAATTAATTTGAATAAATAAAACTTTCATGTATAAAATGTGCAGTTACTACACTTTAAAAGGGTATTTATGAAATTGAAGCAGCATTTTCTACACCAATGAAAAAGTACTACTAAATAAGTTATCAGTTTTAAAATAAATTATTTTCGTAACCTATTATAGATAGTTTATAAAAATATAATAAAATTACCTCATGGAAATGCTATAAATTGTTTTTAGAAGTTCCACCAAATAGTTTATGTATTAATTCTCCAACTAACAACTACTCCAAAGTTGAGTTTTGAAACATGCATATATACAAATCATATACATAGCCTCTTATTTAATATGCAATCAAACATGAAATTAATTTGAATAAATAAAACTTTCATGTATAAAATGTGCAGTTACTACACTTTAAAAGGCTATTTATGAAATTGAAGCAGCATTTTCTACACCAATGAAAAAGTACTACTAAATAAGTTATCAGTTTTAAAATAAATTATTTTCATAACCTATTATCGATAGTTTATAAAAATATAATGAAATTACCTTATGGAAATTCTATAAATTGTTTTGAGAAGTTCATCCAAATAGTTTATGTATTAATTCTCCAACTAACAACTACTCCAAAGTTGAGTTTTGAAACATGCATATATACAAATCATATACATAGCCTCTTATTTAATATGCAATCAAACATGAAATTAATTTGAATAAATAAAACTTTCATGTATAAAATGTGCAGTTACTACACTTTAAAAGGGTATTTATGAAATTGAAGCAGCATTTTCTACACCAATGAAAAAGTACTACTAAATAAGTTATCAGTTTTAAAATAAATTATTTTCGTAACCTATTATAGATAGTTTATAAAAATATAATAAAATTACCTCATGGAAATGCTATAAATTGTTTTTAGAAGTTCCACCAAATAGTTTATGTATTAATTCTCCAACTAACAACTACTCCAAAGTTGAGTTTTGAAACATGCATATATACAAATCATATACATAGCCTCTTATTTAATATGCAATCAAAAAATGAAATTAATTTGAATAAATAAAACTTTCATGTATAAAATGTGCAGTTACTACACTTTAAAAGGGTATTTATGAAATTGAAGCAGCATTTTCTACACCAATGAAAAAGTACTACTAAATAAGTTATCAGTTTTAAAATAAATTATTTTCGTAACCTATTATCGATAGTTTATAAAAATATAATAAAATTACCTCATGGAAATGCTATAAATTGTTTTTAGAAGTTCCACCAAATAGTTTATGTATTAATTCTCCAACTAACAACTACTCCAAAGTTCAGTTTTGAAACATGCATATATACAAATCATATACATAGCCTCTTATTTAATATGCAATCAAACATGAAATTAATTTGAATAAATACAACTTTCATGTATAAAATGTGCAGTTACTACACTTTAAAAGGGTATTTATGAAATTGAAGCAGCGTTTTCTACACCAATGAAAAAGTACTACTAAATAAGTTATCAGTTTTAAAATAAATTATTTTCATACCTATTATCGATAGTTTATAAAAATATAATAAAATTACCTTATGGACATGCTATAAATTGTTTTTAGAAGTTCCACCAAACAATTTATGTATTAATTCTCCAACTAACAACTACTCCAAAGTTGAGTTTTGAAACATGCATATATACAAATCATATACATAGCCTCTTATTTAATATGCAGTCAAACATGAAATTAATTTGAATAAATAAAACTTTCATGTATAAAATGTGCAGTTACTACACTTTAAAAGGGTATTTATGAAATTGAAGCAGCATTTTCTACACCAATGAAAAAGTACTACTAAATAAGTTATCAGTTTTAAAATAAATTATTTTCATAACCTATTATCGATAGTTTATAAAATTATAATAAAATTACCTTATGGAAATGCTATAAATTGTTTTTAGAAGTTCCACCAAATAGTTTATGTATTAATGTTCCAATTAACAACTACTCCAAAGTTGAGTTTTGAAACATGCATATATACAAATCATATACATAGCCTCTTATTTAATATGCAATCAAACATGAAATTAATTTGAATAAATAAAACTTTCATGTATAAAATGTGCAGTTACTACACTTTAAAAGGCTATTTATGAAATTGAAGCAGCATTTTCTACACCAATGAAAAAGTACTACTAAATAAGTTATCAGTTTTAAAATAAATTATTTTCATAACCTATTATCGATAGTTTATAAAAATATAATGAAATTACCTTATGGAAATTCTATAAATTGTTTTGAGAAGTTCATCCAAATAGTTTATGTATTAATTCTCCAACTAACAACTACTCCAAAGTTGAGTTTTGAAACATGCATATATACAAATCATATACATAGCCTCTTATTTAATATGCAATCAAACATGAAATTAATTTGAATAAATAAAACTTTCATGTATAAAATGTGCAGTTACTACACTTTAAAAGGGTATTTATGAAATTGAAGCAGCATTTTCTACACCAATGAAAAAGTACTACTAAATAAGTTATCAGTTTTAAAATAAAGTATTTTCATAACCTATTATTGATAGTTTATAAAAATATAATAAAATTAACTTATGGAAATGCTATAAATTGTTTTTAGAAGTTCCACCAAATAGTTTATGTATTAATTCTCCAACTAACAACTACTCCAAAGTTGAGTTCGAGTGAATTAAAAGGGTATTTTTGTGTTAGAGTTAATATTTTCAAAATAAATAAAGTCAAGATTATATATAAAATTTAATAACCTGTGGTTGGGCATCGTCCAGCGCAGATGATTGGTTCATTTGAAGTTGAAACTGAGTTAACAATGTTGATGTTGTATGCGAGAAAACAACAATTATGGAAAATGTGAGAATTAAGGTAAGAGTTTTCATGATTTTGTTAATCTCTTTTCTTTGTATTAAAGAGAAGAGAAGGAGGAACACCTGATATATTTTAGATATTGTTGAGTTATATAATGAAATGCGATGGGTGATACTTAAAGACATAATGAAATACTTAAAAAACTCTATTTTTTTTAATATTGTGTAAACAACCCAATTAGGATATAATTTTGTAGAATATTCTAACATGTCTACAAAATTATCAATATTTCAAAACCTCTATCACTCCATCAAACATTATTAGTCTTTATGATAATATATGGTATAATATAAGGACCTAATTGCAAATTCACTACTAATATCATAAACTAAATTGATGATAAATTGTTAAATGTACCTATCAACTTGATTGTCTAGTTGTACAAGTATGACAAAAAAATTTATATGAGTAGTTTTTGATAAAACTAGATATATTTTTTCAATATTTATAATCTTATAGATTTATTTTTATTTCTTTTATATTTTATTACTTTCTTTGTACAACGTTGAGTAACCCATTTAAAAAAAATAATTCAAAATTATATGACTTTCAATTTTCAATTCAGTAGTTATTATTATTTTTTCAATTCTACAATCGAATTATACTATTAACCTCACTCTTAAGAGTTAATCAATATTTTTCACTTTACATTTGTACTAATGATATATCGATATTTAATAAAAGTAGTTTAAAAAAATATTATTATACCTTGTTCATTTTTCTTAATGAATTATATATATATATATTTATATATATATAAATTATACATTTTTGTTAATATTAGTAAACTTATATATCTATAATAATAAGACCATATTTGTTAACATTAATATTTTGAAAATTATTCAAGTATTTGTTTACTATTAATAACTTTAATCTTAGAATTTCCATATAGAGAACACAAACCCAATAAATTGTTCAATTTTGTTTTATATGTTCAAGATGGTTTATCCAATAGTTTAATTTACTAAATTTTTTTATTTAGTTATGGATATTATAACTAAACTATAAATTTCTGAGTAACACTTAAAATGGATTCATTGCTCAACCGTTGAATTCCCTCTTTCAGTTTAATTTTCATATATATATATATATGTATATATATATATATATATGTAATTGTATTAGCTTTAATATGTCATGAAAAGTAATTTTCTTTAGGTAAAAAGTAATTAATAGAAGAAAAAAAATTGTACATTTTTGTAAACCATAATGGATCCATGGAAGAACAAAATGGTGTGTAGTGTAATAATTCACTAATTGTTTCGCTTTTGCGAAAGATCATTTATTATTTGTTGATTTGGCCCTTTCATTATAGGTTTTTTCAGTAACGGGTACACACACATTACAATATTTTATATTTTAATGTGTTTTATTTATATTCAAAAGCAATTTATGATAAATTTTAAGGTTAATTGCAGTTTTAGTTATTCTATTTTTACAATTTTATGTATTTAATTCTCTTATTTTAAAATCAGATTGTTTTTGTCCCTCTTCCATATATTTGAACTAAAAAATAATGACGTGATATATTTTAAATGATGTGTGATACAATCTCATGATGTAGAAACATCGAGATGTATTAATTATTCATATGTTATTATTTTAACTAAACCATATAATGTGCGGTGCACGAGAAGAATAATATGAGATTAGTATCTTTATTTTATTTTAAGGAATAAATGTTATTGGAAATAAAATTTAATAATTAGTTGAAATAATTTTTTTAATATTAAATTTTAAAATATACGAAAAATACTACGTCAAAAAGTTTACACTTATATTTCATATATTCATCTAGATATGCATCATCAACATAATATAAATTGTTATTAATTTTGAAAGGTTGAATGTTTGATTTGTACTTGTAAGTTGGCGCCTTTCTATCGTTCTTATAAGTTTTTTTTACAATTTAGTTTTAAAATAAACGTTGTTGTTAGTTTTTATTAAAAAAAAATACTTTTGTGGCGAATAGAGAAGTGACGTGGTAGTCCTTGATATGACAATAGTTGATGATATGTCAAATATTTGACAACTAGGTATATTTATGAGGATTAAATCATAAATTTCTACATTTGAAAAACCTAAAATCTAAAATCCCCTTTCTTCTTCTTTTCCTTCGTGCAACCTAAAATCCCAACTATTACCAAATCTTCATATGCTTCTTCTTCGTTCAACCATGACATCTGTTTTGTCTGCAAAAAAATCAACTCGTTTCAATGGCCGGAATGTAGGTTTAGGAAAACAATGCATATCTTCATCTTTGACACAAATAAAAATCTTAAACAGCGATTTTGGAGATGTCCTTATTGGGATGTGAGTAATTTTTCGTTTATATGAGATCTTTATGTTTATTCTTTATAATTGTAGTTTACATTTACTAAGTTTAATGTTTAATTTTTTGTTTTTGTTTGTAGAACAAGGAGAAATAGAGAAAGGAGTGAGAAGTTTAACCCCCAAATCTAGTTTCTGATTTTGGATGGAGGGACTAATATATAAAACTTTCAACTTAAGTTGATTTCTTTTTTAATTAATTTAATTATTTCATTGCATTTTTTAATTTATTTAATTATTAATTATATCATTAATAATAATCATCTATCAAACTGTCACGTCACTCCTCTGTTTATGATATAAACTTTTTTTAACAGCAACTAATAGCATAGATGATTTTTAAACTAAATTGAACTTATAGAATTTAAATTAAAAATAAATAAATTATAGAGACGAAAATTAGAAACGGCACAAACTTACATGGACCTTGTACTTGTAGTTGACTTTAATGGCCTTGTACCAAGGGTTATGCCATAACCCTTTGAAGATATGTTAACATGCCTTAGATAAATTTGTTTGGAATATAGTAATTTAGTTCTTAAATTTAAAAATGTCGATCAATGTAGTCATTTTTTTATATGTTAGACCACCGTTTTAATATTTTTATGCTTGTTTTGATGTAGGAAAATACTATTGAAATTAGAATGTATAATTTTTACCGGTTAGTATATTCTTTTTTTTTTTATCAAGAATTTTCATATTCTTTAATTTAGATGAGTAATTTGTTATTTTGAAAATTTGTGGACTAAATTGAATAACATCTAAATTTTTAAGGACCAAAAATCAGTGTTTACTCCATAATTTATTAATGTTTCACCAAAATTTGTTGTAATAAATATTTCTAACTGTAATCAATTTAAATTTGTGTGCATTAATTGTGTACGAGATTAATGTAACTTCATTTTATGGGGCTTCTAGAGTACATTTTTAATTTGACATATTTTGGTATTATCAAATTAATTGACCTGTAGTTGAATAGTATTGCTTTGTCAACCAGTACTAATGATTTAATCAACTTTTTATATATAACACATGAATGCTGACGTGGATGAGTTAGTGATAAACTAACTCAATTATTAGTTAAAATTTTGATAATACCGGTACACTTTTTTTTGTTCATAGTAACGCAAAAATTGTCTTATTGTATGAATTAAAAAGGGGAACCCATACATTTGTTAATGTTGATATTGGTTTTAATAGAAAACTATCAAAAACAACAATTAATAAACATCAACAAATACACATGGTAATATTTCAAGGATGGAGAAAGTTTGTCATTCAAGTTTCATATTATTTTCATAAAGAAACCATTATCTCAAAACATACACGGTTCAAATAAATAATAAAAAAAAAAATTGTTAACGGAATAAAATGACAAATTAATACAAGTGAATGTATATCACAAGTTAATACAATTAAAGTACACAAAAATAAAATTTAAGCAAACACTTTGATTGAAAACTTAAAAACATAAACATAAGTATTCATAATTATAAATGCGTGAAGGTTAAAGAATAAAAACTAAAATGCAAGTTGAAAAAATGCCAAAAATTTAAGGCATAAAAGTACATAAAATACACTGACTTGATAAATAAAACTAGTAACAAAGAACAATATAAAGTTAAATAACTTAGAATAACTAGTAACAAAGACATAAACATAAGTATTCATAATTATAAATGCGTGAAGGTTAAAGAATAAAAACTAAAATGCAAGTTGAAAAAATGCCAAAAATTTAAGGCATAAAAGTACATAAAATACACTGACTTGATAAATAAAACTAGTAACAAAGAACAATATAAAGTTAAATAACTTAGAATAACTAGTAACAAAGAACAATATAAAGTTAAATAACTTAGAATGAGATTTGTCTAATACAAATCTCTTAAAGACACCAACTTTATTTTGCGACAACCTCAGTGCAATACACATTGCAGCCAATTCAGTTTTTCATGAGAAGACAAATTTTCTAGACATTGAGTGTCATATTGTTAGAGTGAAGACTTAAAATGGAATTTTATAACTACTACCAATTAAAGGACACAACCAACTAGTTGATTTATTCACTGAAGGATTGTTGGCAGATATTTTCAGATCATTTATTAGCAAGTTTGGATTGTTCAATTTATTCCAATCTCAAGCTTGTGGGGGACTGTTTGAAGACAAAGGGTGAAGCTTGTTATCCATGTTTGCAAGCTTATTAGCCCTGAAAGACTAGGAATTGATGAAGCTAGTTGAAGACTCACAAGAAAACTGGTTGGGAGCTAGATGATAGGTTTATGTACACGATGACTGGTAGACTAGTTGAGAGTTGGATGGTAGACTTATGTCCACAATGGCTGACAGACTGGTTGACAGTTGGCTAAACACTTACAGACATAACAACCAGGAGTTGGTTCACTAGATCTTGTCCCAATTAGTTTGTTTTCATCTAAATCCTTTTGTATTTGTATTTTTCTGATATAAGTTTGTTACTTCTTGTTAGTTATTTTGTTAGGAAGTTGACCTAGTCCTTTGCTTGCTAGTCAAGCGAACATCCATTTATTTTAAAAAAAAAAATACACTCGCGCTGTGTTTTAAACTCGGGGTGTTACAATTGTGGTATCAGAGCATTTGGTTAAAGTTTTGGGTTAAAGCTCTGATTAAAGTATTGTTTTGAGTCTTTATCTGATCATGCATAGGAGCAAGTAGTTAAAGAGTCAAGTCTTGTGTAAGTTGTGGTGTGACTGAAGTGATGATGGTTTTGTAGGAAACAATGCCTCCAAGTAGAGACGACACCACAAGAGCCAATATCAGCCGGGAGGATAGGATGGCTGAAGAGATGAATAACATGGCTGCGTCTGTTGCTGCACAGACGGCTGCGAAGACTCAACGAGATCTGGAGAAGAGAGAAAGAGAGATTCGTGCTGCGGAATCTAGAGGACTAGAGGATTTTCGTCGCCATAATCCTCCCAAGTTCAAGGGTGATGAGGGTCCAGAAAGAGTGGACCAATGGATCCAAGAGATGGAGAAAATCTTCGAGATGATTAATTGTCGGGCAGCGGTGAAAGTCAACTATGCCACGTATCTACTGATAGGGGATGCAGAATATTGGTGGAGAAGTACAAGACTACTGATGGGGTCAGCCCAAGAGGAGGTGAACTGGGAGTTGTTCATAAAGAAGTTTTTGGATAAATACTTCTCGATGAGCACTAGGACCAAGTTGGGTGACGATTTTCTGAAATTGCACCAGGGAAACATGACGGTGGGAGAATATGCGGCTAAGTTTGAATCGCTATCAAGGCATTTCAGATTTTTCCGGGAAGAAGTTGATCAACAGTTTATGTGCCATCATTTCCAAAATGGACTGAAATATGAGATTCAAGACTCCGTTTTACCCTTGGGAATTCAACGTTTCCAAGTGTTAGTAGAGAAGTGTAGAGAGGTTGAAGAGATGAAGAACAGGAGGGCCAACAGAGGAGGGAACTTTAATTCAGGAGGGCCTAGTCGGATGCACTATCAGAACAATAGAGGAAAGCAAGTGGCTACGCCGTATAACCGGCCACAAAACAACAAGAGAGGCCAGAATCGGCCGGGAAATCAGAATTTTGGACGGCAATTGGGACAAGGAGTCCGGTGTTATCGATGTGGGAAAGAAGGACATATTGCTACTGCTTTTACCACAAGGGATCTTATGTATTTCAATTTCCAGAAGCCAGGACACGTGGCGAAGGATTGTCGGGCTCCGAAGGTGGAACCAACAGTGAACGCAACTAGGGCTACTCGTCCTATTGCTAGGGGAGGCGTCTATCACATGGGTGCTGAAGCTGGGAATCAAGCTCCTAATTTAATCCAGCAAGATTGCAAGATTGCAGGTAACACACTAACTACACTTTTTGATTCGGGGGCAACCCACACCTGCTAAGACTTTGACCGTAAACTCTGCATGTTTACACTGTACTGTAACGATTCAAAATAGAGATTTCTTGGTTAATTTAATCTGTCTACCCCTACAATCACTTGAGATCATTCTCAGCATGGATTGGATGACGTATAATTACATAGTCTTGGATTGCGCCCGAAAATTAGTTCTTTTCCCCGAACCAGGAGTCGTTCGGTATTTGGCTGCTAACAAACTCGAGGTGTCTCTGAGAGAAGGAACTCATGAATTTTTATCCTTGGCTAACGTGGAGACCAAGATGGATGTGAACATAGAAGATGTGGTGTTACTCAAAGAATATCCGGACGTATTTCCAATAGAAATTCCAGGATTACCCCCAGTAAGAGAGATGGAGTTTTTCATTGATTTGCACCCATGAACTGGACCTATTTCAATTGCGTCGTATCGGATGTCGCCATTGGAATTAAGCGAGCTTAAGGGTCAAATTGAAGGATTATTGGAGAAAGGATTTATCAGATCAAGTGTGTCGCCATGGGGAGCTCCGGTGTTGTTGGTTAAGAAGAAGGATGGAAGTTCACGCTTATGTGTGGATTATCGGTAACTTAACAAGGTAACTATCAAGAATCGTTATCCTTTACCACGCATCGATGATTTGATGGACCAATTGAGGGGAGCAGCGGTGTTTTCAAAGATTGATTTGAAGTCAGGATATCATCAAATTCGGGTAAGAGAAGGAGATATTCAAAAGGCTGCTTTCAGAACTCGTTATGGGCATTATGAATATCTCGTTATGCCATTTGGAGTTACGAATGCACCAGCGATTTTCATGGACTATATGAATAGAATCTTCAGCCCATTTCTTGATAAATTCATGGTGGTGTTCATCGATGATATTTTGATTTATTCAAAGGATGAAGAAGAACATGGAGAACATCTACGCCAAGTTCTCAAAGTCTTACGCGAAAAGCAATTGTATGCTAATTTGTCGAAGTGCGAGTTTTGGCTAGAGAAAGTGAACTTCTTGGGACATGTGATAACAAAAGAAGGAATTGTTGTAGATCCGACAAAGATTGAGACAATTCTTACCTGGAAACAGCCTCAGACTATCACAGACATACGAAGTTTTGTCGGACTAGCAGGATACTACAGGAGATTTATTGAAGGATTTGCTAAGATTGTAGCTCCTTTGACACAACTCACCAGGAAGAATCAGCCGTTTGCATGGACGGAGAAGTGTAAGGAAAGTTTTTAGTGGCTAAAGGAAAATTTGACAACCTCACCAGTATTGGTTTTGCCACAACCAGAAGAACCATATGAAGTCTACTGTGATGCATCTCACCAAGGTTTGGGATGTGTTTTGATGCAACACAAGAAAGTTGTAGCCTACGCCTCAAGGCAGTTCAAAACTCACGAACGAAACTATCCTACTCATGATTTAGAGCTTGCTGCAGTAGTGTTTGCATTAAAGGTATGGAGGCACTACTTATATGGGTGCACGTTCACGGTGTTTAGTGACCATAAAAGTTTGAAGTATCTGTTCGATCAGAAAGAATTGAACATGCGTCAGAGAAGATGGATGGAGACTCTCAAGGATATTGACTTTTCATTGCAGTACCACCCTGGGAAAGCCAATGTGGTGGCTGATGCATTGAGTCGGAAAAATGTGTCAGTATCTTCAATGATAATGGCAAGACAACAAGAGTTGTGGGAAGCATTTAGAGATCTACACTTGGACGTAAAGTTTGCACCAAGAATTTTGAAGTGTAGAATGATAACAATTTCGAGTGGTCTACTTGAGAAGATTGCAAACTTGCAAGACGACGCATTGATCCAAGAAAAGAGGAATCTAATAGCGCAAGGACAGACAACTAAGTTCAGGGTCGGACCAGGAATGAAGAGGGATGTAGCGGAATATGTATCAGCTTGTTTAACTTGCCAGAAAGCGAAAGTGGAACATCAACAACCTGCTGGAATGTTGCAGCCTCTGGATATACCGGAATGGAAGTGGGACAATATTTCCATGGATTTTATTACAGGACTGCCCAAGACAAGGAAAAAGAATGATTCAATCTGGGTAATAATGGATCGATTGACAAAGTCCGCACATTTCTTACCGGTAAGGACCACTTATAAAGTAGATAAGTTGACGGAAATCTACATCGCTGAGATCGTGAGATTACACGGAGTTCCATCGAGTATAGTATCGGACCGTGACCCAAAGTTCACATCTCATTTTTGGGGAGCGCTGCATGAAGCTTTGGGAACGAAATTGAAATTAAGTTCCACTTACCATCCACAAATAGATGGGCAAACCGAGAGAACAAATTAGTCCTTGGAAGATATGTTGAGAGCATGTGTGTTGGATGATAGAGGAAACTGGGATGAGGTATTGCCATTGATTGAGTTTACTTACAACAACAGTTTTCACGCAAGTATTGGAATGGCACCCTATGAAGCTCTATATGGACGCAAGTGTTAGACGCCGTTATGCTGGTATAAGGACGGAGAAAGCATGATTGTTGGACCTGAGATGGTGGAACAGACTACAGAGAAAATCAAGAGGATACAAGAGAAAATGAAGGTTTCGCAAGATCGTCGAAAGAGTTATGCGGACAAGCGTCGCAGACCTTTGGAATTCGAGCAGGGTGATCATGTATTTGAGGGTCACGCCTACAACTGGTGTTGGCAGAGCTATTAAGTCAAGAAAGTTGACTCCGAAATTCATTGGACCATACCAGATTACTGCACGAATTGGACCATTGGCTTATCGGATTGCTTTACTTCCTATACTGTCCAATATTCATGACGTATTTCATGTGTCGCAGTTAAGGAAATACATTGCAGACCCATCACATGTGATCGAACCAGATACAATTCAGCTGAAGGACAACCTGTCATTTGAAGTATTCCCTGTAAGGATTGAAGACAGGAAGATTAAACAGTTGAGGAACAAGGAAGTCCCACTAGTCAAAGTAATTTGGAATCCGATTACGGGAGACGCGACTTGGGAATTGGAGAGTAAGATGAGGGAACAATATCCTCAGTTGTTTATTAACATGTAGTTTCGAGGACGAAACTAATTTAAGGGGGGTAGTAATGTAAGACCCTTAAATTTAAGAATTAATTTATGGAATTAATATTAAGTGTATTTTGGGGATATTTGTAAAATACTTAATATATGTATGTTTTGAGTGAATATATATATATATATATATATATATATATATATTTCTTTTGGAAGATGAATTAAGATTATTGGATGAAGAGTAAATTAATTTAATTATGAGTAATTAAATTATCAGACAGTTAATTAAGGGATTATCTGCTAATTGCGACAAGACTGGTTAAGTGCTGAGGATCAGACAAGTGTCGGGTGAGGTGGCACACACACAAGCCTATATATAAGAGTGAGAAGGATGGGCAAAATTAGAACACCATTCCTCCTCCCTTACTGCCCTTACTGCATGTAACAGTACCTACCTTCTCCTTCCCTCCCATTCTGTTTTCTGTTTCCAGTTCGTTCAAAAAAAAAAAAAGAAAGGGGGAAGTTCCTCAAAAGTGATATTACTTGGAAATCCAAGCACCAAATCAGAAAACCCCCAGTACAAAAGTTATTCCCCTCATCATTCTGGAGCTAGAGAACCCATTTTCGTAGCAGCAAACGCAAGCGGGAGTTTCGCTGATTTTTTTTTTACGCGTAAACGGGAACGAAAACAGAAACATGAGCAGTAGCAGAAACACAACAAGGGTAAGGGCACCTTCCACTTTGTAGTTGCATTAGGGCTATATGTGCATAACTGTCATGACATTACTGATGTTTTCATCATTGTTTAAAGAAAAATTGTTTTTGCAATGACATTTTGAAAAATGGAGAAAATGCATTCTGTTGATGTGTAATGATTCTGTGATGGTTGCTGTTTGGTTGAATGCAGTAATGTTGTTTTGGTTGTGTGTGGGAAAGCTGAAAAATGTCTTGCACGTTATTCTGAAAATGATCAAAATGCATATGTACAAAACTGTTGTGCTTGCTGTTTGGCTGAACGTGTTAATGTTGCTCTGATGGTGTGAGAAAGCTGAAAGTGCTTTGCATGTTGTGATTGGTTATGTAAGAATGCTGGAAATACTCTGCATGTTGTTTTGAGAATATTCAAAATGTAAACGTTTGGAAATGCATGTTCTGTTTTGAGTTTGATATTTTGTTTGGGGAATTTAAGCAAAACTGTGATGTTGTTGATGTTTTCAATAGAGAAGGATTTAAAATGATGAGAGTGCTTTCTGGAAAATCTATATTGATGAAAAATGTCTGAGTTTGTGGTTTGCAAAATAGTGGTAAAACTGTTTTGGGGTTGGTTTTTCAAAGGAAAAAGTTTGAAAATGTGTTGAAGTCTCAAGAAATTTTCACTGAATTCGAAGGTGTATTCGAATACAACATGAGTGTATTCGAATACAGCCTGCCAAGCTTCTGTTTTACTCAAGTTTTCAAACTTGTATTCCAATGCGGGCCTCTGTATTCGAATATAGAGGAAGGATTTTTGCTTCTGACTTAGCATCTGTATTCGACTACGACTCTGTCGTATTCGAATACAGAAGTGAAATTTTAACACTGTATTCACATCTGTATTCGACTACGACAGCCTCGTATTCGAATACAGAATGCTGATTTTCACTATTTGAGCTTCTGTATTCGAATACAGATTCGGGTTTTTCCAGAAACTCAAGTTTTAGCTTATGTATTCGAGTACAAGGAAGTTGTATTCGAATACAGATTCGTGTTTTCTAGAAAACCAAGTTTTAAACACTGTCATGTGAATCTTAAAGTATTGAGAAACTTTGGAAAGGTTTGAAATGATTTAAAATTGAGTTTTTGAAATAGTTTTGCAAAGAAGGTGATGAGACTCTAGAAAACCATAAATGATGTTGGGAAAATGCTGAATTTGTATTGTTATGTCTTTTGTATTCGACTACAGGTATGCTGTATTCGAATATAGAGTGTTGAAAATGCAGTTTAATGCTTCTGTATTCGAATACAAAGGAGCTGTATTCGAATACAGATTCGTGTTTTTCAGAAAATCAGAGTTTTAAATATTGTTTTATAAACCCTAAGTGTTGGGGAATATTGGGAAGGGTTGTGATGAATTAAAATGGAATTTTTGTGATAGTTTGAAGTGGTGGTGATGAAGTTTTTGAGACTTTACTGCTGTAGTGAAATATGTTGATTTGTGCACTGTGACAGCCTCTGTATTCAAATACAAGAAGGTTGTATTCGAATACAATGTAAATTCTGCACTGTTTTGGCCTTTGTATTCGAATACAGATTCGTGTTTCCAGAAAATCTCAGTTTAAACACTGTTTTATGAATTTTAAGATCTGGGGAAAACAGAGGGGAGATTTTTTATGAATAAGAATGGAGTTTTAAGATGATGTGAAGTGGAAATAATGAGATGTTTGAATGTTTGATTTATGCTGTGATGATAATGAACCTGATTGTGTTGAGAGGTTTTTGGGAAAATGATGGAAAGGTTGAATTTTCCTGATAATGCATATTGTTTCAGTGAAGAGAATACACTGCATATTCATACATTGCATAGTCAAGTGGTACCCGCGATGGGCCATAGAGTAATGCGTAAACATGCTGATTTGTTGAGCGATTGCACGAGTGCTGGTCTGTTGAGCGACTGCACTGGTGCTGATCTGTTGAGCGATTGCACTTGGTCTTGAGGGCCGTTAAAGTCAACATATTTGAATTGTGTTGGTCTGTTGAGCGACTGCACCTTGGTAAATCCAAGAAATTGAATACATGAGCATATACATATTGCATCGGGGTGATTGACCGGTGGGTCACGATTTTGGGTATATGTTGATGATTGGAAATTGTTGTGTGTAAGTACTTTATTAAATCTGAATTTCTGATAATTGATTGTGATTGCTGAAGTGTTGGCTGTACTTACAACATGTTTTCCATATTAATTAGTTGCTGTTTTGAAAAGGCATACATGTCATGAAATTTCAAAATGAGCATATTTAATTATCATCATTGATTATATGCTATACCATGGATGTATTGTTTTGAGATATATGTTATGTGTTATTTGTTAATTTCGGTCGGTGACCCTCTACTATTATATGTGGAATTTGGGCTTTGCCCTCATATGCCCCCCACACCTATGCCACCCGTGGGACCCGAGACGACGAAGACGTCGCTTGATTTTATTGATCGCTCCGTGCCTACTGCTTGGGTATACGACCCCATCTTAAGCAGGGCTACGTACACGGGGAGATTGAAGAGGACCTGTAGGACCAATGGAGTAGTGCACTACGTGGAGCACAGCTATGCAAGGATTAACTTTCCTGTGCCTTCTCGTTTGGTATTGGAGGCGCACAGAATTTTTGATGATGCGGAGGAGAAAGCTGGAAGGGTTGAGACGGAGGCCACCGTAGGAGTGGTGACTCCTAACCCGGTGATTGGAGGGGATGTACGTGATTCTGAGGCGGAAGAGAAGAACAAAGAGCCGAAACCAGTAGAAGCTGATATTCCGGGTCTGTCTAGGATATTCGATGATTGTTATGAGATTCCGGCACCGCCGAAGCGACCGAGAATGTGCATTGATCTGACTTCGGAGGAGACTGACCCCTCTCTCTATGATGATGAGGAGGAGGAGGTTACATCGAGGCGAGCGGCGGAGTCGGATAAGACTTGTTTGGGATGCGGAGGAAATCCGTGCTACTGTAGCTTTAGTGCATGATCGGTTAGATTTGATGTATAGGATTTAGAGCTGGAAAATGTAATTTGTTTTATTTTGGAAATTATTGTACTACTTTTCCGCTAACTTATTCCGCACTCTGATATTTCCTTTTGAGATTATGACATTGTTATCTTTTAAAATATATTAATGTTTAGAATTAAAATTTCCAGAATTAAGTACTTAGTGATATTACGGTGAAGTTATTTAATTACGTTCATCGATTAAATCTACGACGTACTATTTTATGAAATGAATTAAAGAAAAATTTATTTTAATTCTTTTTGAATTAAATCTGGAAAATTATTTTAAAAAAAAAATACACTCGCGCTGTGTTTTAAACTCGGGGTGTTACATGTACCTTCTTGATGCATTTTCTGGTGTCTTCATCTTCTACCTCTGAAAACTTCATTTTCTGGTGTAAAATAAGATTACATGGAGTGCTTTTGTAAACATCAAAATCCTAGGTACTTAGAACCAACTTGGTTCCAACAGTATATACTTCAATCGAAATTTTATTTTTACTTTTATATAAACAATACATTAAGACTTGACTAGTAAAAAAAATTAAATATGTGATTGCGTACATAATTAAAATGTTACTTTTACAAGAAAAGATTGAAAACAATAGATAATGTGATTTCTATTCCAAAAAAACTAACAAAACTATAGATAATGTGATTTCTTTTCCAAAACAACTCAGAAAGTCACAAAATTTTAAAATTGAGTTAATATAATTTGTGCAACAAAATAAATTTTGAAGAGAAAATTGAGAAACATGTATATAAAGTTAGTTATATATATAGTTAATTACCAATTTTTTATTAACGTCTCCAAACGAAAGAGTGATTATGTCATTTGTATCACGTGGAGAACGACAACTTGTCTTTATGATAGCCAAGTATTTGCAATTCTGTTCATCCAGATTTTGAAACATGCATATATACAAATCATATACATAGCCTCTTATTTAAGATGCAATCAAACATGAAATCAATTAGAGTTCATAAAACTTTCATTTATAAAATATGTAGTGACTACACTTTAAAAGGGTATTTATGAAATTGAAACATCATTTCCCAACCCTTCATTTTTGCAAAACTAAAAAGGACACTAATGAAAAGCTACTACTAAATAAATTATCAATTTGAGAGCTTATAAATATAAAATCAAATAAAATAAACTTATGAAAATACAATTTATTTAGAAGTTCCGCCAAATAGTCTCATAGATGTAACAAGCCTTAGATAGGTTCGTTAAGAAAACAGTAATTTAGTTCTTAAATTAAAAAATATTTTTATGGTTGTTTTGATGTAGCAAAAGACTATTGAAATTAGAATGTATAACTTTTACAAGTTTTGATATTCTTTTTTTTTTTTATCAAGAGTTTTCATATTCTTTAATTTAGATGACTAATTTGTTATTTTGAAAATTTGTGAACTAAATTGACCTACATCTAAATTTTTAAGGACTAAAAATCACTGTTTCCTCCATAATTTATTATTGTTTCACCAAAATTTGTTGTATAAAATATTTCTACCTCTAATCAATATAAATTTGGGCGCATTAAATGTGTACAAACTAATGTAACTTTATTTTATGGGGGCTTCTATGGTTTATTTGTAAATTGACATCTTTTTGTACTATCAAATTAATTGATCAGTAGTTGAATAGTATTGCTTCGTCAATGAGTACTAATGATTTAGTCAACTTTTAATATAGAACATATGAATGCTAACATGGATTAGTTAGTGATAAACTTACTCAATTATTGGTTAAAATTTTGATAATACCGGTACACTTTTTTTCTCTCCATAGCACCGTATAAATTGTCTTATTTTATGAATTAAAAAGGAGAATTCCAACATCTCTTAATGTTGATATTGGTTTTAATATAAAACAATCAAAAACATCAATTAATAAACATAAAAAATACATATGTAAATATTTCAAGGATGGAGAAAGTTTGCCATTCAAATTTCATATCTTTTTCATAAAGAAACCATTATGTCGAAACATACATGGTTCAAATAAATGATAAAAAATTGTTAACGGAAGAAAATGACAAGTTAATACATGTAAATTACAGAAAAATAAAATTTAAACAAACACTTTGATCATTGAAAACTTAAAAACATAAACATAAGTATATATAATTATAAATGTGTGAAGGTTAAACAATAAAAACTAAAATGCAAGTTAACAACCTTTCTCAATCAAGTTAACAACCTTTTGTAATATAGTGGACCAGCTAGTCTTTTGCTTACTAGTCTTTTGCTTGCTAGTCAAGTTAACAACCTTGTATATAAAATGGGTGTTAGCTCCCTTTCTCAATCATTTGATTTTTTTTCTTCAAATAGTTCATATTAATTCATACATTCTAAGAGTATATATAGGGCAAAACTAGAAACATATCAATATGCAAGAAAAATATCACGATTAAAGTACTAACATAGTCACAAAGCACACCACTCTAAACATGCAACTTGATAATTCATCTTTTACATTAACTATTTATAAATTTCTTAGTTATTATGTAGAACATAAAACACTTATTAAAAGAAACATTATTTCGTGACTAGCCTCCATACAATTATCTTTGTTAAAAAAGAACAAAGAAAGAGTTGTAATTATAGTATTTTAGGAGTGTAATTAATTAACACTAAAATTTATCACAAACTTCGTTGCAATGGCCAACATCATCATCTGGAATAATATAATAAGGACCGAAGTCAAATGCGATAGGAGGGTTCTTATAGTCCTCTAAGATGACTTATTCTGGCATCCAACCATCTGATCCACTCCTATATAAATACATTTTGCATATTTTGTTGATACAAGGTCCACCTAACGTCACTTTAGCTACCATGCACCGCTTGAACCCCTTAGAATCAGGAACATCCAATTTCAGAATTTAAACCTGCGATTAAATTCAATTAAAAAAATTTTATTTTTACTTTTATAAACAATGCATTAGTACTTATTATTTCTAGTCAAAGAAAATTAAATATTGTGATCGAGTACATCATAAAAAATTGAAAATAATAGATAATGTGATTTCTTTTCCAAAGTCATGCAACGAAAGAAGACACGTTTCATACCAAGCCAAATGAAGGGGGTCCACAAGGGAATAATTTTGTTAGCATGGGGCCGAGAATTTATGTGCTAAGGAGGGGAATGAGAAAACGCATGACTAGCTCAATGTTACAAGACTAAGTACACCCATGATCTAATATTTAAGTAATCATGACAGTAGCTATAGGTATGCATATTGTGAGAATTGTCTCTTCTTTCTTCTCCGTCTTACTCTATTTTCCAATAGTGCATCAGTGTACCCTTGTTTCTTCCTTCTAGAATTATATCTAGAAGTGATTTAATACAATCAATCCCAGTACTTCTTCCTTTAGATTTTTAGCACATTACCTTTGGTGCTTTCATTTCACCATGGCTGAAAACACTAGGACGAAAGAACCCAGTTCCGACGTCAAGCGCAACGCTGAAGCTATGGAAAAACTATCAAATGATATCTACGAGCAAATGGTATGGTTGGAAATCGCAAACTCCTCTCGTTTTGAACAACTAGAGGCGATGCAAATGAGCGAGTAAGATTCTGATTTAACAAGAGTGACTTGTAGTCTTGAACTCTATCTCGGACATCAAACCCACACATAATCTTTTCATTGGGTGTATTCTAAAAAGCCCGTGCATTTATGGCCTTGCACGTCTATCCCAGTATAGTGAACGCTCTAGGAATTTTTGCCTCGAAATTCCTTAGGAAACGGCCTCATTTCCACATTCACATAGGTGAGTCTATCAAGAGTACTCCTGTAGTTAGGTACTCCCTCCACATAGAGTATAGATCTCATTAAGAGTTTCTATCATCTCAGCCTTCCATCGCTTCAGGAATCATGCTTTTGTTAAATATAATAACATGTTCATCTCATATCACTATGACTTGTTATTACCCATTGAACCTAATTCTTGGGATCTCCAGTCTTTTAGGTCGGGTTCCCATCATGAGTGACTCATCTATCTATAGGCAATAGTCCCATCCTTTTGGATGTATTTATGATTTTCTCTCTAGCCAATCCTTTCGTCAAAGGATCTGCTAAATTATCATCAGTGCGTACATGATCCACTATTACAGCTCCTTTAGTAAGTAATTCTCTAACTGTGCTGTGCTTACGACGTATTTGTCGTCTCTTACCATTGTAATAACGATTCTCAATTTTTGAAATAGACGCGGTACTATCGCAGTGGATCAACACAGCTGGCATAGGTTTTTCCCACAAAGGGATCTCAGCTAGCAAGCATCTCAACCAGCTCGCTTCTTCATTAGCTATTGCTAGTGCTATCATTTCAGACTCCATAGTGGACTGAGCCAGTATCGTATGTTTCTTCGATTTCCATGATATAGCACCACCGGCTATATTAAAAATATAGCCACTGGTTGCTTTGGAGTCACCTGATAAGGTGTTCCAATCAGCATCACTGTATCCTTCAAGTACGGCAAGAAATCTTTGATAATGTACCCGGACGACTGAAACCAATGCCACCCGTGGGTACCCGAACGACGGAAACGTCGTTGAAATTCCTTGATCGCTATTCGCGCACTGCTTGGGTATTTGACCCCATCTCAAGCAGGGCAACTTACACGGGGTGGCTGGAGAGGACGAGCAGGACTGACGCCATAGAGGATTTTGTGGAGCGCACTTATGCGAGTATAGATTTTCCTGTGCCTTCCCGTCTGGTTTGGAGGCGCACGGAATTTTCGATGATGCTGAGGAGTCAGTTAGAGGGGTTGAGACGGAGGCCACCGTAGGAGTGGTGACTCCGAACCCGATGATTGGAGGAGATGTACATGAGTCCGAGGTAGAAGGGAAGAATGATGAGCCAAAGCCAGTAGCAGTTGAGATTCCGGGTCCGTCTAGGATCTCCGATGATTGTTATGAGATTCCGGCACCACCGAAGCGGCCGAGGCTATACATTGATCTGACTTCTGAGGAGATCGACCCCTCGCTGTATGATGATGATGAGGAGGAGGTCACGTCGAGGCGCGTGACAGATTCGGAGGAAATCCGTGCTACTGTAGCTTTAGCGCATGATCAGTTAGACTTAATGTATAGGATTTGAGCTGGAAATGTATTTTGGAAATATTTGTACTACTTATTCCGCACTCTGATATTGTATTTTGAGGATGGTATGACATTGTTAACATTTTAAAAATGCCTTAATGTTTATTATTGAATTTCCAGAAATTGAGTACTTATTGATTTACGGAAACTTTATTTTATTTCGAATTAAATTTGGAAAATCATTTTTACCATTGATTTAAAAAAAAAAATGCACCCGCGCTGTGTTTTAAACTCGGGGTGTTACAACTTGGTTCGCTGCCCCACTATTTCTCAATTCGAAAGGGAATTTATTTTCATAGAAGTCAACATCATTTGACTCTATGATCACTTTCGCATTTAGGTCATAAAACCTATACGCTTTACTATTTACTGCATACCCAATGAATACACATTCATAGGCTCTACTGGCGAGTTTAATTCGCTTGGGGTCGGGGATTCTGACATACGCTAGACAACCCCATGTTCGAAGATAAGACAAGTTTGGTTGTCTTTTCTTTATTATCTCATAAGGAGATGTTTTGCTTTTAGATTTGGGAACTTTATTCAAAACATAGAAAACAATCAAAATAATTTCCCCCCACTAATGAGATGCAGCACCAGAGTTAAGCATAATAGCAACAACTAGTTCAGTCAAAGTCCTATTCTTTATTTCAACTTTACCATTCATTTCAGGTGAATAAGGTGTTGTAGTTTCATGTAAAATTCCTTGAGTTTTATAAGACTCATTAAATAAACTAGAATCATACTTTATTCCTCTATTTACGAAATCTCTTAATCTTTCTACTAAATTGATTTTCAATTTCAATTACAGAGATTCTAAACATGTCAAGCGCTTCACTTTTATTTTTTATTAGATATACAAAAGTATAGTCAATAAAAGTGATAAAATAACAATTTTTATTTCTTATTAACGTATCGTCAAGTTTACATATATCAGAGTGTAATAAATCTAAAGACTCAGATTATCTAACTACAAATTTATGTGAACTCTTTGTTATTTTAGCTTGACTACAAAAATCACATTTTTTTTCAAAATTATTTAAAGATAACATTGATATTAAACCTAAGTTACTTAAGTTTGAAATAACATGTGTTCACATGATAAAGTCTAGCATGTCAAATATTAAAATCACATAACATGTAAACAGAATGGGACATTCTGAATTTCAACATTTAAATTTAAACATGCCTTAGACATAACTAAACTCTGCCTAATTCAGAAAAATAATAAACAACATTTTTTTCTAGAGACAGGTTATCATACTCTTTAGAGAAAATTCTTTTGTTTTAAGAATTTTTGAAATCTTGCCAAACAGAGGCAATTTGTCGATAATAACAATCAATTTGAAATTCATCTAAAAGTCATACCTTAAGATGATCTCTTGAGCTATCTTCTGAATTTCTCCACATATTTGTCATCGGTAATCTGATACTTGAGCTAGCGGCTACAACACACTTTTTACCTCGAAGTTCTTCGGTATCATATTTCTTCTTTATAGCATTTCAGGCTACAACACACTTTTTAGCTCCAACTTTCCCTTCTTAATAGCATCTCATACCTGTCTAGCACTGTTGCTGGAACTGTAGTATTCATACAGATCACCAGCAAGTCTATTAAGAATATAATTATTCTTATATAGGTAATCATTACCCTCCCAGGGGTTAATTCTCCAGCTTTCTTATCCTTTTCTGTTTGCCTCAAAAAAACATATCCAGTAATGTCTTCATTTTACGTGGCAGAAAAACGTCTTAAAATTGTTGTATTTTGAGTTTGAAAAAACTGTTTAAAAATCACAATTTGTGCCACCGAAGATATTACTAGGTTGAGTCGCGGACTAGGTCGCTCTTTTTAAGACGTTTCGTGGCACTGCCCAAATTGTGCAAAGCAGACTATCAACCACGACGTCCAATGGATAAAACAGCCCATATTCACTGTATCGGAGTTCCACTGCGCTGTAGAAAATCGTTCTAGAATTACACCCTCAATATGGCTGTTAAAGCCACTCTCAATATGACGGTTAAAGTCACTCTTAATAAGGCGATTAAAGCCTCGCAATATGGTACTATAACCACTCATAACACAAAATGACGACACTCTAGAGGATTGCATCATGCATCATAAAAACACTTTAAAAGGATCGTGGTATTGTGATCACTCAAAACTCAATGGAACTACGGCATAACAACCACTCTAAAATATCGAAGGGACTACAGTATAACAACCGCTTTAAAATATCGAAGGGACTACGATACGATACCGCTATAGAATATCGAAGGGACTACGGTATAACAACCGCTTTAAAATATCGAAGGGACTACAATACAATACCGCTCTAAAATATCGAAGGGATTACGGTACAATACCACTCTAAAATATCGAAGGGACAGAAAGAAAGGGGAGAAGTGGCTCATTAACAATCGAGCAGAATATAAGAGGGAGAAAAGAAAAAGTTGGGAAATGCCTCCATCTTTGGTGTGCTTTTTACAGTAAATTGACACTCTTTATATAGTGATGGAAGCAAACCCACAGATGTTTCCTAACCAATGTGGGACTTCAACAAAATTTTGAGAATATTTATATAAACTATTCAAAATGAGAGTTTATCAATGTGGGACTTCAACAATTTTTAAATTCACACATTTGTTCCAGCAATCCCCCACTTGAATCAACACACCCCGCTCCTTCCCACCAACAAGACCCATGAACCTAAACCAAAAAAACCCAAATATAAAACGCATTTCCCCAGCTGTAATGCAATTAAGAAGAGAAAAAGTTCTCTGCGATGAGAAATTTTCTCTAACCCATAATTGTCCAAACCGTCAAGTCATGATGTTGCAAGTTGATGATTGTGAAGTTTAGATTTTCCAAGAGCCAAATAAATGTTGGAACCAAGTTGGTTCTTTCACTTAAAGTTTTGATGTTAACAAAAGTATTTTATGAAAATAACATATTTCATTTAGAAGAAGAATGAAAAATGCCACTAGAGATGGCGTCACCAGAAGATGAAGATGACGTAACCAGAAGATACAAGTCAGAAGTAGAGGAAGTTACCATAGGAAGTCACCAGAGGATGATCACCAGACGATGGTCACCAGAGGATATCACCAGAGGATATCATCTGAGGATATCATCAGAGGATATTATCAGAGGATATCATCAGAGAATATCATCAGAGGATATCATTAGAGGATATTACCAGAGGATATCACCTGAGGATATAATCAAAGGAACCTGTCAGGGGATATCATAAGAAGATCCCATCGAAGGATATAATCAGAAGTTCCCATCAAAGGATACAATCAGAGGATTCCGTCGGAGGATAATTCTAGAGGATCTCATTAGAGGCAAAAATCAGAAGCTACATCATTAGAAGCTGAAGTATGCTCAGAACAGAATATGAGCAAAATGCTCAAAACAGAATCGGAGCAAAAAACTCCAGAAACATAATCTAGCTGAAATTATGCTCAAAACAGAATCTGAGGAAAATACTCCAAAATATTCTCAGAACATAATCAATCGATATACACTCCAAAAGTAAAGCAACAGATCAAAGTGAAGCTCTAATTTCAACAATAAATAGAGGCTTAATGCTGAAGAATAATGTATCGAAAAATAGAAGAACTCAAGCAAAAATTCCTATGTATTCAAAGAGTTCAAAGGAGAGAAACACCTGCTTAAAAGATAAATATTTTATAAGTGTTCTTTTCTTAGAGTGTGACACTAATTGACATCATAAATTTTTCAAAAGCAAACATTCAAGTTCAAGTTAAGCTTGTTAGAAAAAGATTTAGCTCGTAGGTTTAAGATTGTGAAGTTCCTCAAAAGTCTGGGGTTGACAAACTGTTTGAGAAGACTTGGCTGGTATAGTCAAGGTGTTGTTGTTCCTCAAAAGTCTGGGGTTGTTAGGCTGTTTGGGAAGACTGGCTTGAAGGGTCAGTGGTGTTGTAATTCAAAAGAGTTTGAATTAGTGAAAAGGTCTTCTGAAGTAAGGGTCTGGACGTAGCGTAGTTAAAGGTGAACCAGTATAAATTCGAGGTAGTAACTTTTATCATCCACTGCTTATTTACTCTGATTGTTCACTATTCAACTAATTAGCAAAAATAATTAAAGTTTGTCAAACACAATTCAACCCCCTTCTTGTGTTGCACCTTCAATTGGTATCAGTTCTCGGTCTCAAGGATGAGCACTTTACCGTGTTTGAGGAAAGATCCAAGGATCAATATGTCTGAAGAAGTTGTTGGAGGAAACATCAACAGACCTCCTCTATTTGATGGAGAACGATTTGAGTACTGGAAGGACAGGCTGAGAAGTTTTTTTATTTCACAAGATCTTGAACTTTGGGACTTGGTGGAAGATGGCTATACTGTTCCAATAGATGAAAATAATGATGAAATTCCAAGAAAAGACATGGATACATATCATAAGAGGATGTACAAAATGCATCACAAATCCAGAACCTTTATGATCAATGCAATCACCTTTAAAGAATTTAACAAGTGCACCAACAACAACCAAGAGCATTTATGATAGTCTGATTCTGACCTATGAAAGAAGTAAGCAAGTTCAAGAAGCTAAAGCAAACATTCTGGTCAAGAAATATGAACTGTTCAAAATGGAGGAAGATGAAGACATTGAAACTATGTTTTCCAGATTCCAGACTCTAGTATCAAGATTAAGAGTACTAGAAAAGAGTTATACTACTGCTGATCATGTAAGGAAAATACTTAGAAGTTTGACAATCAAGTGGAGACCAAAGATCACTACTATTCAGGAAGCTAAAGATCTGAATACTCTAAAGCTGGAAGAATTAATCAGCTCTCTCAGATCACATGAAATTGAGTTTTTAGAATATGAACCCCAGAAGAAGGACAAAACTCTAGCCCAGAAATCCAAGCAGAAGAAGGCTCTGAAAGCAACATCATAATCAAAAGATAGTGATTCAGACGATCAAAGTCTGAACTCAGAGGAAAAAGAGATTGCTTTCTTATCCAAAAAGTTCAGAAAAATGTGGCACAACAGAAGGAAGAAATTTTCCCAGAGATATTCCAAGCAGTCCAACAAAGGAAGTGATGATACACATGACAAGAAAGGTATCATCTGATATGGATGCAATGAAACTGGGCACATCAAGTCAGAATGCACAAACCTGGAGAAAGGAAAACACCAGAAGAAAGACACCAGACTCAAGGAGAAAAATCTGATGGCAACATGGGATAATTCTGATGAATCTTCTGATGATGAAGAACCAGAATTAGCAATGATGGCTCACATCAATTCTGCCTCTGGATCCAACATAAATTCTAACTCTGGAAAGTGAACCAGAAGAAGCAAAATTGGCTCTTATTGCTCACATTCATTCTGCCTCTGGATCCGACACAGATGCTGACTCTGGAAGAGAATCAGAAAATGAAGAAGCAAAATTGGCTTTGATGGCTCACTCTAATACTGCCTCTGGATCCGATACAGACTCTGATTCTGGAAGTGAATCATCAGAAAAAGAAAAAGAGGTATTTTCTGAACTCTCTCGATCTGATTTAATTACTGCAATGAATGATATTTTAAATGTCGATAACAAACTGTCTTTAAAACTGAAAACACTTAGGAAGAAAATAAAACTCTAACCAAAGAAATTGATGTTTTAAAGAACCAAAATGCAGAATGTAAAACAGAAAATGCAACTCTTAAAACTGATATTGTTGTGCTTAAGTCTGAAAACCTAACTCTAAAAAATAATCTTTGTTCAACATCAAGTAAAAATATTGTATGTAATTCTGATATGCATGAACAAGTTTTACAAAATTTTATTGTTAACGGTATGGAAAGAAGAAAATATGCTTCTATGATTTATGGAGTTAGTAACAATGGTAAAAGAGGCATATGATTTGATGAAGCTGTAATTGTAACTAAACCTATTCCCTCTAATGTTTTGAGTGCTATTTGTGCTAAGAAAGGTCACTCAAAATTGTCTTGTCCCATGATAAAATCAATGAAAGACAAGAAACCTTTCAAGACTAACAAACCTGGACCCAACCAGATTTGGGTACCAAAAGATAAAATTGTTTATGTTGCAGATGTTTTGAGCAACCAAAGTGAAACACCAGTCATGGTGCCTGGTCAATGGATGCTGGAAATATATGAAGGGAAAAAGGTTTATGTTCCATCATCTACCAAACAGAAGCAAATTAACTCTAGTGGAAGAAGAACTGGTCAACACAATACCTATCAGAACCAGAACCAAAATCATAGGAGGAACAGGAAATATCAGAGAAATCACTCATATCAACAAAACTGGAACTATCAGAAGAAACATAATTACCTTCAGTTCCAGAATTATCAGAGGAACGTGATATATCAGCAGAAAGAGAAGAATTAGAATCAGGAGAGTTCTTCAAACACTCCAGTAAAATTCATCAAGACTACAAACCAGGAAGGGAATTCAAAGCCCTTCATCCAAACCATCTAATCACAGAACATACAGATTTAGAATCTGAAAATCAGAAACAAGAGGATTTTCAGAGTAAAACTGAAACTGTTGACATAGAGGTTACATCTTGCTTTAAATACTATTATTGTTTGATATTTATGTTTACTGTGATAATAAGAAGCTTGATCTTAAAAATCAAAGCAAGATAAGTATTCTGCAGGTTTTCAAACTGTTAGAGGAACCAAGTGATCCACGTAATGTGATTACTTCAAAAGAAACAATATTTCAGTGGTTTCAAAAACAAGCAGAAATCACCAGAAGCATACTTAATGGTTTGGCTGTATTTAGCTCATTTTTAAATTATTTGATTTGTATTATGTTATATGACAAATAGCAAGATGAAGCTGATGTTGGTTTACCATAACTAGAGGAAGCCGATCCAGGTTTACTAGAACCAGAAGCTGATGCAGGCAAAAGAACATGAAAAAACAGAAGCTTCAAGCAAGAATACGACAAATCTTCAGAGGATAAATCTGAAGATGAGTCAGAAGAAGGATATAGATGGAGTCTACCAAAGCAAGAAGAGCTAAATTAATGATATTTTGGATGTAGTTCCAAGACTAGAAAAGAACATTATTGGAACCAAGTGGTTTTTCAGAAATAAGCTGAATGAAAAAGGAGAAGTTGTCAGAAACAAGGCATGTTGTGTTGCACAAGGATAAAGTCAGCAAGAAGGTATTGACTACACTGAGACTTTTGCTCTAGTGGCCAGGTAAGAAGCTATTCGTATCCTACTTTCCTTTGCTGCTAATAATAACATTTCATTATTTCAAATGGATGTTAAAAGCGCATTTTTAAATGGTTATATAAGTGAAGAAGTCTATGTTAAAAAACCCCCAGGTTTTGAAAGTTCTGAATTTCCAAACTATGTTTGTAAACTTAAAAAAACTTTGTATGGTTTAAAACAAGCACCTAGGGCATGGTATGATAGACTTAGTAACTTCTTGCTTAAAAATAACTTTGAAAGAGGACAAATAGACAATACATTGTTTAGAAGATCAATAGAAAATGATATTCTGATCATTCAAATTTATGTTGATGACATTATATTTGGATCTACTAATGGCATTCTTTGTCAATAATTTTATGAATTAATGCAGCATGAATTTCAAATGAGTATGATGGGAGAACTTAAGTTCTTCATAGGGATACAAATTCAGCAAAGTCCAGAACGTATTTACATTCACCAAACTAAATATACAAAGGAACTTCTCAAGAAGTTTAAAATGAGTGATTGCAAACCTATGGCTACACCAATGCATCCTACTTGTTCACTTGATAAAGATGAATCAAGCCAAAAATTTGACCAGAAAATCTACAGAGGAATGATCAGATCATTACTCTACCTTACTGCTTCTAGACCTGATATCATGTTGTGTGTGTGTGTATGTGCCCGATTTCAATATGACCCTAGAGAATCTCATCTAACTGTTGTTAAGAGAATTCTTAGATATCTAAAAGACACTATAAACCTTACCTTGGTTTACAAGAAATCTCTGAAGTACCAACTTAGTGGATATTGTGATTCTGACTATGCTGGAGATAAACTTGAAAGGAAAAGCACCAGTGGCTATTGCACCTTTTTAGGTGACAACTTGATCTTTTGGTCCAGTAAGAGACAACACACCATTGCCATATCAACAGCAGAGGCTGAGTACATTTCAGCAGATGGCTGCAGCTCTCAACTACTCTGGATGAAGCATCAACTTGAAGACTACAAAATATTAGAATCCAACATACCCATCTACTGTGATAACACCTCTGCAATTTTTCTAACCAAAAACCCGATCCTACACTCAAGAGCTAAACACATAGAGATCAAACATCATTTTATCAGAGATTATGTTCAGAAAGGAGTACTCAACATTCAGTTTGTAGACACTGAATGTCAATGGGTTGACATATTCACCAAACCACTACCTGAAGATATGTTTGACTTCATCAAGACAAACCTAAACCTTACTTTGTTAAATGATTAATATTGTAATGTCTTCAAGTAGGGGGAGAAGATATAGTATTTGATAAAATATCCGGGGAAAAGATGATGTATTTGAAAGGGGGAGAAGATGATGTATTTGATATGGTATCTGGGCATTAGACTTATGGGGAGAAAATATAAAATGAAGCTTAGTCTTATGGGGAGTCAAAGTCAAAAGAAAGAAAAGGTATTATAAAAAATACATGGTTTTGTCATCATCAAAAAGGGGGAGATTGTTGGAACCAAGTTGGTTCTTTCACTTAAAGTTTTGATGTTAACAAAAGTATTTTATGAAAATTACATATTTGACTTAGAAGAAGAACGAAAAATGCCACAAGAAGATGACGTCACCAGAAGATACAAGTCAGAAGCAGGATGAAGTCACCAGAGGATGATCACCAGACGATGGTCACTAGAGGATATCATCAGAGGATATCACTAGAGGCAATCATCATAGGATATCACCAGAGGATATCACCAGAGGATATCATCAGAGGAACCTATCAGAGGATATCATAAGAAGATCCCATCGGAGGATATAATCAGAAGTTCCCATCAGAGGATTCCGTTGGAGGATAATTCCAGAGGATCACATTAGAGGCAAAAATCAAAAGCTACATCATTAGAAGCTGAAAGTATGCTCAAAACAGAATCCGAGTAAAAGACTCCAGAAATATAATCTAGTTGAAAGTATACTCAAAACAGAATCTGAGCAAAATGCTCAAAACAGAATTGGAGCAAAAGACTCCAAACACATAATCTAGCTGAAAGTATGCTCAAAACAGAATCTGAGCAAAATACTCCAGAATATTCTCAAAAGAGAATCAATCGAAATACACTCTAGAAGTAAAGCAACAAATCAAAGTGAAGCTCTGATTTCAACTATAAATAGAGGCTTAATGCTGAAGAATAATGTTTCGAAAAATAGAAGAACTCAAGAAAAAATTCCTAATTATTCAAAGAGTTCAAAAGAGAGAAACACTTGCTTAAAGATAAATATTTTCTAAGTGTTATTTTCTTAGAGTGTGAGGCTGATTGTCATCATAAATTTTTCAGAAGCAAACACTCAAGTTCAAGTTAAGCTTATTGTGAGTATCAACTTTCCAGAAGTAGTTACTCAGTTTTAATTTCGATCCCTTGTATAAAATCCTATAGTGTTAACTTTCCTTCAAAAATATGGGGTTGTCAAGTTGTTAGAAAAATATTTAGCTTGTAGGTTTAAGGTTGTGAAGTTCCTCAAAAGTCTGGGGTTGAGAGACTGTTTCAGAAGACTTGACTGGTATAGTCAAGGTGTTGTTGTTCTTCAAAAGTTTGGGGTTGTCATGCTGTTTGGGAAGACAGGCTTGAAGATTCAGTGGTGTTGTAATTCAAAGGAATTTGAATTAGTGAAAAGACCTTTTGAAGGAAGGGACTGGATGTAGCCTATTTAAAGGTGAACCAATATAAATTCGAGGTGTTAACATTTATTATCCACTGCTTATTTACTCTTATTGCTCATTATTCAACTAATTAGCAAAAAGAATTAAAGTTTGTCAAACACAATTCAACCCCCTTCTTGTGTTGCACCTTCAAAATTATCTAGACATTGATTGTCATATTGTTAGAGAGAATACTCAAAATGGAATTTTATAACTACCACCAATTAAAGACACGACCAACTAGTTGATTTATTCACTGAAGGATTGTTGGCAGATATTTTCAGATAATTTATTAGCAAGTTTGGATTGTTCAATTTATTCCAATCTCAAGCTTGTGGGGGAATGTTTGAAGACAAAGGGTGTAGCTTTTTATCCATGTTTGCAAGCTTATTATCCCTGACAGACTAGGAGTTGATGAAGCTGGTAAAAGACTCACAAGAAAATTGGCTGGGAGCTAGATGATAGGTTTATGTGCACAATGACTGGTAATAACCTGTAATAACTGCGATTTCGCAAACGTAGGGCCAAGCCAGTCAAACACAAACAACGAAGGAGGTGAGTTTTGAAATCATGTTTATAGTATAATATAAGTAAGAAGAACACGTAATCAATCATAATAAACCGTATCATTATACAAACATTCTTCAAAAAAAGAAATATCACATTATAAAGTCAAAATCACTAACGAGAAACCAATATATTTCACTATAACATCAAATCATCTAAAAGGAATTATTATCGCACACGGTACATATTAATCACAACAAAACAATCACAATAAGATGCAATGCTATGCATGAGCTTAGACTCTACTTCACAATGTGGTACCATTCTAACTCTGAAGTACTTGGTTAGGAGACTTGATACTATGCCACCATCCCAGTGGACGGACAATTCAAATTGGCCCTGTCCTCATAGATCCGCTCAACTCAACCCGAGACACATATACGCGACAGTCGAGGTAAACGTGTGTTGCATGGTAGCTCCCGACATTAGGAGTGCTATCTCCAAGTCACCTAGGAATTCCCCACCCGAATACCTCCAAGGTCTAACAATCTTGCCCTAAGGCTCAACAGCAGACCGCCACGATCAGGCTCATTCTGTTGTACTTCCCCGGAATCACTAGGCTTGTCAGGCCCTACTTATATGGTGACAAAATAATCTCCACTTCAAATATTCTCAATATTTATTTTCTCCCCTCGTTGGCCTATGATACTCCATTAAGACCATAATCTCAACACAAATTGGAATCATCACCACTCCATCAATTATGGGGTTACTTCAATATCCTCATCACAAATTTATAACATCACAATTATTAATCATACATCATTATCATCACATAATCTCATCACAATGCATCCATATTTTATTATCACATCACAAAACTCATCTAATCAAACATACATAAAATTCTTTCGACATCCAATATCACAATAATATTAAATATCACACATTTAACGAAAATAAATCAAATATCACGATAATATCAAATAACACACATTTAAAAAAATTAAATTTATCAACAATTTATAAATATTTTTATTCCAAATTTTAATCTCACAATTTCCATATTTTCACATTAATCAATTTATCACTCAAAGGGCTACTGCCGTACGTAGCAAGCCCTGGATGAATCGTTGGGAAATACGGTTTTCCCGATCATCTCACAATATATTATACTCATAAATTCAAACGCTCTCTCACCCCTTACCTTACTTAGACGCTTTCTCTAATTACAGAAATCAATGGAAGTTTTCAACAGCAACCGTAGATTGACAACGTACAGCGAGTGAATCCAAATAAACGGCGAGTTCACAAAATCTCTGAGACGTGACTGATAAATTATGCGGAGCATAAAAATCAATGTTAAATAATTAATAATAATTTTTGGAGCAAAAATAGAGTCAAAACGATGAGAAAAAAACTGCAGAAAAAGTCTCACCGACTCGTCGGAGCGCCGGAAGGGTCCGACATCAACTTCACCAAAAAATGCAAATGAGTAGTGCTTCTTGAAGGTTTCGATGAGAGGAATCCAAAAACGACGTCAGTTTTTTTGATACGACAAACGTGGTGATCGGAATCGGCCAAAAACAGCTCGCCCAAGAAAAATAGCGCAGCTGTTTCTGATGAAACGGAGCCACGATTGATAAAATTGATGCCAAAAATGGATTCAGTGGCCGATTTTGTGTTGGATAGAAGTTGGGATCGGTTCAAATGGCAAGGAGTTGGTGGGATGAATTTGAGAAGAAGAGGATGTGCGTTTTTTTGTTTGCGTCGCTGGTTCCTTTCGTTTCTTCTTCTTCTTTTCTTATGTGTTCCTTTCTTTTCTTCTTCTTCTTCTTTTATTATAAAACTAATATTTTATAAAATAATTAATCTTTTAAAATACATTAATAACCAAAATTATCATATTTCAAATAAGCACTATAATAATACTTATTTTTCCAAATACTCAAATTAAAATATTACCATCATTAGTGAATAGTCGAAATTATAAAATAAATAAATATAACATCTACATTTTATATTAATTACTAAATCATAATAAATATATATAAAATCACAACGTCATAACAAGTATATAAAAATAAAGTAAATCAAACACAATATCACTACTATCCCAAGATAATTATTTATAAAATAAATAACTAAAATAGAAAATAGTTCTAAATAATTGAAATATAAAATCGCATGAAATCTTATTCTTTAAAATATTACACTAAAATACAATTACTTTTAGAAAAACATATAAAATAATAAAATAAAATATTTATTATTTATATCACTCATTTAATATAATATAATATATATCAAACTAACACGTCATAGAAAACATCCATATAACGGAAATTAATCACAAAATCTATCAACATATATTCTAAAATAATATTAATATCAAATTAATTATTTAAAATCTTATTTCATTAATAAAATAGTTTATTATAAAAATTGGGGTATTACAATTCTCCCCTCGTTAAAGAAATTTCGTCCTCGAAATTTATAGTGAACAATAAGCAAACTAATATCTAACTAAATATCATCAATATTCAAACTTAGTATCTCAAAGATATAATAAACATATATAGGGCATTCACCATTCATTTGAGCACAATGTGTCAAAAATCAATTAAGTTAGCATGATAGGCTAACATGACACAGTAAATCAAATAAACACATATCACATTTATCACTCAATTATGAAAGGAAATACCAGAGTTACTCGCTATAATTTACATGTAAAATATAACATATAGAGTTATTTAATAATAACTTAGTTCATTTTGTTGGGTTAAATGAAACACATTCCAAATACATTGTCAATTTCAACTATTTTTTATTTTTTTGAAACAAAATGTTACTAATTTTACTCCGTAAAATAAAATTTAGATCCTATCACCCAACATTCAACAGATTTAACTTAAGTCTGACAACGAAAGCAATTTTTAAAATATTAAACACATCTAACAATTTAATAACATTATAATAGATTTACAATCAATCACTCTATAAAAACATACTTTATATATAATCAAGGAGAAGGAAAAAAAATCAATGATAGAGATACTATTTCACAATAACATACATTTCATAATTAAATTCATTCAATTGACATAAACGATGAACATGTTTTTCAACTATTAAAAGAATAAAATTAAAATGCATTCTAACAAAATAATGAGTTATCATTGCCTTTTTCATCGACGATGAGTCATCGGGGTAGCTAGTCCCTCCTACTCATGGAGTCAATTAGTTAAAGCAATTATAACTATAGTCATTCAAATTCAAACATGGGTAATTAAAAGTATTTTTAACATGGTTCAAGAGTGCGAAGGCGGCGCCACAACTCCTACTCCTTACTTCAAGTTAAAAATTCACTTAATTACACATTCACAAGAATTTATTTAGTAACAACAACACTTACATCAATATATAATCAATAATCCAATTAAAAAAAATATAAAACTATTTCACTTTTAGATGCTCTCGATTACTCTAACTCTATACACTAATTCTCAACAATTAGAACACTTGAAGCACAAACAATTTAACATTTACATAATCATATACACATTCACATAACTAATCCAAAAATTAGCACTGAGATTTTACATTCACCTCATAACTCAAACAATGATTATAAACATGTAACATGTTCTCATAGAAGTCTAATTGCTCCAAATTGACCATGATTAATTTTCCTTTTGAATTAATCATCACTTAAAAGTTACAATAAACTAAAACAGAGATTTTCCAAATTGCAAATAAGATAAATAATTATTTACTAGAAGATACAATATGTTACCTAACCAAATCGAATCAGGTAGTGCATAAGTCACTTTAAAGGTTACACATCATTCTAAAATTGATTTCTAGACTTAAATTATCAAAAATATATATCATTAATCATTTAGCACAAAAAAATATCATTGAGAATTCAAAGTTTTTCCTTAAATTACTTTTCAATAAATCACGTCTAAATAAAAACAACTAAGGTAAATCATGTTTCTAAATACAATAAAAATAAAATAAATCACGTGTATTTTTAAAATCTATAAGATTTCTAAAATTTCACTTGTACCTTAATCAACAAAAACACATTTCTAAATAATTAATCACTATAAAAATTATTATTTTCAACTTATATTTTGAAACAAATTTAAACTATATATAGATAAACAGGAAAATTTTCAATTAATTAAGACTTCCGAAATAGTTCCAATTTATTTACTTATTTTCTCACCACTATTACTATAACAAGTGTTTTTAATTTTCTTAAAAACAACACATAGTAAAACTTGGAGTAGATCCTTTATTACTCTAAATCTTAAATAAAATCATCGTGATATTTTTTTCTTCAATTTTATGAACCAAGACAACTCCGATACAATTTAATTCTTTCAAATAAATCAACAACAATTAAAACATTAAATATTATATATTTTCCATTAAAAAAAATCAACGTTAACTCGTTTACAATTTTTTTTTTAAAAGTGTAACTAAAAAAAAAATCAACCAACCTTGAATATTCAAGAATTATTATTGCTAATAATATGAATTTTCTACTATTTCAAAATCATGACGAACGTCTTGATTTAATTTCAAAAACAATGTCAAAACTTTAATCATATAGATACAACTATCAACAGTTTTAAGTAATTTAAAATTATAATTCTCACTTTTAAAATCCACTATCATCAACATTTTCAAGTGATTTTGACTTTTGATAGAATCAAGTTTTGTGCCCATATAAAAACTAAAAAAAAATTTATAAATATTTTTCAAGACAAGATTTTTGATTGACAATAACATCTACAACATTATCTTAAAACCAATAACAATAGTAATGAAAACAATCACAAGTTTTTTTTTGTACCATTATAAATTACTAATGAGTCCTTAAAATCTAGAACTCTAACATCAAATTAAACTCTAATGAGTTCATAATATCATAATCATTAAATCAATCATTTCAAACAAATATCCCAACATGCTCACGATTCAATATTTACACCAAGCCCCTCTAAACCAATATAACACAAATCTTTTTGATTTTCTTAAAAATGACACATAGTAAAATATGGTGTAAATTTTCAGCTATTTTGAACATTAAATAAAATCAATAGTATATAATTATTGTTATTTTATAAATCAACAAAAATTCAACTCAATTTAATTTCTTTAAAATAATAAAGAGTAATTCAAACAAAAGTTATTTTCATTTTAAAAAATAAGTCAACTTTAACTCCTTCAAAATGTCATTTTTTTTTTTAAATTCTAAGTTTTACCATTCTCTAATATTCAAAGATTATTATTATTAATAATATGAATTTCCTAATGTTTCAAAACTATTACTAACATTCTAAATTAATTTCATTAGCAAGATAAAAACTTTAATAATCATGTTACCACCCCAAAGACAAGGTCTATCAATCGATGATTAGTATTATCTCGATTAAGTTAATAATTTCAAACATATAGCTAGTCAATCAAAAACATAAAAATTTATTTCTAACTATCCACAATAACAAAAGAGCAAATAATCAAAGTTAGAAACACAAGTCCAATCAAAAGGTAATTAACTTAATCATGTCAACAATTCAAATTAACTCAAATTTTAACAAAGAATTTCCTAGTATATTTAATCACTTAGGTAATAACTTAGAATCCACCACACAATCAGAGTAAGAACATAGTAAATATATATATTTTTTGATACGACAAACGTGGTGATCGGAATCGGCCAAAAACAGCTCGCCCAAGAAAAATAGCGCAGCTGTTTCTGATGAAACGGAGCCACGATTGATAAAATTGATGCCAAAAATGGATTCAGTGGCCGATTTTGTGTTGGATAGAAGTTGGGATCGGTTCAAATGGCAAGGAGTTGGTGGGATGAATTTGAGAAGAAGAGGATGTGCGTTTTTTTGTTTGCGTGGCTTGTTCCTTTCATTTCTTCTTCTTCTTTTCTTATGTGTTCCTTTCTTTTCTTCTTCTTCTTCTTTTATTATAAAACTAATATTTTATAAAATAATTAATCTTTTAAAATACATTAATAACCAAAATTATCATATTTCAAATAAGCACTATAATAATACTTATTTTTCCAAATACTCAAATTAAAATATTACCATCATTAGTGAATAGTCGAAATTATAAAATAAATAAATATAACATCTACATTTTATATTAATTACTAAATCATAATAAATATATATAAAATCACAACGTCATAACAAGTATATAAAAATAAATTAAATCAAACACAATATCACTACTATCCCAAGATAATTATTTATAAAATAAATAACTAAAATAGAAAATAGTTCTAAATAATTGAAATATAAAATCGCATGAAATCTTATTTTTTAAAATATTACACTAAAATACAATTACTTTTAGAAAAACATATAAAATAATAAAATAAAATATTTATTATTTATATCACTCATTTAATATAATATAATATAATATAATATAATATAATATAATATAATATAATATAATATAATATAATATAATATAATATAATATAATATAATATAATATAATATAATATAATATAATATAATATAATATAATATAATATAATATAATATAATATAATATAATATAATATATATCAAACTAACACGTCATAGAAAACATCCATATAACGGAAATTAATCACAAAATCTATCAACATATATTCTAAAATAATATTAATATCAAATTAATTATTTAAAATCTTATTTCATTAATAAAATAGTTTATTATAAAAATTGGGGTGTTACAAGTTGAGCTAGTCTTTTGCTTGCTAGTCAAGTTAACAACCTTGTATATAAAATGGGTGTTAGCTCCCTTTCTCAATCATTTGATTTGTTTTTTTCAATCAGTTCATATTAATTCATACCTTCTAAGAGTTTATATATAGGGCAAAACTAGAAACATATCAATACGCAAGAAAAATCTCACGATTAAAGTACCAACATAGTCACAAAGTACACCACTACAAACATACAACTTGATTATCTCTTCTTTCTTCTCGCTCTTTTTTTTTCCAATAGTGCATCAGTGTACCCTTTTTTCTTCCTTCTGGAATCATATCTAGAAATGATTTAATACAATCAATCCCAGTACTTCTTCCTTAAGTTTTTATCACATTACATTTGGTGCTTTCATTTCACCATAGCAGAAAACACAAGGATGAAAGAGCTCACTTCCGACGTCAAGCGCAACGCTGAAGCTATCTAAAAACTATCCAACATTATCCGTGAATAGATGGCATGGTTGGAAATCGCAAACTCCTTTCATTTTGAACAACTAGAGGCAATGCATATGAACACATAAATCAAGTTTTTGCAGATCACAACCGGGCTTGATGTGTTACTGAACCAAAACCCACAAGGAAATCCCCATGGTGCTGGTAACTCAAACAAACAATCCTTTCATGTGAGAAACATTAAACTGGAATTTCCACGTTTTGATGGCAACAATTTCGATTTTGAATTACAACACCACTGACCCTTCAAGCCAGTCTTCCCAAATAGCCTAACAGCCAAGTCTTCTCAAACAGTCTGACAACCCCAGACTTTTGAGGAATAACAACACCTTGACTATACCAGCCAAGTCTTCACAAACACTCTGACAACCCCAAAATTTTGAGGAACTTCACAATCTTAAACATACAAGCTAAGTCTTTTTCTAACAACCTGACAACCCCCGATTTTAGAAGGAACTTCAACACTATAGGATTTTATACAAGGGATTGAAATTAAAACTGAGTAACTACTTCTGGAAAGTTGATACTCACAACAAGCTTAACTTGAACTTGAGTGTTTGCTTTTGAAAAATTTATGATGACAATCAGCCTCACACTCTAAGAAAAGAACACTTAGAAAATATTTATCTTTTAAGCAAGTGTTTCTCTCCTTTGAAATCTTTGAATACTTAGGAATTTTTTGCTTGAGTTCTTCTATTTTTCGATGCATTATTCTTCTGCATTAATCCTTTATTTATAGTTGAAATTAAAGCTTCACTTTGATCTGTTGCTTTACTTCTAGAGTGTATATCGATTGATTCTGTTTTGAGAATATTCTGGAGTATTTTGCTCAGATTCTGTTTCTGGAGTCTTTTGCTTAGATTCTCTTTTGAGTATACTTTCAACTAGATTCTGTTTCTGGAGCCTTTTTCTCTGATTCTGTTTTGAACATTTTTCTCATATTCTGTTTTGAGCATACTTTCAACTTCTAATGATGTAGCTTCTGATTTTTGCCTCTAATGAGATCCTCTGGAATTATCCTTCGACGGGATCCTCTGATTGTATTATCTGATGGGAATTTCTAATTAGATCCTTCGATGGGATCTTCTTTTGATATCCTCTGACAGATTCCTCTGATGATATCCTCTGATGATATCCTATGGTGATATCCTCTGGTGATATCCTCTGATGACATCCTATGGTGACTTCATGCTGCTTCCGATTTGTATCTTCTGGTGACGTCATCTTCTGGTGGCATTTTTCATTCTTCTTCTAAGTCAAATGTTGTTATTTTCATAAAGTACTTTTGTTAACATCAAAACTTTAGATGAAAGAACCAACTTGGTTTCTACCATCTCCCCTTTTTGATGATGACAAAACCATGTATTTTATTACTCTCTTTGTACTATGTTGAGCAACTCCTAAAAAAAAATAGTTCAAAATTAAATGACTTTTATTTTTCAATTCAATATTTATTATTATTTTTTCAATTCTAAGTCTAATTGATACTATTTATGTCACTCTTAAGAGTTAATCAATATTTTTCACTTTACATTTGTACTAATGATATACCAATATTTAATAAAAGTAGTTTAAAAAAATATTATAATATCTCTTTTATTTTTTTTATGAATTATATATATATATATATATATATATATATACATTATAAATATTTCTTAATATTAGTAAACTTATATTTCTATAATAAAACCATATTTGTTAACATTAATATTTTGAAAATTATTCAAGTATTTGTTTACGATGAATAACTTAGCCTTAGAATTTCCATATAAATAGAATACAAACCCAATAAATTGTTCAATTTTCTTTTGTATGTTCAAGATGGTTTATCCAATAGTTTTATCTACTAAATTTTTAATTTAACTATGGATATTTTAACTAAATTATACAATTTTCGAGTTAGACTTAAAATGGATTCTTTGATTTTAATATATATTAGTATTAGCTTTAATATGCCATGAAAAGTAATTTTCTTTAGGTAAAAAGTAATTAATAGAAGAAAAAACAAATTGTACATCTTTGTAAATAGTAAAGGATCCATGGAAGAACAAATTAAATTGTGTGTAATGTAATAATTCAATAATTCTTTAGATTTTCTGAAAGATCATCTATTGTTTTATTTGTTGATTTGGCCCTTTCATTATAACTTGTTTTGGTAACGGGTACACACATTACAATATTTTATATTTTAATGTGACTTATTTATATATTCCAAGGTAATTTATGATAAATTTTAAAGTTAATTGTAGTTTTTGTGATCATAATTTCACCATTTTACATAATTGATCCTCCTATTTTAAAATCCTACTGTTTTTATCCCTCTTTCATATATTTGAACTAAAAAATAATGACATGACATATTTTAAATATTATGTGATACAATCTTATTATGTAGAGGTATCGATATGTATTAATTATTCATATATTATTAATTAAATTAAATTGTGTACCTGTGCGATGCACGAGAAGAATAATCTGAGATTAATATTCTTTTTATATTTTAAGAGATAAATGTTTTTGGAAATCAAATTTAATAATTAGTTGAAATAATTTTTTTATTATTAAATTTTAAAATATATGAAAAGTACTATGTCAAAATGTTTACACTTATATTTCATATATGCAATGAGATATGCATCGTCAACATAATTAAAATTGTTATTGACTTTAAAAGGTTAAATATTTGACTTGTATTTGTAAGGTCGCGCCTTTCTGATTGTCGTTCCTATAAACTTTTTTTTTCTATTTAAATTTAGTTAGTTCAATTTAGTTTTAAAATCATTCTTGTTGTTAGTTGTTGTTAAAAAAAAAGCTTTTGTGGCAAATAGAGAAGAGAAGTGACGTGGTAGTCTTTGACATGACAATAGTTGATGATATGTCAAATATTTGATAACTAGGTATATTTATGGGGACTAAATCATTAATTCTTGAAGGTGCAAACACGAGAAGGGGGGTTGAATTGTGCTTGTAATATTTGAATTCTTTTTCTGTTTTTGATGATTATTTAAAATCTGATATATAAGCAAGCAGAGTTAGCAGCGGATAAAGTAAAATAATCAACACAAATATTTATCCTGGTTAACCATTAACTAGGCTACATCCAGTCCCTTCACCTTGAAGGATATTTCACTAATTCAAAACCTTTGAATTACAACAGCACTACTAACCCTCCAAGTCAGTCTTCCCAAACAGTCTAACAATCCTAGACTTTTGAGGAACATAGCACCTTGACTTCACAATTCAAGTCTTCTCCTACCAATCTGACAACCCCAGATTGCAGAAGGGATTTCAACACCTTGAATCTAATTGCTAAGTCACCTGTTACTTCTTCTAACTCTTCATATTGTAGACTCTACTTCAACAATATAGATCTGACACAAGGGAACAAAAAACAAGAGTACTTGCTTCTGGAAAGCTGATACTCACAATTAACCTCACTGAAAACTCGAGTGTTTGCCTCTGGAAGTTTATGACTCTTTTACTGATTTTTGATGCTTGATGCTGCTGCCTGAAGCCTCCTTTTATAGCTGCAAATTGGGCTTTGTCCAAGCTTAAATTCGAAATAAATCTTGCTCAGATTTCCTTCGAAAATACTGTTGGCCAATCCTGTTTCACTTAAATAAAAACCGTATCTTTTTAACTTCAGATTGCACTTGAAAATTCTGTTGACCGATCTTGTTTCTTTTAATTTCAAACCATATCTTTTTAAGCTTCAAATTGCATTCGAATTTCTTCAAGTCTTTAGTGAATTTTTTTAATCAAATCCCCTTAATACTTTGATCAAATTTCTATCAAAATCTAATCAAGTCTTCTTCGAATTTTAATCAAGTCTTCACTTATTTTCATCAAGATTAAAATCTAGACCGTTTGATCTTATGATCTTGACCAGCTTTGGACTTATGTAATCTGATCTGCGCCAATTCTGTGATCCTTTGATCTCGGCCAACACTGGATCATATGATCTGATCTAAACTATTTTATGATCTTCTGATCTCGGCCAACACTGGACTATGATACTTAAATCTAGACCATTGATCAGAATATTTACCCTATAATTTGGACCAAGTCTTGACTAAGTCTGGATTGAATCTGAATTAAATTTGGACTTATGATATTTTAATCTGGACCATTGATCTTTTAATTCTGGACATTTATCCTCTGATCTGGATCAAGTCTGGATTAAATCTGGACAATCATTTCTTCTGATCTAGACTGAAGTTTATGTTATGGACCATGCTATCTTCTGGCCTGGACTAAGTCTGGACCAAGTCATTTGTTATGGACCAGTTATCTTCTGCTCTGGACCAAGTCTGGATTAAGTCTAGACTGATTCTTATATTCACGACCAAGCTATCTTCTGGCCAGGATTAAGTCTGGACCAAGTCTGACTTATGGTTCCTTCTGGTCTGGACCAAGTCTCCCTCTGACAGGCTTCCTTCTGGTCTGGACCAGGTCTCCTTCTAGACTCTGCTTCATTCTGATCTGGGCCAAAAAAGATATCCTCTGATGATGTTATTTGTCCTTTGATGTTTAGCCTTTGATGACATCCTCTGATATCTTCTGGAGGTGTATCCTCTGATTTTATCTTCTGGTGTCCTCATCTTCAGCTTCTGATTTTATCTTCTGGTGACGTCATCTTTTGCCTCTTGTGACGTCATCTTCTGGTGGCATTTTTCATTATTATTCTAAGTCAAAAATAAGATGATAAAAGTACTTTTGTAAGCATCAAAATTCTAAGTATAGAACCAACTTGGTTCCAACAATTCCTACATTTGAAAAACCTAAAACCTAAAACCCCCTTTCTTCTTCTTCTCCTTCGTGGAACCTCAAATCCCAACTATTCTCAAATCTTCATCTGCTTCCTCTTCATTCAACCATGACATCAGTTTCATCTACAACAAACTCAACTTGTTTCAATTTCCTGAATGTGGGTGTAGTAAAACAATGTGTATATTCGTCTCTAACACAGATGAAAATCTTAAACAACGATTTTGGAGATGTCCTCATTGGAATGTGAGTAATTTTACCTAAATTTGTGATCTTTTTGTTTATTCTTTGTAATTATCGTTTACATTTACTAAGTTTAATGTTTATTTTTTGTTTTTGTTTGTAGAACAAGGAGAAACAAAGAAAGGAGGAGAGGCAGGAGTGAGAATCCTAATCCCCAAATATAGTTTTTGATTTTGGATAGAGGGATTAAAATATAACACTTTTAACCTTATTTTATTTCTTTTTAATTAATTTAATTACTTCATTGGATTTTTTATTTATTTAATTATTAATTATTTTATTAATAATAATCATCTATTAAACTATCATGTCACTCATTTGTTTATCCCATAAACCTTTTTTCAACAACATCTGACAGTAGAGATGATTTTAAAACTAAATTGAACTTATAGAGTTTAAATTGAAAAAAAAAATTACAGAGACAGAAATTAGAAAGACGCAAACTTACTTGTAGTTGACTTTAATGGTCATGTACCAAGGGTTATGCCATAACCCTGTGAAGGTATGGTAACAAGCCTTAGATAGGTTGGTTTGGAAAATAGTAATTTAGTTCTTAAATAAAAAAAAAAAATTTTATGCTTGATTTGATGTAGCAAAAGACTATTGAAATTAGAATGTATAACATTTACAAATTTTGATATTCTTTTTTTTTATCAAGAGTTTTCATATTCTTTAATTTAGATGACGAATTTTTTATTTCGAAAATTTGTGGACTAAATTGACTTACATCTAAATTTTTAAGAACTAAAAATCACTGTTTACTCCATAATTTTTTGTATTAAATATTTCTACCTCTAATCAATATAAATTTGTGCGTATTAACTATGTACAAACTAATGTAACTTTATTTTATGGGGACTTCTACAGTTTATTTGAAAATTGACATGTTTTTGTACTATCAAATTAATTGATCAGTAGTTGAATAGTATTGCTTCGTCAATGAGTACTAATAATTTAGTCAACTTTTAGTATAGAACATATGAATGCTAACATGGATGAGTTAGTGATAAACTTACTCAATTATTGGTTAAAATTTTGATAATACCGGTACACTTTTTTCTCCAATGCACCATATAAATTGTCTTATTTTATGAATTAAAAAGGAGAACCCCAACATCTATTAATGTTGATATTGGTTTTAACAGAAAACAATCAAAAACATCAATTAATAAACATAAAAAAATACATATGTAAATATTTCAAGGATCGAGAAAGTTGGACATTGAAGTTTCATATCATTTTCATAAAAAAACCATTATGTCGAAACATACACAGTTCAAATAAATGATAAAAAGTTGTTAACGGAAGAAACTGACAAGTTAATACATGTAAATTACAGAAAAATAACATTTAAGCAAACACTTTGATCATTGAAAACTTAAAAACATAAACATAAGTATATATAATTATAAATGTGTGAAGGTTAAAGAATAAAAACTAAAATGCAAGTTTGAAAAATGCTAAAACAATTAAGGCATAAAAGTACAGAAAATACAACGACTTGATAAATCAAACTAGTAACGAAGAACAATATAAAAGTTAAATAACTTAGACTGAGATTTGTCTAATACGAATCTCTTAAAGACACCAACTTCATTTTGTGACAACCTCAATGCAATACAAATTGCAGACAATTCAGTTTTTTATGAAAAGACAAATTATCTAGACATTGATTGTCATATTGTTAGAGAGAAGGCTCAAAATGGAATTTTATAACTACTACCAATTAAAGGACACAACCAACTAGTTGATTTATTCACTGAAGGATTGATGGCAGATATTTTTAGATAATTTATTAGCATGTTTGGATTGTTCCATTTATTCCAATCCAAAGCTTGTGGGGGAATGTTTGAAGACAAAGAGTGAAGCTTGTTATCCATGATTTCAAGCTAATTAGCCCTGGCAGGTTAGGAGTTGATGAAGCTGGTTAAAGACTCACAAACATACTGGCTGGGAGTTAGATGATAGGTTTATGTGCACGATGACTGGTAGACTGGATGAGAGCTAGATGATAGACTTATGTGTACGATGACTGACATAACAATCAGGAGTTGGTTCACTAGATCTTATCCCAAATAGTTTGTTGTCAACTAAATCCTTTTGTATTTGTATTTTTTTTTATAAGTTTGTTACTTCTTATTAGTTAGTTTGATAGGAAGTTGAGCTAGTCTTTTGCTTGCTAGTCAATGATGTAGGAAGGTTCACGGCCAGAATCGAGGAAGAAACGGCTTTACGGACTAACATAGCGGGAAATGCGGAAAACGATTGTCCGGTGTGAGATTGCCTATTATTATACCTTACCAGAAAGGAAATCGCGCCACAAACGCAACACACTGCTTGGCTGTGATGTATTGGCTCCAGATCCTTTTTGAGCTAGTCTTGGGCCTCGAAACATCGTTTTAAGTTTTTCCTGTAATTTCGGGCTTTTACTGTTTTACCTAATTTTCGGACTAGGGTTTCGTTTACTTATTTAAAGATGTTCTATGCTGTAACGAAAAGTATCTTTTAATTAAATAATTCATATTCGAGAGTTTTCTATTCTCTGGTGGATTCTAGAATTTATTTGTTCTTTCGGATTTAGCGCTTGCTAATCCTTTTTGTGATTCCGACTGCGTCAGTCAAGCTAACATCCTTGTATATAAAATGGGTGTTAGCTCCCTTTGTCAATCATTTGATTCATTTTTTTCAATCAGTTCATACTAGTTCATACATTCTAAGAGTTTATATATAAAATAACACTAGAAACCCAATATGCAAGGAAAATTCGAGGATTAAAGTACCAACATAATCACAAAGCACACCACTTTAAATATGCAACTTGATAATTCATCTTTTACCATAACTATTGATGAATTTTTTAGTTATTATGTAGATCATAAAACACTTAATAGAAGAAACCTCATTTCGAGACTAGCCTCTATACAATAAGCTTATCTTTGTTAAAAATTAACAAAGAAAGAGTTCTAACAATAGTATTTTAGGAATATAATTAATGATACAAATTTTGATCGTAAAAGTCCTCGCCATGGCCATAACCATTATCAGGAATAGTAAAATTAGCATCGAAGTTAAATGCGATAGGAGGGTTCTTATAGTCATATAAGATGTCAAAGGTACTTGCCATGGCCAGCACCATCATCAGGAATAGTAAAATTTGGACCGAGGTCAATTGTGATAGGAGAGTTCTTATAGTCATTTAAGGTGACATATTCTGGTATCCAACCATCTGATCCACTCCTATATAAGTACATTTGGCAGATTTTGTCCATACAGGGTCCACTTGAACCCCTTATCATTACTTCAGCTACCTTGCACCATTTGAACCCCTTATCATTAGCACATTTATTCTCGGAACATAAAACTGCGATTAAATTAAAAAAAATTATATTTACTTTTATAAACAATACATTAGTAGTTATTTATTCTTGTAAAAAAATATATTAAATATTGTGATTGAGTACATCATAAAAAATTGAAAATAATAGATAATGTGATTTCTTTTCCAAAAACAAGAAACAAAGTTACAAAATTTTGTCATTGAGTTAATATTATTTGTGCAACAAATTAAATTTTGAAGAGAAAATTGAGAAACAGGTATATATAGTTAATTACCATTTTGTTATGCATGTCTCCAAATAAAATACCAATTATGTCATTTGTATCAAGTGGAGAACGACAACTTGTCTTTATAGTAATCAGGTATTTGCATTTCCGTTCTTCAACCTTCTCAAACATGCATATATATACAAATCATATACATAGCCTCTTATTTAATATGCAATCAAACATGAAATTAATTTGAGTTTATAAAACTTTGATTTATAAAATGTGTAGTGACTACACTTTAAAAGGGTATTGATGAAATTGAAGTAGCATTTTCTAACCTTAAATATTTGTAGAAAAAAAGGCACCAATGAAAAAGTACTACTAAATAAGTTATCAGTTTTAAAATAAATTATATTCATAACCTATTCTCGATAGTTTATAAAAATATATAAAATTACCTTCTGGAAATGCTATAAATTGTGTTTAGAAGTTCCACCAAATAGTTTCTGTATTAATTCTCCAACTAACAACTACTCCAAAGTTGAGTTCGAGTGAATTAAAAGGGTATTTTTGTGTTAGAGTTAATATTTCCAAAATAAATAAAAAAGTAAATAAATAAATTCAAGAGTATATATAAAATTTAATTACTTGTGGTTGGGGATCGTCCAGCGCAAATGATTGGTTCATTTGAAGTTTAAATTGAGTTAACAATGTTGATGTTTCATGCGAGAAAACAACAATTATAGAGAATGTGAGAATTAAGGTACGAGCTTTCATGATTTTGTTAATCTCTTTTCTTTGCATTAAAGAGAAGAGAAGGAGGAACACCTAATAGATTTTAGACATTGTTGAATTATATAATGAAATGCCATGGGTGATACTTAAAGACATAATGAAATGCTTAAAAAAAATATTTTTTTTTTAATATTGTGTAAACCACCCAATTAGGACATAATTTTGTAGAATGTTCTAACATTTCTACAAAATTATCAATATTTCAAAACATCTATCACTCGGTCAAACATTAGTCATATTAGTCTTTATGATAATATGTGGTACAATATAAGGACCTAATTGCAAATTCAATACTAATATCAGTAACTAAATTGATGATAAATTGTTAAATGTACCTTTCAACTTCATTGTCTAGTTGTACAAGTATGACAAAAAGATTTATATGAGTAGTTTTTGATAAAACTAGATATATTTTTTAAATATTTATAATCTTATAGATTTATTTTTACTTCTTTTATATTTTATTACTCTCTTTGTACTATGTTGAGTAACTCATTTAAAAAAAATAATTCAAATAGATATGAATTTCAAATTTCAATTCAGTATTTATCATTATTTTTGAATTCTACAATCTAATTGATACTATTAACCTCACTCTTAAGAGTTAATCAATATTTTTCACTTTACATTTGTACTAATGATATATCAATACTTAATAAAAGTAGTTTAAAAAAATATTATGATATCTCTTTCATTTTTCTCAATGAATTATATATATATATATATATATATATATAAATTATACATTTTTGTTAATATTAGTAAACTTATATGTCTCTAATAAGACCATATTTGTTAACATTAATATTTTGAAAATTATTTAAATATTTGTTTACGATGAATAATTTCAATCTTAGAATTTCCATATAAAGAACATAAACCCAATAAATTGTTCCATTTTGTTTTGTATGTTCAAGATGGTTTATCCAATAGTTTAATCTACTAAGGTTTTAATTTAATTATGGATATTATAACTAAACTACATAATTTCCGAGTTAGACTTAAAATGGATTCATTGCTCAACCGTTAAATTCCCTCTTTTAGTTTTATTTTCATATATATATTTATTAGTATTAGCTTTAATATTTCATGAAAAGTAATTTTCTTTTAGGTAAAAAGTAATTAATAGTAGAAAAACCAAATGGTACATCTTTGTAAACCGTAAAGGATCCATGGAAGAACAAATTAAAGGGTGTATAATGTAATAATTCACTAATTCTTTTGTTTTTATGAAAGATCATCTATTATTTTATTTGTGGATTTGACCCTTTCATTATAACTTGTTTCGGTAACGGGTACACACACATTACAATATTTTATATTTTAATGTGACTTATTTACATATTCAAAAGCAATTTATGATAAATTTTAAAGTTAATTGTAGTTTTTGTGATCATAATTTCACCATTTTACATAATGGATCGTCCTATTTTAAAATCCTACTGTTTTATCCCTCTTTGATATATTTGAACTAAAAAATAATGATGTGACATATTTTAAATGATGTGTGATATAATCTTATTATGTAGAAGTATCGAGATGTAATAATTATTCATATGTTATTAATTAAACTAAATCGTGTACCTGTGCGATGCACGAGAAGAATAATATGAGATTAATATTCTTATTTTGTTCATATGTTATTTTATTTTTTATAATTTAAATTAATTTAATAGTCATCTATGGTACATTTGGCAGATTTTGTCGAAACAAGGTCCAAATGCCGCCACTTTAGCTACCTTGCTCCGCTTGAACCCGCTAGAATTATTAGGACGATTTATTCTCGGACCATAAACCTGTGATTAAATTAAAATAAGTTATAAAAAATTTATATTTACTATTATAAACAATGCATTAGTACTTTTTTATTCTAGTAAAAAAATAAATAAATATTGTGATTGAGTACATTATAAAAAATTGAAAATAATAGATAATGTGATTTCTTTTCCAAATACAAGAAACAAAGTCACAAAATTTTGTAATTGAGTTAATATTATTTGTGCAACAAATTAAATTAAACTTTGAAGAAAAAATTGAGAAACATGTATATATAGTTAGTTTTCTATATAGTTAATTACCGCTTTGTTACTAGCGTCTCCAAATAAAATACTAATTCTGTCATTTGTATCAAGTGGAAAACGGTGACCGAGTATTTGCATTTCCGTTCTTCAACCTTGTGAAACATGCTTATATAAAAATCATATACATAGCCTCTTATTTAATATGCAATCAAACATGAAATTAATTTTAGTAAATAAAACTTTCATGCATAAAATGTGTAGCGACTACAATTTAAAAGGGTATTTATGAAATTGAAGCAGCATTTTCGAACCTTAAACTTTTGTAGAAAAAAAAAGCAAAAATGAAAAAGTACTACTAAATAAGTTATCAGTTTTAAAATAAATTATTTTCATAACCTATTCTCGATAGTTTATAAAAATATAATAAAATTACCTTATGGAAATGCTTTAAATTGTTTTTAGAAGTTCCACCAAATAGTTTATGTATTAATTCTCCAACTAACAACTACTCCAAAGTTGAGTTCAAGTGAATTAAAAGGGTATTTTTGTGTTAGAGTTAATATTTTCAAAATATATAAATAAGTAAATAAATAAAGTCAAGAGTATATATAAAATTTAATTACTTGTGGTTGGCATTGTCCAGTGTAGATGATTGGTTCATTTGAAGTTGAAACTGAGTTAACAATATTGATGTTGCATGCGAGAAAACAACAATTATCGAGAATGTGAGAATTAAGGTAAGAGCTTTCATAATTTTGTTAATCTCTTTTCTTTGCATTAAAGAGAAGAGAAGGAGGAACACCTAATTATAAATTAAAATAAATTTATATTTACTTTTATAAACAGTACATTAGTAGTTATTTATTCTTGTAAAAAAATATATTAAATATTGTGATTGAGTACATCATAAAAAATTGAAAATAATAGATAATGTGATTTCTTTTCCAAAAACAAGAAACAAAGTAACAAAATTTTGTCACTGAGTGAATATTATTTGTGCAACAAATTAAATTTTGAAGAGAAAATTGAGAAACATGTATATATAGTTAATTACCATTTTGTTATGCATGTCTCCAAATAAAATACCAATTATGTCATTTGTATCAAGTGGAGAACGACAACTTGTCTTTATGGTAATTAGGTATTTGCATTTCCGTTCTTCAACCTTCTCAAACATGCATATATACAAATCATATACATAGCCTCTTATTTAATATGCAATCAAAATAAATTATTTTCATAACTTATTCGCGATAGTTTATAAAAATATAATAAAATTACCTTATGGAAATGCTATAAATTGTTTTTAGAAGTTCCACCAAATAGTTTATGTATTAATTATCCAACTAACAACTACTCCAAAGTTGAGTTCAAGTGAATTAAAAGGGTATTTTTGTGTTAGAGTTAATATTTCCAAAATATATTAATAAGTAAATAAATAAAGTCAAGAGTATATATAAAATTTAATTACTTGTGGTTTGCATTGTCCAGTGCAGAAGATTGGTTCATTTGAAGTTGAAACTGAGTTAACAATATTGATGTTGCGTGCGAGAAAACAACAATTATCTAGAATGTGAGAATTAAGGCACTAATAGAAAAACTCATTTTAGCTGCCATATTTAGTGTCAGCCACTGACTCCGACGCTGGTTAGCGTCGGCTAGTCCGACACTAGTGCACTAAAATTATTTTTTTGATTTTATTAATTATTAGCGTCGGCTAAGCCGACACTAAATAAAATAAGGTAGACGCTAGTTTATTTTTTTTGAAATTTGTTTATTTTAATAGTTAGCGTCGGATGTGCCGACACTAAGTTGTATATTTTTTAAAATTAAATTTTTTAATAGCTCTTGAACTCTTAATTGAAAATGAAAAAAAAATACTCACCATTTCAAGTTATACTCACCATCTCAAACCAAACCCTCTCAAACTCTAAACTTTGTAATAGTCACCATCTCAAACCCTCTCAACTTTGAACTAATACTCTAGGTCTCGAACCTTGTGATCCCTCGCCATGAAGCTCAGGCTCCCGCCACCGTGAAGCTCAGCCAATCTGAACCCTAGCTCTCGAACCCACTGTGAACCCTCTCGAACCCACTGTCAACCGTCGCCGTCAAGGTGAACCTTTATAAGTAAGTCAGTATCAGTACCAACCAATGCCAAAAACAGTTTAAATTGAAAAGCATATTGATTTCAGCATGAAATTCCAATTTGTAGGCTCAAGCATATTCATTGAAAGTGTGGAAAACACCAACTGAATTACTAACGCAAAAGCATATTCATTGAAACTCAACACTGTGTATGCTCCGTTCTTTTTAAAATGTCCAAACAGATCATTATCATAGGTAACTGTGTATGCTCCGTTCTTTTTAAAATGTCCAAACAGATCATTATCATAGGTAACTGTGTATGCTCCGTTCTTTTTAAAATGTCCAAGCATATTTGTTTGTTTATACATATGAGAAACAGCATAAGTCCAAAGGCTACACTTTCTATTAAGCATATTTATGCATACCTATCAGTAAGATAGGGCATTAATGGACTCCAACATGAATATATCCCACTCTCCAACTTCTTTTTCTTTGGTTTATAATTATATATATGTCATTCCTATTTCTCTGTCTCCAAGTTGTTTCGATATTTGCATCTTTGATTCTCACAGTTAATATGAAATTTGTAATTTATTACAAAGTTAAAAAAAGTGGACCTGGCATATATACCAGGCTCACCAAGATAAAAATTTGAGGTACACAGAGCCACTATGTATATAGGTCAATGAGTACATTCATTGTGCACCACTATGTCTGCTACCCTATAAAATCCAGCTTTCATGCATCTTACTTGGAAATCTTAAAAATGCTATTAGTCTTTTTTCCTATCCACTAACTTGTTTGTAGTCTTGCACCATTCTTTCTCAAGTTCATGCTTGCATTGATGGAGATTCTGTACAATTTTGAACAATTTAAACTGGATATGCTAGCTAAATATTGAAGTCTCACATTGTTTGCAAATCAGGTTACTAAGCTTAATTGTTCAAATTCCACTATGCTTAATTGTTGAAATTCCATTGATGAGGCTTACTTTTTGAGGTTGATCAATTTATGTATTCCTAGTTCCTACTGCCTACTGCCTTGCATATTTATATGATAAGTCTGTTGTCATCTCTATCTGCATTGTTTAAAAGTACACGTGTGAAATATTTTCAGAATTTGGCTGTTGGCACCTTAAAGTCAGTTGCTGTCTTTTTCTGCTTAAAGTCTTTTGATGTCTTCTTCTGCTTATAATATTTTGCTGATTGCTAGAGGCTTATAGCTTAAATCTGCTCAATTTTTGAGGTTGCTGCTTCTACCAATCTGTAAGTAGAACCAACTTCCCTGATATGCTTATTTATGATCATTAGATATAGGTACTACAAGTTTACTTTATTGTCCTTAGTTATAGGCAATGTTCTCAAACCCTAGTTATATGTATGTTAGTCACTATTTGTTTCTTCTATGCTGCTTTAGTGCTTTAAAAAGGATAAAACCATACTATTCCGTTTCAAAATTATCAGAATAGAAGCATAAATATCACAGCTTAGGGGTATTCCAGTTCATAAATTATCTTGAACCTAATTGTGAGGTCCTTGGAATGAGATCGAATTCGTGATATGCACTACAAGTCTTTGTAGCTTTGATTTTAGGGGTATTGCAGTTTAGAAACTCTGTGAGAGCAACAATAACCTCTCTTATATCAAATATGTAAATATCACGAATTGCTACAACCCTTTGTCTGTATCAGTTACAACCCTGTTCATTCTCTATATGTATCCTTTCCTATATATGTATCATTTCCCATATATGTATCAGCTACAACTCTGTGTTGAGGAAGGGTTATCAGGAGGGTATATGTATCCTTTCCCATACCCAATTTCCTTCATTAATTTTGTTGGTGCATTCCTGAGATGAAGAGGCCCCTCTCCATTCTGTCCAACTAATTTCTTCACTACCTTCTGAGCAGCTCCAATTGCTCTATAAACTGCTACAGATTTAGGAGCCAAAGCCAAGTATGCAACACATTGTGCAAGAATGACATTGCCCTCAGACATTCCTATAAAGTGACAAGCTTGGTAGCATGATACAACTTGATTAAGAATCAGAACCAAAACCAAGGCTTTACACCAACCCTTTGTTTGTATCAATTACAGCCCTGTTGGAATTAGAAATGGTTATCAATTGGGCTATCATTATGTTTAGGTTTTATTAAAGCCAGATGATGTTAGGTTCATATTGTTATTGAAAGAATATTAGCTTTTGATTTGTCATCTTTTTTTTTTAGTCTTGACATATTGCACGTATAGTCTGTTAATATCAGCTAGCATTTTATAAGTCTGTTGATATTTAGTAAGTTGGGTTGTTGCTGCTATAGCCAGCTTCAGTAAGTTGGAGAACTAGTCTTCAATTCATGTTGAATAATTAAGTTGCAGCCTCTGCTTATACTTTTTTCTTAATATGCTTGCCTTTCCTTTTTAAGTTTGAGTTTGTTATTTTAAATATGACTTGCATTTAATGGATCCTAATTCACCTCATTCGTCTTTTCTTAGATTCTCTCCTTAGCTCGTGATATATTGAAGGTTGAGCTCCCTTGCTTTTGTAATTTGAAGTCACTAAAATGATAGATTGATCAAGGTGAAATGTTCATTCAACTTTTATAACTAGTATAACATTTAGATGAAGTGTTACAAACTTTTAGTTTTTTGTAAAGAATGATCATGTTTTTGCTGTTCTGTTCATAGCTGTTTGGTCTCAAGGACTAATTGAGGCTAAGGTTAAATACATTAATTTAATAGCAGAATCAATAATACACTAATAAGGATTGTATTGTGAAGGTGATGCTTTGAACTGAAAAAGACTTTGGAATTAATATAGTGAGTTGAATTTGAAATATTTTGGTGCTATTTCACATATTGATTTTGAATTGCATGCAATTTTTGCATTTTTGGTTGTTGGTACTTATTTGCACAACAGAAAGCTCCTGAAATTCTTTATGTATTAGGTTTTGCAATAGTGAATGGCCTATTTCATGTTTAACATGAATTTCCAGAACTGCATTATTATTAATTCTTTGTTGGGTTTATGCATTATGATTTTAGAGTAATTCTCTGTTGGTAATTTATTAATTCTCTACTGGTAATTTATCCCAACAAATTTATTATTAATTCTTTGTTGGTAATTCTCTATTTACATCAAATATAATATCCGAACTAATTGTACTTGTGTGCTTCTGTATAGTTACTTTTAAGGTATTACCCCCATTAGATCATATGGTTTATGCAGGTATTTTTGTGTGCTTCTGTATAGTTACTATATTGTTGCTTCTGTACTTGCTTTTGATCAAGTAGAAATACTAGAATCTATATATGGTCTTAAACAATATATGGTCTTTTCACTATGATATTAAAATCCATCAATCATGAGTTTATTTATCTCTATATTTTTTCAAACTTATTTAGTGATTGACAAGTTAAGTTTTTGTCTTAAAGTAAATGGATCGTACTTGGATGTACAATAGGGTACAAGCAAATAAACGTGGATTGAAAAAGGAGTATATTAGTGGTGTTAAAGATTTTGTGAAGAGGGATTTGAAACAATCGATTTGTATATCTGAGGGAGGGATAAGGTGTTCGTGTGTAAAATGCAAGTGTATCAAGATATCTACAGCAACTACTGTTAGACTTCACTTGTATCGGGATGGATTTTAACCAGACTATTGGATTTGGACTGAACACAGAGAAGTGAAGCCAATGGTTGAAACAAAGGGTGGTTCGACTAGTAGTAGGAATGTGCATCATGACGACCAATTTAATGCAATGGATGAAATGGTGTTTGATGCTTTTAGGCCTTATCGAGATGTCCTTGATGTGAACGCTAACATGGGAAATAAGACATTTGCTGAGGATGAGTTGCCCAACAAAGATAAAAAACGGTTTTATGACAAGTTGATATCCACCAACAAGCCCATTAACGAGGGGGCTACCCAATCAATATTATCAATATGTGTCAACTTCTACCAATTAGGTCTAAATGGCATGTTCCAGAAAAAGGTATAGATTTTGTTGCACAAAAGCTTAAAAGTGTATGTCTAGTGCAAACATGCTTGCCCGATAACTATTACCAAGCAACACAATTGGTTTCAAAGTTAGGTTTGAAGGTTGAGAATATTGACTATTGTAAGAAAGGATGTATGTTATATTACAAGGATCATAGCAAGTTATCTGAGTGCAAAATTTGTCATTCTCCTAGGTCCATTCCACATAGGACTGGTTTGGGAAAGTACAAAGATGTTCTAGAAAAGAACAATATAAAGTTAAATATAACTTAGAATGAGATTTGTCTAATAGAGATCTCTTAAAGAAACCAACTTTATTTTTCGACAACCTCAGTGCAATACACATTGCAGCCAATTTAGTTTTTCATGAGAAGACAAATTTTCTAGATATTCACTATCATATTGTTAGAGTGAAGACTTAAAATGGAATTTTATAACTACTATCAATTAAAGGACACGACCAACTAGTTGATTTATAAAACTGAAGAATTGTTGGAAGATATTTTCAAATCATTTATTATCAAGTTTGGATTGTTCAATTTATTCCAATCTCAAGCTTGTGGGAGAATGTTTGAAGACAAAGGGTGAAGCTTGTTATCCATGTTTGCAAGCTTATTAGCCCTAACATACTAGGAGTTGATGAAGCTGGTTGAAGACTCACAAGCAAACTGGTTGGGAGCTAGATGATAGGTTTATGTGTGTGATAACTATTAGACTGGTTGAGAGTTGGATGATAGACTTATGTGCACGATGGCTGACACATTGGTTGAGAGTTGGCTAAAGACTTATAGATATAACAATGAGGAGCTGGTTCACTAGATTTGTCCCAATTAGTTTGTTTTCATCTAAAGACTTCTTGTTAGTTAGTTTGTTAGGAAGTTGAGTTAGTCCTTTGCTTGCTAGTCAAGCTAACAAATTTGTATATAAAATGGGTGTTAGCTCCCTTTCTCAATCATTTGATTCATTTTTTTTGAATAAGTTCATATTAGTTCATACATTCTAAGAGTTTATGTATAAAGTAAAACTAGAAACATTTCAATATGTAGGGAAAATCCGAGGATTAAAGTGCCAACATAATCACGAAGCACACCACTCCAAACATTCAACTTGATAATTCATATTTTATCATTAACTATTTTTTAATTTCTTACTTATTACATAGAACATAAAACACTTATGAGAAAAAACCTTATTTTTAAGACTAGCCTCCATACATACTATATTATATTGCTTCTATTTTTTAGGAAATACAATAAGCTTATCTTCGTTAGAAAAAAACCAATAAAGATTTCTACTAATAGTATATTAGGAATGTAATTAACACTAAACTTGATTGCAAAAGTTGTCGCCATAGCTAGGACCATCATTAGGAATAGACGTTTTGAAGTAAACTATGACAAGAGGGTTCTTAAAGTCGTCTATGATGATAACCTCTAGTATCCAACCATCTGATCCACTCCTAATTACGTACACTTTGTAGATTTTTCCGTGACAAGGTCCTTGTAACTTCACTTTAAATGTCATGCACTGCTTGAACCCCCTAGAATCAGGATCGTTTATTTACGGAGTATCAAACTGCAATTAAATGAAATATATGTATGTATATACTTCAATCAAAATTTTATTTTTACTTTTATATAAACAATACATTAAGACTTGTCTAGTAAAAAAAATTAAATATGTGATTGCGTACATAATTAAAATGTTACTTTTACAGGAAAAGATTGAAAAGAATAGATAATGTGATATCTTTTTCAAAACAACTAACAAAGTCACAAAATTTTAAAATTGAGTTAATATAATTTGTGCAACAAAATAAATTTTGAAGACAAAATTGAGAAACATGTATGTATATATATATAGTTAATTATCATTTTTTTATTAGCGTCTCCAAATGAAATAATAATTATGTCATTTGTATCATGTGGAGAACGGCAGCTTGTCTTTATGGTAACCAAATATTTGGAAGTTCGTTCATCCACATTATGAAACATTCATATATACCAATCATAAACATAGTCTCTTATTTAAGATGCATTTAAACATGAAATCAATTTGAGTACATAAAACTTTCATTTATAAAATGTGTAGTGACTACACTTTAAAAGGGTATTTATGAAATTGAAACATCATTTTCCCACCCTTCATTTTTTGCAGAACCAAAAAGGGCACTAATGAAAAGCTACTACTAAATATATTATTAGTTTGAGGGCTTATAAATATAAAATAAAATAAACTTATGAAAATGTAATTTATTAAAAAGTTCCGCCAAATAGTCTTAGAGATGTAATTCTCCCACTATGTATCAGTTAGAGAGCGACAACTTATCTTTATGGTAGCTATGTATTTGCATGGTCGTTCAGCCACATTCTGAAACATTCATAAATTGTTCGATTTTAACCTTAACCTTAACCTTAGACCTTAGAATTTCCATATAAATAGAATACAAAACCAATAAATTGTTCTATTTTCTTTTGTATGTTCAAGATGGTTTATCCAATACTTTTATCTACTAAATTTTAATTTAAATATGGATATTATAACTAAATTAGACAATTTCCGAGTTAAACTTAAAATGGATTCTTGGATTTTAATATATATTATTATTAGCTTTAACATGTCATAAAAAGTAATTTCTTTTGGAAAAAAGTAATTAATAGAAGAAAAAACAAATTGTACATCTTAGTAAACCGTAAGATCCTTGGAAGAACAAACTAAATGGTGTGTAATGTAATAATTCAATAATTCTTTAGTTTTTTCTGAAAGATCATCTATTATTTTATTTGTTGATTTGGCCCTTTCCTTAAAACTTGTTTCAGTAACGGGTGCACACACTACAATATTTTATATTTTAATGTGACTTATTTATATATTCAAAAGCAATTTATGAAAATTTTTTAAGTAAATTGTAGTTTTTGTGATCATAATTTCATCATTTTACATAATTGATCGTCCTATTTTAAAATCCTACTTTTTTTGTCCATCTTTTATATATTTGAACTAAAAAATAATTATGTGACATATTTTAGTGATGTGTGACACAATCTTATTATGTAGAAGTATGGAGATGTATTAATTATTCATATGTTATTAATTAAGGGATAAATGTTTTTGGAAATCAAATTTTATAGTTAGTTGAAATAATTTTTTTAATATTAAATTTTAAAATATATCAAAAATACTACGTCAAAAAGTTTAACCTTATATTTCATAAATGCAATGAGATATGCATCATCAACATAATATAAATTGTTATTAACTTTAAAAGGCTAAATATTTGATTTGTACTTGTAAGGCCATCCCTTTCTGATTGTCATCCCTATAAGTTTTTTTTTTTTACTATTTAAATTTAGTTAGTTCTATTTAGTTTTAAAATCATCCTTGCTGTTAGTTATTGTTAAAAAAAAAAAAGCTTTTGTGGAAAACAGATAAGAGAAGTGACGTAGTAGTCTTTGACATGACAATAGTTCATGATATGTAAAATATTTTACAACTAGGTATATTTATGAGTACTAAATCATTTCCTACATTTGAAAAACCTAAAACCTAAAATCACCTTACTTCTTCTTCTCCTTCGTGCAACCTAAAATCCCAACTATTGTCAAATCTTCATCAGCTTCTTCTTCGTTCAACCATGATATCAGTTTCATCTGCAACAAATTCAACTTTTTTCAATTGCCTGAATGTGTGTGTAGGAAAACAATTTGTATATTCGTCTCTAACACAGATGAAAATCTTAAACAACGATTTTGGAGATGTCCTCATTAGAATGTGAGTAATTTTTCGTAAATCTGTGATATTTATGTTAATTCTTTGTAGTTATAGTTTACATTTACTAAGTTTAATGTTTAATTTTTTGTTTTTGTTTGTAGAACAAGGTGAAATAGAGAAAGGAGGAGAGGAAGGAGTGAGAATCCTAATCCCCAAATATAGTTTTTGATTTTGGTTGGAGGGATTAAAATATAACACTTTTAACTTAATTTCATTTCTTTTTAATTAATTTAATTACTTCGTTGCATTTTTTATTTATTTAATTATTAATTATTTCATTAATAATAATCATCTATCAAACTATCAGGTCACTCATTTGTTTATCACATAAACTTTTTTTAACAACATCTAACAATAGAGATGATTTTAAAACTAAATTGAACTTATGGAGTTTAAATTGAAAAAAAAAATTACAGAGGCAGAAATTAGAAAGGCGCAAACTCGCTTGTAGTTGACTTTAATGGCCATGTACCAAGGGTTATGCCATAACCCTTTGAAGGTATGGTAACAAGCCTTAGATAGGTTGGTTTGGAAAATAGTAATTTAGTTTATAAATAAAAAAAATATTTTTATGCTTGTTTTGATGTAGCAAAAGACTATTGAAATTAGAATGTATAACTTTTACAAGTTTTTATATTCTTTCTTTTTATCAAGAGTTTTCATATTCTTTAATTTAGATGTCTAATTTGTTATTTTGAAAATTTGTGTACTAAATTGACTTACATTTAAATTTTTAAGGACTAAAAATCATTGTTTACTCCATAATTTATTATTGTTTCACCAAAATTTAATGTATTAAATACTTCTACCTCTAATCAATATAAATTTGTGTGCATTAAATGTGTACAAACTAATATAACTTTATTTTATGGGGGCTTCGACGGTTTATTTGTAAATTGACATGTTTTTGTACTATCAAATTAATTGATCAGTAGTTGAATAGTATTGCTTCGTCAATGAATACTAATGATTTAGTCAACTTTTAATGTAGAAGATATGAATGCTAACATGGACGAGTTAGTAATAAACTTACTTAATTATTGGTTAAAATTTTGATAATACCGGTACACTTTTTTTCTCTCTATAGCCCCGTATAAATTGTCTTATTTTATGAATTAAAAAGGAAACCCCAACATATGTTAATGTTGATATTGCTTTTAATAGAAAACAATCAAAAACATCAATTAATAAACATAAAAAATACATATGTAAATATTTAAAAGATGGAGAAAGTTTCACATTCAAGTTTCATATCATTTTCATAAAAAAAACCATTATGTCGAAACATACACGGTTCAAATAAAAGATAAAAAGTTGTTAATGGAAGAAAATGACAAGTTAATACTTGTAAATTACACAAAAATAAAATTTAAGCAAACACTTTGATCATTGAAAACATAAAAACATAAACATAAGGATATAATTATAAATTTGTTAAGGTTAAAGAATAAAAACTAAAATGCAAGTTTGAAAAATGCTAAAAAATTAAGGCATAAAACTACAGAAATTACAACGACTTGATAAATCAAACAAGTAACGAATAACGATATAAAAGTTAAATAACTTAGACTGAGATTTGTCTAATACGTATCTCTTAAAGACAACAACTTCATTTTGTGACAACCTCAATGCAATACAAATTGCAGACAATTTAGTTTTTCATGAAAAGACAAATTATCTAGACATTGATTGTCATATTGGTAGAGAGAAGGCTCAAAATGGAATCTTATAACTACTACCAATTAAAACACACGACCAACTAGTTGATTTATTCACTGAAGGATTGTTGGCAGATATTTTCAGAAAATTTATTAGCAAGTTTGGATTGTTCAATTTATTCCAATCCAAAGCTTGTGGGGGAATGTTTGAAGTCAAAGGGTGCAGCTTGTTATCCATGTTTGCAATCTAATTAGCCATGACAGACTAGGAGTTGATGTAACTGGTTGAAGACTCACAAACAAACTGGCTGGGAGCTAGATGATAGGTTTATGTGCATGATGACTGGTAGATTGGTTGAGAGCTAGATGATAGACTTATGTGCATGATGACTGACATAACAATCAGGAGTCGGTTCACTAGATCTTGTCCCAAATAGTTTGTTGTCAACAAAATCCTTTTGTATTTGTATTTTTCTGTTATAAGTTTGTTACTTCTTATTAGTTAGTTTGATAGGAAGTTGAGCTAGTCTTTAGCTTGCTAGTCAACCTAACATCCTTGTATATAAAATGGGTGTTAGCTCCCTTTGTCAATTATTTGATTCATTTTTTTAATCAGTTCATACTAGTTCATACATTCTATGAGTTTATATATAAAGTAAAACTAGAAACCCATTATGCAGGGAAAATTCGAGGATTAAAATACCAACATAATCATGAAGCACACCACTTTAAATATGCAACTTGATAATTCATCTTATACGATAACAATTTATGAATTTCTTGGTTATTATGTAGATCATAAAACACTTAATAGAAAAAACCTTATTTCGAGACTAGACTCCATACAATAAGCTTATCTTTGTTAAAAAATAACAAAGAAAGAGTTCTAATAATAGTATTTTAGGAATGTACTTAATTAATTGCAATGGTCCTCGCCATGGCCACCACCATCATTACCAACAGTAAAATTAGCATCGAAGGTAATTTTGATATGAGGGTTTTTATAGTCATCGAAGCTGACATATTCAGGTATCCAACCATCTAATCCACTCCTAAAAAAGAACACTTTGCATATTTTGTCGATACATTTTTCATGTAACATCACAATAGCTAAACGGCACCGCTTTATGTCAAAAAAAGAAAGGTTTAATCTTCGAATATAAACTTGCAATTAAATTAAATTAAAAAAAATTATATTTACTTTTATAAACAATACATTAGTACTTATTTATTCTAGTAAAAAAAATATTAAATATTGTGATTGAGTACATCATAAAAAATTGAAAATAATAGATATTGTGATTTCTTTTCCAAAAACAAGAAACAAAATCACAAAATTTTGAAATTTAGTTAATATTATTTGTGCAACAAATTAGATTTTGAAGAGAAAATTGAGAAACATATATATATATATATAGTTAGTTAGTTAGTTATATACATATATATAGTTAATTACCGTATTATTTTTAGTGTTTCCAAATAAAATTCCGATTTCGTCATTTGTATGAAGTGCAGAACGGCAACTTGTCTTTATGCTAACCTTGTATTTGCATGTCTGTTTAAAAATCCTCTGAAACATGCATATATACAAATCATATACATAGCCTCTTATTTAATATGCAATCAAACATGAAATTAATTTGAATAAATTAAACTTTCATGTATAAAATGTGTAGTTACTACACTTTAAATGAGTATTTCTGAAATTGAAGCAGCTTTTTCTACACCAATGAAAAAATACTACTAAATAAGTTATCAGTGTTAAAATAAATTATTTTCATTACCTATTGTCGATAGTTTATAAAAATATAATAAAATTACCTTATGGGAATGCTATAAATTGCTTTTAGAAGTTCCACCAAATAGTTGATGTATTAATTCTCCAACTAACAACTACTCCAAAGTTGAGTTCGAGTGAATTAAAAGGGTATTTTTGTGTTAGAGTTAATATTTCCAAAATAAATAAATAAAGTCAAGAGTATATATAAAATTTAATTACCTGTGGTTGGGCATGATCTAGCGCAGATGATTGGTTCATTTGAAGTTGAAATTGAGTTAACAATGTTAATGTTGTATGTGAGAAAACAACAATTATCGAGAATGTGAGAATTAAGGTAAGAGCTTTCATGATTTTGTTAATATCTTTTCTTGGTATTAAAGAGAAGGAGGAACACCTTATAGATTTTAGATATTGTTGAGTTATATAATGAAATGCGAGGGGTGATACTTAAAGACATAATGAAATGCTTAAAAAACTCTATGTTTTTTTTTTAATATTGTGTAAACAACCACATTAGGACATAATTTTGTAGAATTTTCTAACATGTCTACAAAATTATCAATATTTCAGAACATCTATCACTCGATCAAACATTATTAGTCTTTATGATAATATGTGGTACAATATAAGGATCTAATTGCAAATTCACTACTAATATCAGAAACTAAATTGATGATAATTTGTTAAATGTACCTATCAACTTGATTGTCTAATTGTACAAGTATGACAAAAAGATTTATATGAGTAGTTTTTGATAAAACTAGATATGTTTTTTAAATATTTATAATCTTATAGATTTATTTTTACTTCTTTTATATGTTATTACTCTCTTTGTACAACGTTGAGTAACTCATTTAAAAAAAATAATTCAAAATTATATGACTTTCAATTTTCAATTCAGTAGTTATTATTATTTTTTCAATTCTACAATTGAATTATACTATTAACCTCACTCTTAAGAGTTAATGAATATTTTTCACTTTACATTTGTACTAATGATATATCGATATTTAATAAAAGTAATTTAAAAAAATATTATGATATCTTGTTCATTTTTCTTAATGAATTATATATATA